>VZTH01002414.1:15749-119473 GCA_013397815.1 Aleadryas rufinucha | reverse complement strand
GGCTCGAGGCCCCTCCAAGGAGCGAAAACCTCGGCCGCCATTCCCCCCCCCCGCCTCCTGCTGGAACGGCCAAACCCCAAAAAGAGAGAGAACTTCCTGTCCCTCCAGCCTTTTTATATGGAAATTTCGAAAAGCACCACTGGTCAAATGAGCTGTCCATCAGCTCAGGCTGAACCCATCACACAATCACACTAATTGAAAGAAGTAATTTTGCATACTGGGACTGCTAAAACACATGCTTTTGCAATAGCTGAAGTATTGGTTCTCTTACAGCTTGCTCTTGCTCTGCAATTTACTGACCTGTCGTTGATCCTAGACCATGTCCCTTCTGCATACAGAGGTTATTGCTACTCTATTGCAGCATATGCTTCCTTTCTACCTAAATCTAGTCCAGCATGCAGAGCCAGGAGCACTTTGGACCTGTATGATTTCATTTGGCTTGGCCTTATGACATTTTGCTATGTCTTTTCCTTCTGAAGAGCAAGGCCAAATTAAAAAAATAGTTGCTGCAAACTGCTTGTCGTCCTCCTCTGTACACCATTGCATCTTGAGCCAGCATCAATAGATTTAAGGAAATAGAGCAGGGAAAGGAGATTGCAGAGCATGAAAAGAAGTGATTGTGCTTTGCCTTTAAGACTTCAGCATGGAGAATGATCCATTAGCCACAAAAGGAGTAAATGCAGTGGAACACTACAAATGACAGTGCATCAAAAAATAAAGATGTCAGTTTTGGTCTTGGATGATTGTTCACTCACATACTAAAATGAATTCTATCACCAGACCATCTGTCTGTTCTTAATGGGGGTCTCATTAAACAAATTAATGTGCTTCTACAATGCACAACCATTAGCTGTACATGAAAGGACAGGAAACTGTACAACTTCTGTAGGGTTTGACATTTACTGACTAATATCAATACCAGATGCTGAGGAAGTCACAGGGAACACAATCACAGTAATGAATTTGTATGGTCATACAATTCTGCATACCCTCATTTTTGTGTAATGTCCTCAGCAAGTCAAGTTTCATCAATTGTCTGATAGAAGAAGAGTGAAACAAATAAAGAATTGTTGTGTGACTTCAGTTTACCACAGAGGAGGGGCTAGGGATGAGAGCCAGAGGCACAAGCCTTCAAGTTAACTTAAGGTCACTGTGGAATGGTTAGCTGTTAAATTCATCCTGGGGTAGCAGGTATGAGTGCTGTTTTGACAGAACTCCGTACGTGAAGTGAAAGGTGCGATCTGTCTGAATCTACTAAGAAAAGAAGCAATGATCAGCTTTGGTAAATTTTTCTCAGGGTATGAGAAATTCGGAGCGCAGACAAGATTTGCTCAATTAAAGAGACTATTTGCTGATTAAGGAGACTATTCATTGGGAATCCATTAATACCAAACACCCATGGGCTCTGGCCTTCCTGGGGATTGTCGTAGTGAGCCCATAATTTTGCTTATGATGGATTTTGCAGGATCTGATGCCAAGGGGAATCTCAGCATCAAGTTTCTTACAGATCACAGCGTCCCCGAGCTTCTGAAACACTGCTGAGTCTGTTATTGATACACAACAGCTTGGTGGCTAGAATTTCTGCCCTCAGTTCACAGACTATTAGGTAGGTAGGTCTGTAGGAGAGTGGAAATGGAAAGATACACTTCCATTTTGTTCTTGTTTTAGGACCTGAAGGAAAAAATGAGCCAAGGAGAGTTGAGAAGACTGTAGCCAGGCACAGCAAGCCCCTGCTGCACTGTGCCTGTTGGATGAGGCAAAATGCATTCACCAGCAGAAGGCTTCTGGTCTCCCTAGGATCTGCAGATGGCAGCAGTTCAACAACTAATTCTTTCTGCGTGGGGCATTCCCTCCACTGCCATCTGGCTGAGTCTCAGAGCTGCAGTTTTAGAACACAAAACCTTCACACACAATGCAAGTCCTACACACTCCCAGCCCTTCTCCTCCCTTTTGTCTTTCCCCACCTCCCCACGTGGTGTGTTTCTCCTTCAGTAGTGGGAAGGATCATGGGTTATTGCCAAGCTGAGCCAATTTCCTGCCCGTTGTGACAGTGACAGCACAGAACAGACACAACTTAAGGACAGTATTGCTGCCAATGTGGCAAAGCTCCTTGTGAGCTGTGCAGACAGCTTAGCCTTGCTGCCTCATGGTGCTGCTCGGGGAAACTGGTCTCTAAGCTCTTTCTTAGATGCTGTCGTGGGTGCTATGAATGTTGCAGAAAGTGTTGCATCTTTTACAGTCCTGCTGAAGCTCTATGGCACAGCCGTAACGGTAGGTAAAACCTTTCCACCTCAGAGATATTGCTGGCATTGCTATTAGGTGAATGAGACTGGGAGTGGTGTCCTCCTCAATAATTGCATTGTTACATAGTAATTCACCTCTTACGCCTCAGATGGTACATAAATGGTACCTACATACCTGCTGATATCCCTGGACTCTTTTTCCAAAAATCTGCTCTGCAGGTTGTTATCTACCATGTCTTAGTGGGGCAGTTTCAGTTTCTCTGGATATTTTCTGGGGAGATGTGTGATGTGCCTTTTGGGTGGGAACTGCAGCTACTGTACTTTGGCCCCCGAAAGACAACCATCTATTTGTTACTCAGGCAAGAACCACCTGCTCTGCAATTGGCAGTGTTGAGCAAGTATTACAAAGAACTGATAACCAGGATAATATCATGGGTAAGCAAAGGGCAGAGGACACAGAGAACACCTATTTTAAGAAAATCTCACTTCCCAATGAATGCAGATGGATTTCAGTGCTACCTTTGCTGGGCTCTCCTAGGAGAGTGTTTTTGATGCTACAGTTCATCACTAACCTGGTGGACAAGCAAAGTAGAAAAACAGAAAATGAAATCAGAATTTTGTCATAAATAGAGGTAGATGGGAAAAGATAATACAGAAAAAAAAGATCTTTGCCTTACTGCCAGTTAGAGCATTGTCTCTAGAGAACAGAACATGTCACAAGAAGAATCCATGGTTGAAGTGCAGTAATAATGAGAGAAAAGAAGAAAACAAAATTAAATCAGTACAAAATAGGGAAAGTGGGCATGTGAAATGCATAGATGAGGATGCCAAGCAGAAATATGACGTTTCCTAGCCCTAAGTGGCAATCCCTCTCCCAGTTGCATATCCAGACTGTGTGATTACAGTGAAAGTTGCTGTCTCTTCCTAACTGTCTTCTTCCAATCAAACCACAAGAAACCCACCTTGCTTGATCTGAGCATCTCCATGCTGGATATGCAGCCTCAATCCTGTCTGGGACTTGGAACACCAGGCACTAGAGAATCCCTCTCCTGCATGTGCAAGCAGTAACCCCTGAGCACCGCTAACGCTTTGCTGGGAGTTATTTGCCTTGACCCTGGGAGTTGCCCATAGCAGAATCTCATCTTCATCAGCCCTCAAATCAGTCAGTGGAGAGTGATATGGCTTCCTGTGCTCCAGGATGTGGTTGCCCTCATGAGGCACTTGGCTGACATGGCACTCCTTGCACCGTGGTGGGCAGGTGGTCCCATGGGTCTGAAACTCCTGCCTGTCATCCAAAGGCAAATTAGCAGGAAGACTGCTGGGGGGCTGGGGGAGTGTCATGTCAGAAGTAAGAGTGTGTGATTGAAGAGGAAGGAAAGGAACCAGTTACACTTTAATTCTCTCGTGTCAGCTAGTTTTCAGTTGTGGTATCATGCTTTGAAATATGGCTGAAGACCAGAGAGCCTGTGTAATAAAAGTGGTTTGCTTGCAGCAATAAATATGAAGTTAAGCAATTAATTACAATTAGTCTATTTTATGTAAGTATTGAGTGTCTTGTTTCACAGGGGGTCTGGGATGGTGCTCCTCCTGCTCTGAAGGCTTTCAGTGCACAAGCCAAGGATAAACTCTGATAGATGCTTCTAAGGCCAAATCTATGGCTTGTACTGTGGCCCAGATGCAAGAGGAGATGTTCACTTGTCCCCTGTCAGTTCCTTATGCTGTAGGGAGGTGCAAGAAGAGGGATGAGGAGCAGCAGGGTTACAAAGAGATGCTTTTTTGAGATGCTGAACATGTGGCTGGGGACACCCAAAATCTAACCCAACCCCTGCAGGCATAGGTAGCCCAGGATGAAGCAGCTGTGTGGACACCAGTGGCAGGCTGTGAGCAAAGCCTGGCTTGATGGGGTAACGGGAATCTATCTCTTAAGGGGGTTAAGATTGCTTCAGTGAAACCTGGGCAGGTTCATTCACCCCTCCTTTCTTGTTTGACTTACAGCACTATTTTAGGGAGCAGGTGGGGATCCATATGCATCCTTTTCTGGCACCTATTTGTTTGCAAAAAGCCATAGGCTAACTCTCTGAAGAGGCTGCTTGTGGCCATGCCCTGCTGCTATCTGAGTAACAGCCTGAACTACAGTCAAAGTCTTTTTGCTTAGAGGAATGCTTGGAAACATACTGGTTTTTATGTCACTGTGCTGCCAAGGGCTCTCTGTGGCTTGGTGAAGAGACCACTTCTTTCAGGGAGAGGAGCCACTCTCCAGGGAGAGAAGCTTACCTGAAGCACACATGGCCCTCTAAGTTTAGCTGGGGAGGTTTTTTTAATCAGACCCCAAACCACGGAAAGAGAAGGGGATTGCAGCTGAGGCTGCTAGTGTGCCCCCATTCCCTGCATTTGTGCTGCCTCCCAAAGGATGTGGGGGCTGATCCCAGGCCCTCCTCTTTCTTCTCCTTTTCTGTCTTTAATTTCCCGTCTTCTGTCTGAGGTCCCTGTGCTGCCAAGCAACAGTTGACAGGGCTGAGAAAGGCTTGTTGGACCGTACTGTGGATGCCTCTGCCCTCACTAGTTTCAGGGAAAGTTGGTAAGGAACACCTAGGAATGCCTTCCCAAGTGCCAGCCTGCTGCCAGAGCTGCTTTCAGCCCTCGCCCACCCAAAATGAGCATGAAGTGCTGGCGTGTCAGAGTGCATTTGGGGAACCCTTGCCCAGACAGGGTGGCTGACTGCAGCTGCAGGCAGGGTTACCACCTCTCCAGAAGTAACTGGAGAAATACCATCCTTGAAGGAAGACCCATGTCTCTTCCGCTCTTCATCCCCCACCAGCTGACGGATCGGGGCTTCGGGGTTCAAAGGAAATATTTTCAAGTCTCCAACAATGTTTCCCATCTCATGGTATTTGGCAAACTGGGAGGCTTTGGTGCTGACCTATCTCTGTACAAGCAGCCAGCAAAGCAGCTCAGTGAGGCCGGTGGATATGGCACATACTGAGGTACCAGCATCTGAAAGGGATAGCACCAGGACAAAAAGGCTTAATGAGCTGTTAATGAGCCCAGTTGTGGGCTTCCCAGTACAAAGGAGATATGGACATACTGGAGAGAGTCCAGCAAAGGGCCACTAAGATGACTAAGGGTGGTTGCTGCGGAGCCACAGTGTAGCAAACAACTATTTGGAGGTAGCAAACAGGAGAAGGAGATTTAATTTCAAAAAATCATTTGTGCTTGCAAGCACCAAATGCCTGGCCGTGGTGCACAATAAATCTCTCCATGCCAGGCATGCATGAGGGCTCTGGCTCCAGCTACAAATGCCCCCTGTGCCCCAGCCGGGCTCAGCTGCAGGGTCCCAGACCCAGGGGGAGACCCAGGGCCGGCCAGTGCTCTCAGAGCTGCTGCAATAGTCACTGCCTTCTGGTGAGCCCATCTAGCAGGTCTGAAAACGGCACCTCCTGAAGAGCCCCAGGCTCTCAGGTCCCTGTGTGTCTCTCCAAAGCCAGAGAAGCCCTGGCCCAACAGAGACAAAGGCAAGGCAAGACTTGGTGCTGTCGGGGCTGTGCAGAGCTGCCTCTCGTGTTGGCTAAGGGGTCACCTGCAGCTCAGCATCCAGTGCTAGGGATTTGCTCCAGGGCCACCATCCAGCTCCCAGCCTTCCCAGCTGCCGGGGACTTCACTGGGGCTCTGCAGTGCCCACATGCCCCAGCCCTGCCAGCACAGAAAAGCCCAATTGCTCGGGCTGTACCCAGCAGACCTTTGCACCCACCCTCCTGCCCCTGCTGAGCACCCTGTCTCTGTATCCCACATCTCCAAGCAGTCCCCAAGCCTGATTACCAGCATCCCTGCCCCGAGCCCAGGAGCCTGTATTTGAAGCTTCTCTGACACATGGAGAAACTTTCCCATCCTTCAA
Source organism: Aleadryas rufinucha (assembly GCA_013397815.1). Classification (NCBI taxonomy): domain Eukaryota; kingdom Metazoa; phylum Chordata; class Aves; order Passeriformes; genus Aleadryas; species Aleadryas rufinucha. The sequence continues at coordinate 113,338 of VZTH01002414.1, read as the reverse complement.
GAGCAGGCAACTTCTTCTGGAGCAGAGGCAGATGTGCTCGGAGCACAGAGTGAAGCTGTCACATCTTCTAGCCCTAAAGCTTGCAGGGAAATAATACTCCTGGGCTGTGTTTTAGTCTGTCACAGTGGCTAAGGGTGATACTGAAATTGGCCAAAATAAATGTTTTAACACAATTTGAACCATTAGAAAGCAAGCATTATTTATCTGCAGGACACACAGAGGATATCTTTATTCTGTGTGTGTTGTGAAACTTTACAACAGGGTTTTTATCCATCATTATCATACATATTCATTAAAATGTATTTCTTATCTAATACATAAACATCACTTTCCTAGAACTAATTTGCATGCATCTGCCTCCTACTGGAAGTCTTTTTATGGTCCTGGAGGTTCATCAAAAGGGGTCTCTGGTGGTCATATTCCCTGCATACTTCAATATTAAAGACAACCTTTCCTTGAACTTTTTCTTTGGGCATGTGCTGTTGCTTCTTGTTACATAATTTGCCAAAAAACCACTGTAGACCTCTTTATCTGTTTCCCCACTGGTTTCAGCTACGTTTATCATCCTGTGTGCATACCTTTACATCCTTTTCTCTTTTTTTGCCAGTTGGTCTTTAAGCTCTATTTAGCAACTTGAGGGGAGCTGAAAATTTCTATTCTCTATGTTAGTTATCAAGGGGTAGCTGAACTTGGGTCAGAATGATGATGAGTCTGCTCTCTTTCTGCTGCAGGGAGCAATGGCAGCTCCTTTTTCCTTTTCTGCTCTGCCTTGAGGTCTGATCACCTCTGGGAGAACTCTGAGACCCGAATTAAGGTGGGGCCTGCCCGACTGCCCTGCCCAGTTGCAGCCCAAGACCTCTCAGGAGACTAGAAGTGCAAGCTCCTTTACAGATAATTGCATGTAATTGAGAAACCAGTAAACCGCTTTGATTCTGGATGGCTTCAAGCCGTATGAGGTGAACACTGTTCCCCTGTGACAGGGAAGGATTGGGATTAGTGAGAAGCTCTGGGGAAGGACAGCAGTCCAATCAGCATCCATGCATGGTGCGGTATTATAGGCTGTAGTTACCCCAGGGAGAACATTCTCCTGGCCTGTAACCATGTTTATGCCCACTTTGGCTTGTCCCAGAGGGCACCTTACCCTGCATTTTGTTTAACCCCTGCTAGCAGTAAAGCCCTACACAGTTGCTCACTCCCACACCAGTGGGATCAGGGAGAGAATCAGAAGGGTAAAAGCTGGGAAACTCCTGTGTTGAGATAAAGATAGTTTAACAAGGAAAGCAAAAACCACACACACAAGCAAAGAAAAAGAAGCAGCAGTCCCTCCTATCAGTACAGGCTGAGGGATGAATGGGTTGCGACCAGTCCTGCAGAGAAGGACCCAGGGATATCAGTAGATGAAAAATTAGATGTGAGCCAGCAATGTACACTTACAGCTCAGGAAAACAATTGTAGTCTGGGCTGCCTAAATAGAATTTGTCTTCCTCTGGTAACCCATCTGAAAGCAGCTGCATCAGAGCTCAGTCTTGAGGGAAGACGACGGTGTTAGGTGGGTGAGTAAACAACCTAAGAGCAGCGCATTCCCAGCCTTTCCCTCTGGATGACATCCCTTCTCTCCAGCATGTCAACTGCCCCACACAGCTTGGTGTCAGTGGGAAACTTGCTGAGGGTGCTCTTGATCCCACTGTCCATGTTGCCAACAAAGATGTTGAACAGCACTTCTCCCAACACAGACCCCTGCAGAACACCGCAAGTCTGATCATCTCACAGCTGGAAAACTTGTTCAGAAGGATGCTGTGAGGGACAGTGAGCCTTGCGAAAATCCAGAAAAACTACATTCATTGCCTTCCCTTTGACCCCTAGGTGGGCGACATCATCATAGAAGGATANTCTTACACTGTAACCTAGGACACTGGGTCATCCTTCAGGGCCTTATAAACTGGAAAAACACTGTCTAGCTGCCACTCAGCATGCNAAAACAATTGTAGTCTGGGCTGCCTAAATAGAATTTGTCTTCCTCTGGTAACCCATCTGAAAGCAGCTGCATCAGAGCTCAGTCTTGAGGGAAGACGACGGTGTTAGGTGGGTGAGTAAACAACCTAAGAGCAGCGCATTCCCAGCCTTTCCCTCTGGATGACATCCCTTCTCTCCAGCATGTCAACTGCCCCACACAGCTTGGTGTCAGTGGGAAACTTGCTGAGGGTGCTCTTGATCCCACTGTCCATGTTGCCAACAAAGATGTTGAACAGCACTTCTCCCAACACAGACCCCTGCAGAACACCGCAAGTCTGATCATCTCACAGCTGGAAAACTTGTTCAGAAGGATGCTGTGAGGGACAGTGAGCCTTGCGAAAATCCAGAAAAACTACATTCATTGCCTTCCCTTTGACCCCTAGGTGGGCGACATCATCATAGAAGGATAGTACATTAATTAAACAGGACTCCTCTTTGTGAGTCTATGCTGGCTGTGCCTGATGACTGCATTATCCTTTAAGTGCCTTTCAACAGCACTCAGTATCATCTTCGCCAAAACTTTTTCAAGTACTGAGGTTAGACTAAGAGACCTGTAATTCCCNACCTCTCCAGACTCCCAAAACCTTGGTAGGTGATTGAGAGGGGTCCTGCTAGAATATTTGCCACGTCCTTTGTCCTTCTGGGATGAAACCCATCAAGCCACACAAGACCTATGAACAGTCAGCTGGTACAGCTTGTCCCTGACAATTTCATTGACCACGAATGGAAAGTCACATCCCACTGTCATGGTCCTCCCAACTCTGAGATCCAGGCAACACAAGGTTTATTGTCACTATTAAAAACAGAGGCATAAAAAGCTTCAAATATACTTACTTTTCCTTTATCCCTATTTGTCTGGGATACTTTTCAGTGCTTTAAAATGTGTGTGTTGAAAGGGTTTGCCAATACACAGCCAACTCACTGACACTACAAGGAAAGACAAAATTTTCATGTCAGTGTGAAGTAATTCTGACATTCTTTAATGCCTACTATCTTTCCACAATACTGCAGAAAGTATATTTTGAAAGGTATGTTTGAAAGTATATTTTGCTAAAAATTAGGAAGAAATGTGTACACTGATATTTTTTGAGGGCCTAAAATGATTTTCTGTCTTTTAAAATGAAGTAGTGGGCAGCTAAGCCACAGAAGAATTCCTACTTTCATTTAGTTTCTTAATGAAAATGTCAAAAGAGAAAGAGCAGCCAGTGCCAGTAAAATTAGGAGTTTCAAAATTTTATTTGTTTTTCAGGAAAAAAACCCTCAAACATGAAAACAGAATTCATGTAGCACTTCTAAGACATTTTTCTAAGTGTAAAATTGAAATACTTAAAATACATACATGTATGCATATGTTTCCAGAAGGTTCTCTCTACTCAGAATAAAACAGGTCTTCCCTGCATGGTCGTTCTGGAAATGGGTAGCCCTTAGGCAAACCAAACCAAGATAAACTCTGACTTCTGCAGTAAAAATGATTTCTCTTCTTAAGCCAGTGGGAAGTGTGACTTCTATTGAAAACAACCTACTTTGATACAGGATTCTTCAGTTCAGCCTTATTTAGCATTCAGCCCTTGTGTGGCAGGGACTAAAGGCTGTTCAGTGCATATACATAGTGTATTAGAGCCATTCAAATTACAGTCCTCAATGTCTTTGCTGAAGTGGTGATTCCACTTGGTTCTGATTTGGTTGGTTGGTCGGTTTTTTGTAGATGGCTGCAAAGAAGTCCAGATGTGCACCAAAACCTGTAAATTGTACACTAAAACAGACTTCTCTCCTTTACCCCTACATGCAAGTATGAAGATGAAGTCAGAGCTTGTATTAGGAATTTTCTGTACAAAGAGATAGAGGATGATATGGCTGAACAAAAGCCTGTGTCTCTGTGTATTGCATGCTGCCAGCTTCACACACAAACTTTGCAGAAATGCACCCTCTTTTGCAGAAGGCTTATTGGATCCAAGTCGGGAGAAGGAAAGTGTCATTTCACCTCAAAGCTAACAGATGAAGACTCAGACTCATTCTGACCCTACCAGATGACTCCACCCACACATCTTCCTCAGCTGGCTTTCATGCCGAGACTGTGCTGAAGGAGGAAAACATTATAACTTCCTGTTTTCTTCTTGATTTAACTCTTCTCTCCACTGCCTGTGCTGGAGGATGATTCTTCTCGGCAAAAACAGCCTGAGGCACACTCTGAGACATTTAAAACCTGTTTTGAAAGACGAAAGGTGTTCCCTCCAGTGAGATGAATGTGGGAGCTGGATGCAAAAAAATCTTCAGACCTCTCACAGCCACAGTGTAACAGCACTTCCCCCCAGTGTTAGACAGTAAAGTACTGGGGACAAATTACATCTTATTTTGGTGCATTATAGCAGCACCTGGTCATCCAGTAGTATTTACAAAAGCATTATTTAGTCTTATCACAACTCTCTCTCCATAGTAAATGATTTAAAACACTAGGAAGCACAGAGAATCTAGTTCAATAAGTTCATTTGTAATGGGAAATGCCCTAGGTACTAATAACATTCAAATTTTAATGCTGCAGGTAATGGGCCCTGAAATGTCCTTACAGACAAATTCATGATGTTGTTTGGATAGATAGGCTAGAACACCTGAACTGCTAGACACTATGTGCTGTCATTAGATGAACAAAGTCCAAGTGGCAGCTGGATACTAGTGCCATTCCCTAGGGACAGATGCTAAGCCCAATGTGCCTTAATGTTCTTATCAGCAACCAGAGCAATAGGATGGAATATGCCCTCAGAGAGCTTGCTGTCATTACAAACAAGGAGGGGACAAAGCAGAGGATGAGGAAAGATTAAGGGGCAGGCAGAGTCAGTCTTCTGAGGGACTGTGAGGTGTTGCAGAAATGCACCGGCATGAACGTCATGAAGATCAAGACAGGGGTCTGGGCTTATCCAAATAATGAAGTAACTCTGCAACAATTAAGACTGGACACCAACAGGCTGGGGACTGACTTTGACAGAAAAGGAACCACGGTCCTGGGCTGAGTATCCTCCATCAGTGTTGTGTGGCTTTGTGGTGATGAAGACCAGCCACATGTCGAGGAACATATTCAGTGAAGGTAGCTCGGGGTGCAGGTGCAGTAAGAGCTTCAGGCTGAGCTCTGGGTGGGAGCCCAAGGCAAGAGTCTAGGAACTGCCAACCCTTGGCACAGCAGAGGGCACAGGGACCTGTGGCACCTTTAGCCACTCCTCGAATCATTTCTATATTTTATGGATAAAAAGCTGGGTCAGGCATTCATTTCCATCCAAAAGGCTGGTCTTAGCTGGAACATAAGTTCCTGATAATAGCTGAGTTCCTTCCAAAGAGAATTTCTGCCAGTGTTATGGGTTGTGAAGGAACATTCCAAACATTCCGCCATGACAAATTTAGGGCTTGTGGCCATTCAGATAAGTGCATGTGCATATTTTTGCTTTTTCTTTTAATGTCCTATTCATCTCCTCTAGTTATCCTGAAGATTGAGGGTGATACAATTATATGTAATTTTCTCTCTTTTCTCAAAGACTTACATAACTGATTGTTTATATTAGCTATAAAATGAGCACCCCTGCCTGATTCAGTTGACTCTGGAACCCTGTATCTAGGTATAACATTTTTTAGCCAAGGCCTTTTCTTCTCTTCCCTTTTTGCTGGAATGGCTACTGCCTAGCCTGATAGCTGATCTTACGGCCAGCCATAGATGTCCACAGAGTCTATTTGTAGTCGCTGAAAAGGGAAGTAGGCTCATAGTTAGTCATCCTAACTCTGAGCTTGGTTTGATACTTGAGAAATTCTGGTAGATTGGAAAGCCATTTGTGATTCTTTTTGCGATGGCATAAATTCCTGGAGCTGCCCATTTTTGGATAGAAATGAAAGCCTGACCCAGTATTTTATAAATAAAATATAGAAAGGGTTTGAGGAATGGAGAAAGTATGAACAGCAGCATCATCCCAGCCCATTTGAAATACAAGTAAATGATATACAACCTGCAGTTGTGTGTTAATCAAGATAATCTCACAAAAATTCAGATTAGAACCTAAATGGGAGGGACCATATGCTGGCTTACTGTGTCCTTACTTTGCTGTTAAAATTTTGGATTAGGTAAACTAGATACACCAGTCTCATATCAAACAAGTAGTGAATGATAAACCAGTGGGTCAATAACTGAGTTTTAAGAATCTTTCATGATCTTGTCTTGATAATAATTTCTGCCCTATGACAATAATGTTAGCCTTCATTCTGTTACTTGTAATAATATTGTATGTAAGGGCAGTGGAAAATGCTGTGAAAGCTTTCTTTTTCCCTTTTAATGTATTAGCAGGTATGCTCAATCAAAAAAAAAGGGATGAACACTCGGTGAAGGTAGCTTGGGCTGCAGCTGCAGTGGAAACTGCAGGTTGAGCTCGAGGTGGGAGCCAGAGGCAAGAGGTCAGGAACTGCCAACCCTTGGCACAGCAAAGGGCACAGGGACCTACGGCCCAGCCAGGGGACCGGGCACTGAGACACAGCAGGAGCTGAGGACTCAGCAGGAAGACCCCAGACTTCCTGGCACACAGATTGTGAGGGTATAAAAGCCCAGGTAATACTTTGTTCAGGGTTCCTCCTTTAGGCGCCAGCTGGAACTGTTACTCTGTTACTGAACCATAAATAAATCTCCTCGGGGATCCAGAGGTCTGAGATTCTGCTATGGGAAACCTGGGGTTGAACTGTTAAAGGAAGCCTTGTCTTACTGTGTGAGTGCGGGGTGCATAGGGAGTCAGGCAGGGACCCTTCACTGGAGCAACCCCTGTGAAGGGGCTTCAGTCCCAGCAGTGATAGTCTCTGGTGGTGTGCTCCTGAATGGTCAGATGGGAACGTTTACTTAACACACACATTCCTCTGGACAAGACACACACTGGCTCCATTAGGCAAACCTTCCTGCAGAAGCCACAAAGACAGTATTGGAGCTGAACCTTAACATTTGAAAACTCACATGCAAAGAGCTGGAATTGTTCAGCCTCTGTCAGAGAACCTAGTGCTGTCTACAGCTCCGGTATGGGCATAGATTGAGAAGATGAGACTGAAACTCCCCTTGGAAAGGCACAGTGAAACAACATGGCTCCAGCTGTAATGAGAAAAATGTTGATTGGCAGTAGGAAAAGTTTTCTTTCTGAGGATGGTCAAACACCAGAACAGGGTCCCACAGAGGATGTGAAACTTTTATTTTATTAAACAGGCATTAGCACTTTTCTTTGTGTGTGTAGAACAAGAGCAAACAATCTACAGATATCTATAATGATCACTAAGATTCCATGACAGTAGCGTGGGGTCTGTATGAAACATTTTTCGAGAAAAAAACATGACTTTCGTATGTACAAGGCTCTAAATCCTTGATTATGTCAGCAGCTCTTTTGTAGGTATGAAATTCTGCCTGATTTCAGCATGACTGCCCTTGTTCCTCAGTGCTCCACATTCTCACATACTAATACATATTCTGACTCTCAAATGTTCTACCAAAATGCTTGGGTTTTAAATATCTTCCCATTTTTTTTTCACATAGTGCACGTGTGTGCGTGTGTGTGAATACTCTGTATTGTTTTTATCCACAGGAAGAACCCAGCACATTAAAAAACCAGTAGGAATTTGATTGAATGCAGGTAAGAGTTTTGGCCAATGAAAATAAGTGTGCAAACTCTGTAAGAGCATGAGCATTCCATTTCGATTTCTATAAATGAGACTTCTCGGAGCACAAAATTCTAATTGAAAAATAGAAAGCGACAAAACATGCCCTGAAGACAATTTTTTTTTCACATTTTTGTATTAGGTAAGTGTTTTGCTCAGCAATGACACTGAAGCCCACCCCTATCGACGCTGCTGGAGTTCCACAAATTAGTCAGTTTTCCAGCCCGGGCCCCGGACGGAGGCGGCTCCCACGGCACCGGCTCTCCCGCTCCTGCGGCACAGCTCCTGCGGCACTGACTGCCCGACACCCCCGCTGCGGTCCCCTCTCTGGCGGCGAGTGACGCGGGCCGGCCCCGCTCCCTGCCCGCCCCTGAGCGGGGCAAGAGGCACGGCGGAGAACCGGCCGCCCTCCGCCGCCACGGCCACAGCCACGGCCACAGCCACGGCTTGCCGGCCCAAAGTGTGGCACTGCCTCCCGCTGTGCACACTTTCCACCCTCCGGCCCCGCATCCGCCTCTCTCTGCACCCGCCTGCCCCGCATCCGCCTCTCCCTGCACCCGCCTGCCCCGCATCCTTCTCTTCCCCGCTCTCCCGGCCGCCTACGGCATGGCGCAGGGGGAGCTGCGGGCCGCAGCGCCAGGGGCGCGGATGTGTGGTGTCTATGCCGGGCGCCCGCTGGAGCTGTCCTGCGAGGACTGCGGGTGGTGCGTGCGCGCTCTGTGCCCGGCCCTGGGCGCGCACCGCGGGCACCGCGCCTGCCTCCTGCCGCACTTTGTCTGCCGCACGCTGTCCGCCGCACGCAGGTGAGTGCCTGGCGCCGCGGAGAGAGGGTATAAACCGCGAGCTGAGCCAAGATCTTCCTTGTTTGGTTTTATATCTTGCTGATTTTCCCCTCGTTTCTGAAATGTGTGCGGCTGAGTTTTCTTTTGCCAGAGTGTGATGGTGGCAGCTGCGAGTATTTAGTGAAGTGCCACAGTACTAAGCCGATCTTCGGCCTTCAGCCTTGCTTTGCTTGCCGTATAAACACCTGGTGGAATTCAAGGTTTGTAGGCTGTGTTGACTAGCAGAACAAAGCTTCTGTACTTTCTGTACTTCAACAAGTGCTTTGTAGACCCCATGCAGACAGGGTCAGCCTGATGCCACTGCACAAGGATATGGTTCGTGCACAAAAGACTTCATCAGTCACACCCAAGCATCCACAAAACAGGTGTATAATCAAGGGACAAGGAGGAAATGGCTTTGACTGTTAGGTCACATGCAGCAGCATTTTATCCTCAGACCTTGTACGTGGAATCAGAGGAGCGTGGTTGCCCCAGAAAACTTGTTTTTATTGCTGGGCTGGAAGTACCTTTGACAGAAACATAGATGCCTCAGGGGAAGGGGAAAGGTCATTTCTGTTCACCCCCTGCCCCCACCCTTGTAGCTTGCTAGATCACAGTGATTGCCCATGCACAGTTCTCTGATAACTCCTCTGCAATGGGAGCAGGAGTTGTTGTGGGTTAACACCAGTAGGCAACTAAGCACAACACAACTGCCTGCTTATTCCCCTCCCTTGCCCAGTGGGACAGGGGAAAAGAAGAGGAACACTAAAACCAAGAAAACTCATGGATTGAGACAAAAATAAGTTTAATAAGAGAAAGATAAGTGAAGAGGAAAACAATGAAAGTGATGCAAAAGCAGACACTCACCAGACAGTTCCCAAGCAAAAGACAGCTAAACCACCTAAACACCCCTCTTCCAGTTTTGTTGCTGAACATGATGTTATATGGTACGGAATACCTCTTTGGTTAGTAGGTGTCATCTTCTGCTTGTGTCCCCTCCTAGCCTTTCACGTACTCACATCTGAAACACAGCACCACACGGGCTGCTGTGAGGAAAATTGACTCCATCCCAGCCACAGCCAGCCTGGGGGGTCTTCCCTAAGATTTTTTTCTTCATCCCAGTGTAGCTGTCCACCAAATATCCTCAGGAAGCTTTGCAAGCTTGTCAGTACTCCTGCTTGTACTTTGTTTTACTTGGAGAGCCTGCCAGGAGGCTTGCTGAGGCCTGCATGCTGTGGTGCTAAACTTGGGAGACTTAAAATGCCGTAACACAAGAGGTTTGATGTTCAGAAGCTTTCTTTCTTTCTTTCTTTCTTTCTTTCTTTCTTTCTTTCTTTCTTTCTTTCTTTCTTTCTTTCTTTCTTTCTTTCTTTCTTTCTTTCTTTCTTTCTTTCTTTCTTTCTTTCTTTCTTTCTTTCTTTCTTTCTTTTTCCCTCTACAATTTCAGAAAGTTCCTTCCCACTCCTTTTGTGGTATTTTGGAGCAGTGTTACTAGGAGGTTTCCTACAGAAAACACTAGGAAGAAACAGTTTCTACAGAACTTCCTGCTTGGAAGTTCGCACAGACTGTGAGCTGGTACACAGGTCATGATAAACTCCCGTAGCATTTTATTGCACTTCATGTCAGAGAGCATTACAAGGGCAGAGGGCTGGGCGCTAGGCTGCCACAAACAGCAGCGCAGAGGTAAAACCATTTAAGACGTCTGAACGATGCAGTGCACTGCTCCTGCCTGCTGGTGTGCTTTCATCCAAAGTGTCCCTCTTGCAGTGGCAACTCACTACAGTGTTTGCATTCCCTTCAGGCCAGGGCGGCAATGTGTGGATGATGCAGGTGGCATCTTGATCTGAGGCAAGGTAAAGTGCACGAAGGTACAAGCTGCGCTGCTTCCCTGGGGGTCTGATGGACACAGGGAAGCACGTGCAGCTGATAAAGAGTTGTCTCTGTGCCAAATCAGGAAGTGAGCAGGGTAGAAACTTGTATTCCCATGTGACCCTCTGTCCCTAGGCGGTATCTGCTGACATCTACTGGCTTAGGGCTGCAGAGATTTTAGGCATAAACTATCAATAGTTGTAGCCTAAGAGATGATATTTTGACTAGCGATTTTTTTTGCTGGGAGCAGTTATTCTGTACAGCCCTTGTGATGTGACATCAACCAGGCAGCACTTCTTCCACTGAGAATCTTCCACAGCTCTTTCAGAAAATCCTAGGTGTGAGTGCTAAGAAGAGATGAGAACTGTTGTGCGAGGTCCATCAGCTGCTTCATCCCTGGAGCAGAGGTTGTTTAAAATCATTGAGAAGGACACTCCCTGTGCTCCTGAATGCAGCACAGAGGATCAACACTCTTTGCACTTGATAGATGTCCTGTGAGCCTGACTGGAGCTAGGAGTATCATCTCAGAAATCCTTGCTTTTACAGTGTTTTCACTTGAATGAGTTAAGGCATCTAGGCAATGCCTGAAGGAAGGGTTTTGGAGTCGATTCCTCAGGGTGAATGACATGAGTTGCTGGCAAGGTCTTCAACAGGTAGGAAGCAGTTCTTTCATGTACCTCTGTAAAGAAAGTAATGCTTAACCAAAAATGCTTGACATTGACATCAGTATTTGCATACAGTCACTGTTGTGAGAGTGAGTGCACAAAGTGATGTGTGTTACTAGCGAAGAAGGAAGATTGGCTTTTTCTCTGTGGTCTTTGTCAGACTTTGAGGAAGGGAATGAGGTCTAGGCTGCAAAATAAACTAAGGAAGGCTGGTATCTGGTAGAAGTCCTGAATCTTCTAGTGGTGTAGAACTCTTCTGGTTCTTCAGGGACAAGACTGGAAAACTGTGGCTGGAATAAATAGCATGAGTGTCTTGCTCTATGCAAGAACATTTATCTGCTTGCATGGATGTACCTGTGCCAAGGGCCTTCCAGATGCAGAGTCTCTGGCTTTTGCTGGGAGCCCATTTTCTTCTGACTCTGTCGTAATCAAATGACAAACTGCATGTGTTTTCTAAGGAGACACATGTCAGAAACGCAAACTGTACCTCATGAAGCAACATTTTATGCTCTGTTTGTCCATGCTGCAGAGTTTAAATGCTGTGCTGCCCTGAGGCTGTTGCAGTGAACTGGTACATGTGCATGCAGATACTCTTGAGTGGGTCCCAGCTGCAGGAGAGGACACTAATAACAGCTACAGCTGGAGCTGACTTCCCTGGTATTTACTGAAGGCCTCTGTTTTAGCACCAGTGCACGGAGAGTGCAGGGCAGCACTAACTGTATCCTTCATAGTACTAATGACAAAAATGCATCAGCAGGTACACTAAGACTGTTCAAACTGCTGGGCAGATGGCAGCCAATTTCAGAGGGCTGTGGGTGAGAAACTGGGGCAAGACATAAGCAGAACATTGGTTATGCTGTGCTGTGACAAATGTCACAGATACTGTGATTGATCACCAGCCATCCTGACACTCTTAGCTGGTGTAGACATTCAGACTACAGCATCACTGTAGTGATAGTGGGGTATCTGATTGGTCATTTGTACACTGGGAAGCATCCTGAACATTCACTGGATTTTGATTCTAGATGGAGCCTCTCACTAATCCTCTGAATAAAAGTACTTACTTAGCTGCCCTTCAGCTACTAAATGCATTGGCATGTAGTCTGGAAATGCACAGCACCATAGATTTAAAGATGAAAATTTTTTTTCACTTTGGATTTCCCTGTGCCTTAAGAAGGTGGTGCTAATTTGCACAGCTCTCCAAACCTTACCAGTATAACCACCAGGTGAACTGCTGAAATCCTTATGGTTCATCACTAAACCGGCCTTAATAAGCCTTATTAAAGGCCATTCATTTAAGAGTTGTACCTTCCAACTCAGAATATTCTATGATTCTATGATTCTGAAACTGAGTATTTCAGTGATATAGCCCCCTCTATGGAAAACAAGCCGCATACTTACTTCTGTTTTTTACAATGTTGTTATGAAACAGTGTTTTATTTTGTCTGGTTGTATAGGAACTCATGGCATTGTGCTTGAAGAATCTAGAAGAGAGAAAAGAGCAAGAAGCCGGTAACAGAAGGAACATAGGGCAGGCTGTAAATGATGTGAAGGTAAAGTGTGGTTTCCTCCTCCACTGGATGGTAATTTTCCAAGGGGAGACATTTTGTTTTCTCTGTAGCTATTCAAAGACCCAGACACCTACTGCTTCTCAGGAATAGAGTGTATCCCCTGTATATATCACAATATATTACACTGTGAAAGGGATAGAAGAGGGAGAATCTCCAAAGACCTGGTCCTCATTCCCTGGTCAGCTGAACACCTCTGGAAGACCAAGGCTGAAATTTTTGTCCAGAGGAATAGTAGGTAGCCCCAGCTGCCTATGTTATTCTGGCTTCACTGATGTATCTTGCATTGCGCTGAACTGCTTTATTGAATTGTCTGGATTCAGAGTTGAGTAAACACAGGAAGAGCTCTATTGATTCTGTCTCAAGAATGGGAATGTATGCTAAGCTGCTCCTCATTTATAGAGCGTGAAATTACTTTTGCTCCAAGGAGCATCTCTAAGCAGTTCTGTTACAGAAATGTCAGTAAGAGCTTGAGGGGGCTTTAGAGACTTGGTTTGATGTCACTTTGTTTTGGAGGCTTTCTCTTCCTATCAGCTACTTGTCTCTAGCTTGCTTTAAAAGGGGTCAAAGTCTTGCTACTGAAGGACCAGATTGGCTTCTTGTTGCAATTCATACCCTGTTAATTCCAGCTGAAAACAGAATTTACTGCATAAATAGGCATCTTGGAATCTTCCCTCAAGCTTTTCCATCCAGACGTCAGCAGGTAAACCATGTCTGCCCCCTTTTAAGTGGTAGAGACATGTTTCTGAAGACATGTAGAAAATCAGTAAAATTCAACCAAAATGTGGCATTGAAAGCCCAAAAAAGAAATGTCTGAAATGTTTATGGTCTGTTGAGCAGGGGGGAGACACTTTTCTGCTTCATCTACAGGCACATGCTGATAGGATCAAAAGGCAGCTGTCAGAAAAAGTGACTGAGCTTCAGTTACTTCTTCGGGAAGAAGAGAGTTTGGCAAAAAACTTCATTGATGAAAAGACTCAGCAAGCCCTGGGAGCACACGATCAGCAGTTGGAGTCGAGTCAAGAACAGCTTGCAGCCCTAGAGACCTTCACACTTCAAATCAGACAAATACAAATAGGACAGTGATCCTATTCACTTGCTGGAGGTGTTATTGTATGGTCTCTTTCTACCTCTTACCCTGATAGTCCTTGGTAAATTTCTCTAATGATCTCTTCTGTAGATCCTTCTGTATGTAAGCAGCATCTTTCTAACTGCTTTTTAATTTGCTTGTGTTGGTGTTTTGGTGAACAAATTTGGTTCCTGCTTTTTGAACTATGAGGTGTTCCTGCTATGGCATTGATTTCAGGTCTGTATGAAATTCATATTAATTTTAAACAAATATGGAAAAGACAGACACGTGTCTCTTAATCTCGAAGACAAATGCTGTATCAAATCTTTCCTTGTCCAGTGTAATATGAAGGTCTGAGAAAAGGCAGCCCTCAAGAAATCTCAGGAGGAAAGTTAAAATGTGTAATTTCTTTAATTGCAAGAATCACCATAATCACCATAAGCAATAGCCATCACTTCACTGGAGGGGGCAATATTTTACTTTTTGCTTACAGATAAACATCAGCTTCTCTCTCCTAATAATCTTCACCTTCCTTGGGAAGGGTGTGTTGCCATGTGGTTATGCCCTGACACAAGCCAAAAGATGCCTTTCATTACTGGATGATGCCTCTGGTGCATTTTTGCATCCTTGCAATGTGGCAGACTTGAGTTCCCAATGCTGTGATATGGCCCTGGCATTCTGCTGTGTATACTAGCAACATACCTCCACACAGGAGCTATTCTTCATGATTTTGTGGAGATTTTCTCACGGGAGAGGTTGAATTTTACTCTTCAGATTGCTTTTAAAACTTAGTGGTTTGACTTTGCCATTGATGGGATTTTCCACAAAGGGTCCTGGCCAGGCTAAACTCATTTCCCTCTGGAGAGATCTCTTTTAACCATGACTGTTGAGTTCTCCATGTCTGGGGTGGCCACTGGCTCCACTGGCAGGGGGAGGTAATGGGCAGGCTAATGAGCTAAAAGGCAGGCTGAACTCAGCAAAGCTTGCCTGTTATGGTCCATAGGTTTACCTAGTGATGAAGCTGTCCTTGCTCTGTGGTGTATGGGAGCTGGGAGGGAAGAGTCCTTTCATGTCACAGTCTCTGCTAATTACAGCATTTGGCTTTCTGCCCTCAGAAGTACATAGCAATTGAGAAGGAAATTAAGGAATCCAGGCACCTGTCAGAAGAGTGGCATCCAATACCTCTCTCATTTGAACACTTAACCATTATGAACACTTCATCAGAGTTCTCCAGTCCATTCTGCAGAAACCATTGGAAGCCTGGCTTAGAGAATGCTCCTGGGAGAGTGCTCTGGATTTTGCTTTCTTCTGCTCTCTTTGCAAATAAGGTGTGCTTTGTAAGTAAGAACAGGATTTTTAACCAAACCATCTGGAGAAACAAAGCGTTTCAGGCAGGGGTACTGTTTTCTGACATGGGTGTAATCCTGATGTAGCAGTGGTGATTTAGGAATGTAAGAGGTTTCTCTTCAACACTGAAAATGATCTTTGGTTTGTCTGCTGCTTTTTTTTCCCCCAGTTCTATCATGTATTTCAATACAATTTACTGTAGTCCATCACACCTATAGAATGTATATATTCTCCCAGTTACTGTTGGGTGTAAGTGCTCTGGCATTGGGGTACCTCTAAAATTTGAAAGCCTTTTCTAAAGGATGTACCTGGTGATCTGCCTCAGTCTGAAAAAAAATTGATGATTTTTGGTACTGTAAAGATGAGCTAACATGTTTTATTTAGAAATCCTTTTGTCTTTGAGCTGTTATTTCATCCTTAAGTGACCTTTGTCATGATTAAGGCAAGGAGTTTTTCCTAACAGGACACAGAGCCACAAAGCTAAATAACCATGGGGAAATCCTGCTGCTCTTTGAGTGAGCAGGCAGCACTGGCCATCACATTTCATCCAGCTGCCTTTTAATAATCCCTTATCTGAGAATTGCCACCGAGAAGAGAGTAGCAGGTTGCTGGTGCAAATGGTCAGACGTGAACTGAAAGGCCACTGCAGGATGTGTTTAGGATTGTTAGAAAGCATTGTGGAGGTGCTCTGCAGCAAGTATCTGCAGCTATCTTCAGCTGCCTGACTATTTTCATCTGATACGGGCTACTTTTAGAGGAATCAGGTGTGATTACTTGGAACACCTCTGGAAGGCTAAGGTTGAAATCGTATAGTTGCTCAGTTGTATGGTTCTTTGGCAACACTAGTCCAGCATCTCCACGCAATCCAAAGAACATAACATTGAAAGCACATAGAGTCAGTAGGCCCTCCCCAGAAAAAGTAACATAGTTTGTCCATGAAGTTGGAAAATGTTAGTTGAAAAACTGGCAGACTCCCTAAACTGTCCCTTTTCATCTCTGCCCAGATGTTTTCAGTAGCCTTAATCCCACTGCAAAGAAGGAGCCTGGGACAGTGCTGAAAACCATGACTCCTATTGATCGGTTGCTTTTCTTAAAATGTAAGAATGATTATACTAGAGTCCTAGAATCTCCTGAGCTGCAATGGACCCACAAAAATCACTAAGGTCCAACAGGACCATGCACAGGACCATGTATCTGAGAGCATTGTCCAAGTGCTTCTTGAAATTTGTCAGGCTTGGTGCTGTGACCACCTCCCTGGGGAGCCTGTTCCAGTGCCCAACACCCTCTGGGAACCTTTTCCTAATATCCAACCTAAACCTTGCCTGACAGAACTTCAGGCCATTCTCTCAGGTCCTGTCATTGTCACCACAGAGAAGAGATCAGTGCCTGCCCCTCCTTTCCCCCTCACGAGGAAGTTGTAACTGCAATGAGGTCTCCCCTCAGTCTCCTCCAGGCTGAACAGACCAAGTGACCGTAACTCTCTGTGTACAGCTTCTCCTTATCCAATCACCATGAGTGACCCAGATTAGAAATGTGTGGAGGCATCAGTGCTGGTGCCCTGCTGTGATTCCCTTGGCTTGCCTTTTGCAGTCCCAGTGTCTCCAGAGCTGTAGGCTCTGTGGCTCCCCGAATCCTAACCTTAACCCAAATGGCAGCTTGGTGCTGCAGCAGAGGTGCCCATCACATTGGTGGCCTAGATTAGAAAGGTGTGGAGGCAGCAATGTTGGTGCACTGCTTTATGCGCTTGGCATACATTTTCCAGCCCCAGTGTCCCTGGAGCTGTAGGCTCTGTGGCTAGCTGAACTCCATCCCTACCTAACGTAAAGTTGGTGCTGCAACTGGCATCCCCATCACAATGGATGATCCAGATTTGAAAAGTTTAGAGTCAGCAATGCTGGGGCCCTGCCTTGCTCAGACTAGAATGCCTTTTCCAGACCCAGGGTCCTTGGCCCTGTGGGCTTTCGGTCTGAGCCCTAACCCTAAGCATAAAGCAACCTTGGTGCTGTGGCTGAGGTCCCCATCACCTTGGTTGACCCACGTGTGGAGGCAGCAATGTTAGTACCCTGCCGTGATCCCCTTGGAATGTCTTTTCCAGACTGTGTTCCTGGGACTGCAGGTTTTCTGACTGTCCCAAGACACTGCCAGCTCTGGGCTCCTTTGGAGGTGTTTTATAACTTGGACTTCTTCCAACGGTCATGATAAATGTAGCAAGTATGTTTATGGCTTTGACTGCAGATGCAAGATCACCAGCCTGGGAATATGACAGCATTCACCCGAGACTGAAACTGTCTGATGACCGTCTTGAAGTAAGCCGTAGTTGGAGGAGAACATTTTACCCCTGTGGTCCCCAGAGATTTGATAAATTATGGCAAGTGCTAAGCAGAGATGCATTCCTTGCAGGGAGCCATTACTGGGAAGTTGACCTGCTGGAGCAGGATGGTGGATTGGCGCAGCCTACCCTACCATTGGCAGGAAAGGAGACTGAAGCCTGTTGACTGGGCTGGAATGGAGCATCTTGGTGCCTTAAGAAGTTTGATTTTGAATACTGGGCATTTCACAAGGGAGAGAGAATCCCCATCCTGATAGATGATCCTGATTGCATTGGCATTTTTCTAGATTACGAAGCAGGAATCCTTTCCTTCTACACTGTTAATGATGGCATGGCTCATTTGCACACGTTCCGCTGCAAGTTCACAGAACCAGTTTATCCAGCCCTGAGACTCTGGGAAGGGTCCATTAGAACATGCAAACTAACATAAGAAACAAAGCAAAATAAAGCCTACTGTTTAATGCTTTTTCTGTGAATGCCATTTCAGCAATTATGTACATGAATTCACCTCTGTTGTATCAAAGTTGTAATTATGATGCTTTTAGAAGGTAAAATAAGTTCAAGAAAACCAACTGTGATTTCTAATGTGTATGTATTTTTCAATGAGGGAAGGTGATCTCGCTTTTATAAATGGTGCTGATGTACCACCCCAAGTGCTCTATTGTAATACTTTTCAACTTGCAAAATGAAAGAAGTCTGGTTGAAAGAAACATACTACACCTCAGACAGGATCCTGGATATTGACTTTAAAAAAATTTTTTTTAATGAACTCCCTTACCTCATCAGCCTGGAGATGCTGCAGTTGTGAATGGCAACAGGTTTAGTTTGGTTCAAGCTTCAAGATTATATACTGTTATAATTTACAAGGTCAGATTTGGATAATAAATGCACTAAGTGAATTAGCTCATATTTAAGTGTCATCTTGGAAAAAAATCAAAGACTGGCACTGACTGTTGGAAAGGTCCCTTCTGAAGTTGGAGCTTCTGTGGTCATATTTAATAGCCATTAGAAGGTCTTATATGTGACAGAAACTCTGATTTGGTCTTCTGGGTGACCCTATTCTTCCTACTGAGTAGAAGCATGAGAAATAGCTGTGTACAACCCCTAACAGATGATGAAATGTCTGCAGGGCTCACAGGTGCAATAAAAACACTAGACCAGTGGTGCTTTTGTGCCCCATTTATCTTTGTGTCCAATCTGCAATGTTCACATGAAACTAGGAGACACAGCTTGCAAGTTTCTGTAGATGGATATTTCTCCCCCCACCAATACATTAAAGTCCCAGAAACTTCTGGAGCCTTTGCTTACAGCAGTCTCCAGGACCAGCCCTGTTAGAGTGAAAAACCACTGCTACTTGAAAATGGCCAGGTAATCTTACAGGGTTCAAATACTAAAGGCCCTGGAACCATCACCAGTTCTGGCAAAGGCAAGGTCTGACCATAGCATGAAATGGAGAGAACAAGAGGTTTAATAAGCTAAATTTATTTTTCAAATTTGAAATTAAAAAAAAAAAAAATCTTTTAACAATTGAGTAGTTTTTTAATGTAAGGCAAGCATACTGCATCAGTCACAGCTCACATAATGGTCAGGCGTAAGACTCAACCTCTGCTTCCCCATTTATAGATATGAATACAGTTTTCTCAGAATTGCACAAGGGTAAACATTTTGAAAGTAAACAGCTTATAGGTACAAAACCACTCACCATCAAATTTAAGATACTTCACCAGCTCATGATCAAAAGGTAGCAAGTTCCAAGTAACCATCACTAGTAAATGATTCCACCACAGAAAAAAAGCGGATGAATTACCAAAGCAGTTCTGTGCTAAGCAAGGTAGTTGAAGAATGACTGGTTTGCAGCAGCTGCTGCTGCTATACCATTCTCTTCTGGTGAAAGGGAAAAGCAGCAGGTGATAGGAGTGGGATTGCATTTCTTACTTGAAAAGTGAGAAGCTGGGATGCAAGAGTAGAGCACACAAGAGGTGCACCAACCATCATGCTGAAGCATAATGGTGTGACGTAGTCAGGCAGTAAGTCAGCCTCAGCCATCTCACACACCAGTATTGAGAGCAAAACCCCAACACAGAGGATTTGCTGGTTAGAACAACAAAAAAAAGCTGTTTAAGCTTCACCAGCATTTGGCTTCCTACCTGAGAAGTTGCCCCTCAGGTCCAAACAGAGGCATCCAAATGCTCTGCAGAATTGACTTAATACTCCAGACTTCACTCACTCGCAATAGATGCTTTTCATGATTTCTGAAGCACAGGTTAAGCTTATTTCCTCTGATCCATCTCAGATCTACTTTTCTTCCCTGCTCAATCTCTCTGGCTTGCCCTTTTGCCTTTCAGTTCACAAAAGGCTCTCTTGCCCCTTAAATGAGACCTTTCTAAATATTCAGTATGCTTCCTTTTCTGGTACTGTCTCTTGAGAACCTAGCTTTCTCAAGAAGCCCATTTTCCCACAGAATGCAGATTCCTGCAACCCACTGCTTTATCATGACACTTTTAATGCTTTCATCTTAAAAAAAAAAAAAAATCCAGGTCGTGTTTGTAGTTTTCTGTTCAGAGCATGTAAACTTTCACTTATCTGTATTCAACTCCAACCAGAGTCCTGCAATCACAGGGGTGAGGAAAATGGCAGAAAAGAGAGGAATATCAAAAGATACAGGGCTAGAACAATCCAAAGTGTAGACAAAATTCTCATGATTTACTGTATTCTTAACAGAAAAGGGAAACTGGAAAGCAGCAGACTGTGATCCTGTATTTGGCAAAACTCCAAATCGATCTAGGTTAAGTGGAATGGAGAAGAGAGGATCATGGTACTTCCTAGGCACAATACTATACTGTTTCTAATAATATCTTCTTAATTTATATCCCCTTGTTTCTGAAACGTCCTGCTAATGAGAACCTGAAAACTCTAACCTGTCTGCATCCTCATAATTACACCCCTTTCTTCTAATCTACCATGCTGCTAAACTTAAACACGTTGTGCGGCAGTACATTGAGAAATGTGGAATGGAGAGCTTTGGTTTAGCATTTCACTTTTTTTACATGATTTTCCACTGCTTGCTCAGTGATGGTTTCATCTTCTTCAATACTTCTTTTAACCTTCTGGCCCACCAGATCAAAGATGGATTCTGGGGGAAATCCCTTAGGCTCTCCCACCTTCACCGTCAGCATGTCAAGTGTCAACATTGCACCTTCAGGAATTGCCACTTTTGCCACTACCGACTTTCCCAGCTACAAGGGAGGGAAAAAGACCAACATTTAAGTTAAACACATTGCTAGGCTTAGGATAAAAAAAGAAGGTAAAAATATTCTGCAGTTATTTGAGAAGAGATTGTGCAGAACTGCCCTCTCCACTACTTATTCCAAATGAAGATTAAGTTAGCATAAAAACTTTCACTTTCAGTAACCAGGCTGCCAGGAACATGCAGATGTTTTCTGAAAATGGACAGTGGCTCACTGGAATTTTTCAAAATCACAGTGAAGGGAATCTGATTAGAATGACTGGTATTTCAGCTTAGTGTAAAAGCAGCTCACACACAATCATAGAGACATATTATTCCTACTACTATTACCAAGTACCTGACACTGGTGAGGTCACAGCTCGAGTCCTGTGTCAGTTCTGGGCCCCTCGCTACGCAGAGGACATTGAGGTGCTGGAGTGAATCCAGAGAAGGGCCACAAAGCTGGTGAAGGGTGTGGAGCACAAGTCCTATGAGGAAGGGCTAAGGGAGCTGGGGGTGTTTAGCCTGGAGAAAAGGAGGCTCCAAGGGGACCTTATCACTCTCTCCAACTCACTGAAGGGAGGCTGTAGCCAGGTAGGAGATGGTTTCTTCTCCCATGCAGCAAGTGACAGAACAAGAGGAAATGGCCTCAAGCTGTGCCAGGGGAGGGTTAGACTGGATATTAGGAAAAATTTCTTGTTAAAAAGAGTTATCAAGCACTCAAACACTCTAGAACATGGAAGTGGTTATGATCCCTGGAGTTATTTAAAACATATGTAGACATGGCACTTAGGAACATACACTAGTGGTTGGACTTGGCAGTGTTAGGTTAGTGGCTGGACTGAATGACCTTATGGGTCTTTTCCAACCTAAATGATTCCATGTTTCTACTCAACTTAGTTAACCACTGGATGATAAACATAGAACTCAATTATAATCAAAACAGCCAACATTATGCAGTGAGACATTTTCTAAGTGCAGAGGCAGAAATACTTCTGCAATAAACAATTTGCAAGCTATTTTTCTGAATATAGAGTTATTAGCTATAGGTCTAAATTAACTGCAGTTTTACACAAACCAAAATCAGAAGTTACCTTTTCATTGCAAGCCATTTCACAGGGCAAGAGTTGTTTGATTGGAGAACCCATTGCTTTTTCCACAGTACGGATGGCTTTCACTAGCTCTGCCAATTCATTTGGCTCCAGAGATGCTTGGTGGTCACTTCCTTTCCATGTTTTGTCGAGAGTCACGTGGCGTTCCAGTACTTTAGCACCCATAGCGACAGCTGCCACTGAAATGGCTATGCCAGTTTCATGCCCCGAATAGCCAATGGGGATATCAGGAAAAGCTGACTGATATGCCTTGAATCATGACAGAGTTGGTCTGAATTACCAAGGTAGCAGTTTCAAAGACAAAGTAAATTTTACAGTGATAACTGCAATGGACAAATATTGTGCCATAAAACAAGCAGTTGGTTATGCAGAGAATGCAACTTTTTAAATTCAACAAGTCACACTGCATTAACAATCACCATGTTCAAATTTGACTAATATTATCAATACTGACAAGAAAAAGGGAACATGTTCTCTTTTACAACTTATGTTTCTCCTTTTAATTCAGTTCTACTATTCAAGGTCTTAGAAGCCTGTATCAGTGTAACAGTAATAGTATCCTACTTTCATCCAAGAACCCAGTGGATTGGTTAAACTTAATCTGCATCCAGAACAGATTTCTTGAACTTATTTAAAATCTGAAGCAATCTTTTAATCCATACATGGAGGACAGTCACTAAATCCTAAAAGCAATTAAAGGCAGCCATGTGACATTCTATTAAAAATAATATACTATGTGTGCATAAATCTAAGGTAGTGCTTGAACACTGGTCAGTTTGGGAAAACTTTCTTACATAACTATTTGGCGTATTCAAGTAATATTTCCAATGAAGGAAACTAGTAGGGTAATAACCAATTTTCTTCATTGTTCTGATAGTCACATGAAGCTTTTTTAACAAAGGTTTCTGGTCTAGCTCCCTATTTAGGGCTACGTTCTCACTTCACACACCTTCTTAACGTATTACGTAATAGTCTACATGATTCTTCTTTGCACTACAGAGCACAGGGTTAACCTGTTAACCACACATCATGTTTTCCTCTGTTGAACTGTGAATACTCCAGCAATATCCTTTATCCTACTCCTCAAAGATGAGTTCTGCTAAAAAAACACTTGGTGGATATTTTTACTCCAATGTTTGCATTGTGAATTAGAGGAACGTGAGATATCTTGTAACTTCTCAGAGGTGAATTCCAGCATGCCTAAGATCTGGAAGTGTTTATGAGTAAAAGAGTACAGCCCTTCTCTGCTACCCTACCCATGGCATGCTCTGGGTTACTCACTGACCGATATAACACGGAGATTGACATCCTCTGGCTGAAGTGGGTATGCGCTGGTGCACTGCAGAAAGCAGAAGTTTGGATTGATGGGCTTCACAATCTGATAAACTTGATGCATTGTGTTCATCGACTGCATCCCGCTGGAAATCACCATTGGGCGACCTAGCCATTAGAAAACATGTACAAGTTTTGTGCTAGGTCTACAAGAAAGCTACCCAATATTAAATTAAATTCTTTAAGTAAAGTAATTCAGTAAAACTAGAAAAGAATGATGGGTAAACCTTTTTTTTTCGAACTCTGAGGGTGAGTTTCTTTTAAAGAAGCTTCAGATTTTTTCCCAAAAATCAACTGCAGAAAAAATCTAATAACTGAGCTGCAGAGAAACAGTGATGTTCACCAAGATGGTTCAGACAAAATGCTTACCCTTCTTTGCAGTCTTTTCCAAATATGGAAAATTATTTGTATCTCCTGATCCTACTTTGAAAAATGGAACATCCAGTTCATGTAGAAATGCCACAGCCATCTACAAGGAAAAAAAAAAAAATCACAGTTTTAACACTCCACTTCAGCTGGATCAAGGGATAAAGAACTACTGTGCTTGGAAATAAACAACCTTTCAAAACAGCAAACCCAAAGCTTAATTAAACAGGTAGATATTATAGACATGTCCCCAAAAAAACACTGCTCCTGAAGTAACATTTGCTATCGTCACAATACTAGTTTCTGATTTCCCTCCAGGTGAAGTATAATTATGGTGCCTTCTTTCATATTTCTACTATTTTTGTGCAGGTTTTTGACTGGGATCACTGTCTCAAGGCAGTCTCTGGCCTCCCACCACAGCTGGTCACACCAGCTGTACATTCTGCTGCTTAGTACAGGTGAGCTCCACCTCAGCTTAAAGACGAACTTGCGTACCACAGCATTCTTGCTTTTTTCCCTCTTTTTAAACACTACCGGAGAGAGCAACTACCTGCAGATGGGAGTCTGCCTGTTGAAAAAGAAATGCGCTACAAGCACGCACACAGTCTTCCTGCCACACACATCCTGCAGGTCAGAAATATCAAACCACAGAGTATTTAAAACTACAAGCAGTAGAATAGATTCATCACACTGAAAAACTTGCATGAGCGTGTTAAATAAGCACTAGGAAAAAAACCCAAAAGTGCCCAAAAAGGGAAATCCAAAATGCGTTTGCTTTTAGGAGAGATACTAGACAACAAAATATGCCAAAGCAAAGACTATAAAACCGTTTATTCAAATGCCAATTATACTCTGCCTTTGTCTAAAAATGTATGTGCTATATTGAAGACAATTCAAGAATTATTAGAGGCTCTCTGAAAATGGGGATTACATCAGTAAGTGGCCTTTTAAAAATTAGTACTTCATCAGAAGAAAATTTAAATTCCAAACCCATCACAGACAAGAGGTTATTTAAATCCTGCATTCACTTCTGGGGAAAATAACGAAATAGTTACCTTTGTCCCCTGTCAACCACCCACAAACACTTTTAATTTCTTCAGTTCTTTCCCTGTTGCAGTTAAATTTATTTAGTGCCAAAGAAAGAATGCTAATGTCTAGAAGAGAATCATATCTTATTCAGTCTAATTTTTCCATCATCACTATGATGGAGATTGAATTTCTTGTACCTAGGATGTATAACATCTCTTTGATACAGTTTATTCACTATTTAACATAATTTATTCAGACGCATTATGCATAAAGACAATGAGTACTCTATATTCAAAAGGCATAGATCTTATCCCAGGAGATAGCAAAAAATTAAATATGACAGGTAGACCTAGTATCTAAGGCCACTCTTCATTAGGTAAATATCTCTTGAAAACTAGCAGCTTTTCTTTAAGAGATTCAAGGACCAGGAAGCAATTTCAAATAACAGGAATGACATTAAAGGGAGTAGCTCAGTGAGATCCTGCTTTGTCTCCAGTACACACTGGAACAGAATAGATAAAGAAGTTATTCATAGCCTTTGTGTTTACTTCACACATCACTTCATTAATTTCCTCATATAGTTAAACACACAATTTAACCCCTTTGACATAGCTGGACTTCCGAAGATTATGTTACATTTACAAAAGTTAATCTATTCTCAAAGATTTATTATGTCAATTTATGCAATATTTTCCTTGAGTTCCAAACCCATCTTGCAAAAATGCCACCAGAAATTTTAGGAGCTGTGTAATGTAATTACTGCTCAGAAAAGA
Organism: Aleadryas rufinucha; assembly: GCA_013397815.1. NCBI lineage: Eukaryota > Metazoa > Chordata > Aves > Passeriformes > Aleadryas > Aleadryas rufinucha. The sequence continues at coordinate 88,161 of VZTH01002414.1, read as the reverse complement.
AGGCACAAACATGTATCAGTTCTGTTAATTAGCTGATGAAGCCACATACAAAGGACCACAGCAGAGAAAAAGAGGGATCCCAGCAGCAGAAAGTGATCGTAGCTCCTGCCTGTGAAAGGTGTTCTGTGTTGCACTACAGCCTTTAGAAATCAGAGGTTTTAACATCAGAGAAGGAATGTGGGGGTATTTTCTCCCCAAAGGCATGTGAGTCTTTAAGATCCCAGATACAGAAGTCCGAGACTCCTGGGTTCATTTACTCCTTTCTTAAAGGAGTGCACGTTGTTCAGCAGGTTTTCTAGACACGAAGATAGCACTAAAAGAAACATCACCACACTCTCTTTTCACAGATCTGTTTCAGAATCCATGGCACTGAGCTATTGCCATATACACAAAACATATTTGTCTACCATCAGATTAAGTGGGAGAACAAATTGTAAGAAAGAAGAGTAACATTGATATATCAGTAATTCCTCTGATTGCAAGAGTGAGACACTGAATAGATCACCTTAAGGATTAAGTATATCACATCCTTGTCCCATCCTGGATATGTCTACTTGCAGAAAGCCAGGGACATTGCTGTGCTGGCCATATGCAAGAGTGGCTAGCTTACTTCTCGTAGGGTCTCTTACAGTTTGGCTCTTTGTATTTTCTAGGCCACAAAGAAAAGTTAAAACAATCTGTAATTTCTCATCTACACTGAAGTTCAAGTGTTACCTGACCTTTCCAGTTTACACATTTCAATTTTATGTTGCATTTGTTAATACTGTCACTACTATCATTCTGAGGTAGGCAACATGCAACATGTCACAAGCATACATGTCTTAAGGGGGAACAGCAGCAGGAGTTTCATGGGATTGTGAAGCTGGTGACTGACTGTTCAAGAGCCCACTGGCAAAAATCAGTAAATGATTCAAGAGTAACAGGGCAAGGTGCTGAGCCTCTCCTGTGATTAGTAAAAGAAATAGGGGCAAAAACATTTCTGCTGCTTAGAAACACCACAGGGGTCTAGTAAACAACAAGGAAGGAGGAAAAAAAAGAGGGAGATATCAGGGATTAGAAGAAAGGAATCTGGTTTAAATACAGAAGGAAGTTTGATATGCTTGAAACCAACACTGGAGAGCAGTCTGATTGCCATTTTGATCTACACTCTCAAAGCCTCAATTGTTTATGAAGGTCAAAATGAAGCCTTGTCCCTAATATTATTTACTGTGTATAAGTATCTCAGCACACACGGCAAGTCTCCGAAAATATTCAGCCATCTACTCAACCGTTGTAGAGGCAGGTGAACTAGCAAATTATTCTAGGTCTCTTAGAAATTCATTGTTCATCTATTCTTTTCATGTAAGAACTATCACACCTAAGTAATATCCAACAGACACAGCAGCCAGACTCCCCTTGTCATTCCAGTATGGCTTACATACCTCATCCATGCCAGAAGCTGTGAAGAAAATGCCAATCTCCTCTGCATACTTCTTTAGCTCTCTATATTGGTCATGACTGAACTCCAAGTGGCGCTTGTGTTCCCCATAGGTCTTTCCCCAGGAGTGTTTAGAAGTGTAGGGCCTTTCTAAGGCTTTCTTGTTGAATTTGTACTCCAGTTCACTCTTCTGGAACTTAGCACAGTCCGCTCCGCAATCCTGCAAAACAAGCTGGTGCACACTGAGTGGAAGTGCAAGTGAAACTGCACTCATCCAAAGTCTGAATGCAAGCAGTGAGTAACTGATGTGCTCATCTGTTGTGGAGTTTTCACATTATCATCACAGCAGTCACAGGAATGGTAATGAACACAAGAGTGACCGTGGACCTACACACACACGAACCCTTTCATTTCAAAGTGCCTATACACTTTGTAAAGCAGCAGTCTAGACAGAAATCATAGTAAACCTACAAAACGACTTAATCTCTTGCTATGCATGCTGCTTATTCAAGAGTTGACTTCTGTGGTGTTTTTCCCAGATTAGCTGTCACTGACAATTTTACATTAAAAATGACACAGGATTCCATGGAACAAGGAGTATGAATCTGAAATTCATAGAACCATCAACGCTGGAAGAAACTTTTAAGATCATCCAGTCTAACTATCCACCCGCCACCACCACTGTAACCCCTAAACCACATCACCAGCACCAGACACCTCCTGAACACCTCCAGGAACAACAATTCATTCGAAGTCACANCCCCCGCGTACCCCGGCCGCGCCCCGGCGCTCTCGCTCACCCGCCTCCCCCCGCGCGCACCTTGGCCATGCGGATCATGCGCTTGGCGATGTCCAGGTCGCCCTGGTGGTTCTGCCCTATCTCGGCGATGATGAAGCAGGGCTNCAGACACCTCCTGAACACCTCCAGGAACAACAATTCATTCGAAGTCACACGAACAGTGAAGATATATCCTCATTAGAGCAGCCTGCACTTACACCTCAGTCACAGAACTAAATACACCATGCCCTGAGCTGTGATGATGTGCAGTTTTCTATCTAATGGATATAACACTGAATTTCAAAGCAGCTTGGCTGTCTTACTGGATGACACAAGTGTTACTGCAGTGAAACCCTAATGTCAACCAAGTCAAACTGGAGGCTCATTAGAGATGGTTCAGCAGCTGCCTGATACTTCCCAAATTCCCCGTGAGTTCCTGCCCCACCTGCGGGGCTGCAGAAATGACACAAGANGATGGCGGCAATCACACCGCCCACTCGCGACTGCGCCGCCGCTCCCTGCCCCGCCGCGCCCCCTCCCAGCCGCAGCCAATCGGCGCTGCCCCCATTGCCCGCCCCATGGGCCANAAGACCTCTGAGATCATCGAGTCCTTGAGGTGACGGAACATCACTATGTCAAACAGACCATCGCACCAAGTGCCACGTCCAGCCTTTCCTTAAAACACCTCCAGGGACAGCGACTCCACCACCTCCCTGCGCAGCCCAATGCGATGCCTGTTCACCCTTCCTGTGAAGAAATTCTTCCTGATGTCCAGCTTGAACCTCTCCTGGCGCAGCTTGAGGCCATGCCCTCTCACCCTGTCACTGGCTGCCTGGTAGAAGAGGCCGACCCTCAACTGGNCTCGCCGCCCTCAGCGCTCGCCGCCCTCCTCAGCGCTCGCCGCCCTCAGCGCTCGCCGCGAAGCGATCCCCGCGCAGACATCGCCACCCCCACACGGGAGCGGCTTCCCGGGAAACACACCCCAGCCGGGTGCTCCACCTGAGACCCTTCATATGCATTGATACGGATGTATAATATGCACCACATCCAGGTGCTTCTTAAAAACTTCCGGGGTGACTCCACCACCTCCCTGGGCAACCTATTTCAATGCCTGACCACCCTGACAGTGATTACTTTTTTTCTAATACCTAATCTGAATCTTCTCTGTCTCATTTTAAGGCCATTTCCTCTTGTCCTCTCAATGCAGGCACGACTCCCACCACACAACACCCTCCTTTCAGGAGTTGTAGAGACTTGGTTCAGATAAAACTTTCAATGATACATGGAAATAAATGGTAAAATGTAAAGCAATACCTAAGGTCACTTCTGAGATTATTTTACTCCAAAATCCTCCTCTGACAGACATGCAGATACACTTGTGACATTCTGGGCCTACCTGTTAGGTTTTTAATGGACCCGAAAATCAGTAATTTCGATGGTGAGGATTTTGTGGTACATGGCTGGTATTTGTTTGTCTGGTTGTTTGTTGTGTTTTGTTCTGGTGAGGGATATGAAGCTGAGTGGAGTCTGAAGGACTCATCGACACACACAGTTAGCACCACATACTGCAGTTACAGCACAGCAATTCTTTTTGCTGGTATTGGCTTTTCCCTAAGGAGAGCTGCATCCTTCTGAGAGACTGCAGTGAATGGTTGAACACAACCAGCAGACTCTAAGCAGTGTAGTACTACATGAGAGGTAGCCTAAGAAATTGCCTCAATTTCAAATCAGAAATGGCCTTGATGAGTGACATACTGAAATATGCTAGTGGCTCTCAAAAAGGATGCTATCTTTTACAGAGGATTGAATTTTGTAAATTATGGTGAGGACACCGTATAAATAGAAATATTTTTGTGTGTGTGTGTGTGTGTGTGTGTGTGTGTGTGTGTGTGTGACTAAGAATTCCAGACCATAAAATGTCAGTATCTGTATAAAACCAGCCAGTTTTCTAGAAAGAGGTCAGTTGTCTGAGGCTGTCTCATAGACAAGAAAGTTTCCTGGCAATAGAACTCATACTAACCATTTCTATTGTCAATTACATTGACTACAGTCACAGGTGGATACAAATGCAGGCATAGCTTTTTTAGGGGTTCTGAACAACTGTTACAGAAAGAGATCTGAGTAAAATACAGTCCCTATAAAAATGGTTGCATTTATGCAATAGGTAATACATACTTCATGTTTTTATGAAAATTTTCAGAGAAAAATGGAAGGTTAAAACTATACTGCAGGTATTACTGATATACCCCATATGGACTATAACAGTATAATTTAAGGAATTACACAGAGTTGAAAGCCAATACTGTAGTTTGTTGAACTTTAGAATACTAAAAATTAACTAACAATTTATTAAAACACCTGACACTCAATATTGACTATGCAAAACAATTTGTGAATGTAACCTTAATACTGCATGCATACAAACACTGAGAATAATTATAATGAAGTTTACCCCAAAAATTCACTGATTGAAAAAGCAGCTCATTAAGCATTTCTTAACTGTAATATTTGAAGCAAACCTCTAATAAGCTATATCTCATTGGATTTTAGTTTACATTTTAATATACCACCGTATGAGGCATTTCTCCAACTAAACTACATGGCTTCAGGCCAAAAGCCCAGCTCAGTTCCTTGTAGTTCCTTAGGTGCTCTAGGTTCTTCCTGCACAAACATTTACCACCAGCTCCACAGAGCAGACACACCCTTCTTTCCTCGGGCAAGTTCCTTGTTCAATTATCACATAAAGAAGCAGGAAAAAAATGCTTTCAGAACACAGGTAATTAATTTTTGGAATAATTTTGCAACAACAGAATAACATTTTGTGTATTATAGCCTAAAAATGATAGAGGATTGAGCCCCTGTGCTTTTAATTTTCCAGTTTTAAAGCAGTAGAACTGAAGGTAAGACGATATGCAGTTATATATATCTATATATCTGTATCTATATCTATTTATCCATCTATTTGTAATGTAAAGTGCAAAAGTAAGAAACAAATAATCATAGTCCAGAAACTGTGAACTATTCCAACCCAGGCAGTTTTATACTTCCTAACACTTCATAATGAAGGTCTGGCCACACCAATTCCAACATTGTATTCTGTGAAACTCTGTGTTCCTGTGTGATGTCTAAAAAGCTGGTTCTGTTGCAGGTTTATCTTTTATTTTAATGGGAGAGCCAACTCACACTGAGGATTTAATGGCTGTATTTACGGACAATAATGAGAAATATACATAGAATACAATAGAATACTTCCAGCTGGAAGGGACCTACAATGATTGTTTAGTGCAATTGCTTGACCATTTCAGGGCTGATGGTTGGGATGGTTGTCACATGATAGTTATCACACTAGGAAAACTGAATTTATGTGCAATAATGCTTTATTCAGGAATTACAGAGCTTGAGACAACAAGTGCATGTAGTTCATGCACTCAGACACAGACTTCTGTAGAGCCCTAAAACTTGACTGGCCTGATAAAAGACATTTTAAGAGTCTTGGTCCTTGAAACAGGTAATGTGCTTGCAGCTTTGATATAGTTTGTAGGAAGAAAATTCCACGATGATCCAGTGATGACCACCACTTGCCAGCAGCAATTCCTTTCAAACACCAATATCTAGTACATTTCAAAAATGCTTGAGTTTATCAGTTAATTTTAATTCTCTGGTCTCCTTTCCTCGGACTATGTACATTGCAATTCTGGGGGTGTTAACTTCCCGTGGCCACATAATTTATTTGTCTTATTCTGTTGTTTGATTGCTTCCTTGTCTCCCTTGTTATGTCTAAAGCAGTGCTCTCAGCACTTAAGATTATAATTCCTCAAGAAACAGAAGCTGACTGCCAGTGAGATGTTTATAGTCTTGTGGCCTCTGTTTTTAGCCTGTGCATGTATTTTCAAGGTCTCTGGTATTATCCCACACTTAAACTCCACACCATAACAAAAGACACCTGGTACCCAACTTCAGTTTGCACTGAGTAAATTCACTCAAGCTAATAACAAACTTAACAGCCCACCAGTTCTTATGGCCTTGCAATGCTAGCATTAGGTTTCTTACTAGCAATGATAGTATAATTTTTATTGGGCCATCCAGACAGTAGTGAAAGGCAGTACCTCTCCTGGTGGTGGCAGCAAGAATTTGATTTCTGCAGATTTTATTTCAGCCCAGTATCTGAATTTTAGTTTCCACACAAGTTCTGACAAGCTAAGAAGACCAGCATGTTTCCCTTTTGCTCTGACCAACTTTCTCAAGCAACTTTGAGAGCAAGCCTGTGTATTGTGAATGAGCCCAGATGTGCTAACAGTTCAGTAAATTACAGTAATGAATTGACCAGATCTTGTGGAGTTTAAGTAACTGTTTAAATGACTTCCACAGGAAGAAGTGAGAGACCAAGATTGCATGCAGTATTTGGAGGGGGTGGCTGGGATGATGTGAATGAGACAACTGTTACTGACAAACAGTGATTAAGGGTTACATGGGCAGGAAGGGATTCAGAAGGGAAAAGATATAAGGAGATACTAGGGAATAATGACAGAATAAAGTGGTACTGGCTGATACGAGGCCAGTGGATTGCTGAGAATGCTGTGAAGCCCAAAAGCTGAGGAGCATAAGAAGCTGGACTGAAAGCTGGGGGACAGGGGAGCATGAAGGATACTGGTTTAGTGAGAAATGCTGCTGGAAATAGCAGCTGAGGGGACTGAGTCATGAAACTCAAAAGAGCTTTTCTCTAGTGCTATGAGTAATATGAGACAAATGAAGCTAGAAATAAGGGGTCTGCATGAGAAAAAGGCGTATGATGGTAAACATCATCTTCTTTTCCTAAAAAATCACAAGTGAAGGACTTGTATCCATTAGAACATATTCAAAATTGGTAAAGATTTAGAATTTAGCTAGAGGCCTACCATCAGAATATTTTCTCCCTCCTTCTGCACAACTGTCTTCTCTCCTTCAGTTATTTCCTGAGCTGAAGGAACAGAGATCTCTATGTTCCAACCCTGTGTGTATCACTGGGATGCACTGACTTGCAATTTTTGACTTGAAAACACACATGATTAGGGCTATGACGCAAAGCACATGTTTAGGGCTATACAACCCTCAAATGAGACGGACTGCTAGTTTTAAGATTTTTCAGTTGTCATTTTTGCCTCTTTTAGCATACTTAGTGAACAGTCAGTAAAATATCCCCCTCAAGAGCAATCTTGCCCCAGACTGTACCAAATATAGTGGAGGTGACTGTCCTAGTCTGTATATCCTTTGTTTTAGAAGGCAGCAGGGAGACAGTGACCAAAGCTTTAGGGAAGAGAAAGCTGGTGCCTAAATCAACCAGTTCTGATTCACTGTTTTTGCCGCCAAGTTGCTGGATAATACTGGGCTAATTGCTAAAATAAGATTTTCACGTCTCATTGCTGAATGGAATTTTTATAGCTGGCTTATTCAAGGCATTATTGTTTAGTTTACAGATCTGTTGAATTCTTGCAGCTACAAATCAGTATAAGAAATGTGCTGAACTAACACAATATTTATATAAAATACCTGGTCATTGGCATCTCTGACTTGGCATTTGGAATAAATGCCACTCTAATCTGGTTGTACTTCAGTTCTACTCTGTAGGGGCAGAGGAGGGAGGAGAGTATACTCTGTAAATTGAGGGCAGAGAGGGAGAGGAATAACACTCTCTCACTTTTCTGAGAGGTGTGTAAATGTAAATTATTACTTTAAGAAGCCTCCACACTATTGTAAAAGGCACAAGGGAGAGCCATAGGACAGAAATAATACATCTGTTGTCAGAGGAACAGTTGAAAAGTGTGTGATGCAGAAACCCGTGACACACAAAACAGTGAGAATAAACAGAATGTTTGTTTGTCAGCTTAGCTCGGGGCTGTCAGTCCTGGCTCAGTGGTTCTGTAGGAGTGCCAGTCTATGTCTCAGCCTCCTGGCCTGCCTGGCTGACATTGTTCATCATGGACCTGCTCATCACTACAGTATGTGGGCTGAGGTCACATCACAGCCAAACCCATTCCCAGCTGGTTTATATGTGTTAGTCACAAGTCCCCACTGTAAAAGGCACATCTTGCACCACGATGTGGATCCAGTTGCTTTCCTCCAAGAGATCAGAGTCTAGGTGTGCTGTTGCAAGGAAATAGATCTCTAACACTTGCATGTATTAGAAAGACAACTGAACTCTGGCTGGAAAAATAAGCATTCACATAGATTCTGCTGCCTTGATTACCCAGGAAAAAAAGTCAAGTTAATTTATATTAACAATATAATAAGTCAGTGACAAGTCAGCTGAATGGGTGCTTTCTATGTGTTCAGAACGTAGATTACTTTGACACTTAGACAGGGGAAAGCAGTGCAATACCTCACCTTCTGTATTGAATTCAATCATAAACCTGTTGCTGTTTAAGGAGAGAAATGAGAAAATCTTGGCAGATCCTTCAAAAGCTCTTGACTATACAGTTTTCCATATAGTCAAACTACCTTTCAAAGTTCTTCTAAAAATGGCAATTAATTAAAAAGGTAAAAAGAAAAATCCCTGTCAATAGAGAAAGGCTTTTCCCTTCTACCAGAGCCTTCTTAACTTGACTTCCTTACCTTGCAACAGTCTGCAGTAAGTTATGATTTCTACTCAGTATGTGCTTCAACGATCCCTGTATTTCAAGTGGCTGTCATTTATTTCAGGTTCAATTAAACCATTAAAAAAAAATCACACTTTGAAAAGCAGTTTACAGTAGAAATAGAATTAAAGAGTTACTTTTATTTATGCTTCCTTGCATGAGTTGTTTCTATGCAGTCAGATTCTTCCCAGCTTTTTGTGACCCATGCTGGGTTTGGCCAAGGTGAAATACTCATTCTGCACCTCATGGAATGCTTTTGTGTCTGTAAATTGAATCCAGAAAAGGCCACTGCTTTATTGTTTCTAAGGAAGCTGACAGGACTTTAATGCATGAAAGAAGTGGTAGATTATTTGCTAATATTTCAATTAGTTTTACTACATTAGGAGTTGCAGAAGTTCCCCATTCAGAAGTGATACTGAAGGACTGAGACAATGTATTGCGAGGTAGCCTTGGGAATCCAAACTGTAGAACAAAGATGTAATAGAGATTGTCCAAGAAAACTTGATGGAAACTAATTTACTGAATACATTTTCAAATATACTACCAAAGAAAAACTTTTCACTGAGTACTTGTGATAGCGTTGGGGGAATTTACAGTTTCTGCCATAAATTGAATAGGTTCCTTCAGTTACATCAGAGAAGTCGAGGGTGAGGTTATAGAACAGAAAAATGCTTATTACCTCCACAGTTGCAGTCAGTTTGATTAGACATGCTAGGAAGTTATCATCTGTGGAAAATTAATTTTTCTCTCAGGTCAATTTAGGCAGGCTGACAAGTCTTCCTTTGGATTTAAGAACTTGACATGCAGCACATTCTACAACAAGAAGAAACTGAAGTCTAACATACATGTCACTGCTTTGTGGAATCAGACATTCTGTTTAGTCTTTCACTAGTGAGGAATTCAAAATGTTTTCCTGTGAACTTGTTCTTGAAAATATGAATGGCAATTGCCCTTATTCAGGCTTAAGGAACTTTCCCAACTGACATTTCAAAGATGATTGAGTGGCCTCACAATGACACCAATCATCTTCCTTGTTGGCATGGATGCCAGACAAAAGTAGATTAAGCAAATTTAGTAAAGCAGGAATTTGAGGCTTACTGCAGGCTTCCGCAGTTCTGCACAGTAACATTTTTTTTCTTCTTGGTAATAAGCCTTTAACCTGAAAAGGGGAATCAATGACCTGGCTAGCAAATGTGTACCAGACATACCTGTGAATAGGTTATTTTTTCTTCTGTCCCTATGTAGTGCTTTTTCTTCCTGCTAATGAATGAGTTTTGTACCAAGAAATAAAAGGGACCCTTCGAGCACATTCTCCCTTGTTATTTCATATGCCTCTCATACCACCACAAAAATGTTGGCTTCACCATTTTTATGGAAAAGCAACATGCTGTAAGAGTTTTTTTTTCTGTGCATTTCCTCTGATTCCTTTTAGCAAAGCAGATGCTCTTAAGAAAACAAATGGTAAGGCATCAAAAACCTAGTTCTAGTTTTTCTTGTGTTCCTGAAGAAGTAATGATCCATGGGGAGCCACGTACTACTGTTTCAACTATCAGAAAGACACCTATCTCTACACTGTATTTGTATGTACCTAAATCAAACTCTCCAGGTTGAATTATGAGTAAATTTGGAGCACTTTATTAGGTCTGTCGCAATAAAATAATCGTAACCTTCAAAAATCTCAAGACTCTGCAACAGAGAAATAGGGTGGGACCAGAGAAATTGTCTGGAGCAAAGAAACCTACCCTGTGTGGAGAAGGACCAGTTTAAGGAGCACATAAACAAATAGACCTTACATACTCCACCAAAGAGAAAGCTGACTGATGTCTTTGGGAGTCCACCCTTGATAATCTTTGAAAGGCCATGGCAATTGGGAATGTTCCTCAGGATTGGAAGAGAGCAAGTGTGACACCTATATTCCAGGAAGCCAAGAAAGAGCATCAACAGAGTAACAGGCCAAACAACTTCAGGTGAGCCCCTGAGAAGATGATGGAGCAACTAATTCTGGGTACCATTTCCAATCTCAGGAAGGACAATAAGTCATCAGAAGAAGCCACCATGCACCTATGAAGGTGAAGTCATGCTTAACCAACTTGATAACCTTCCACAGTGAGTTGCCTTGGCTGCTGAGTGAATGGAGAGCAGTGAGACATCATTTACCTTGGCTCTAATAGGGTTTTAATGCTGTTTTTCACAACATAACAAGACAAGCTGACAAAGTATGGGATAAATAAATGGATAGTGAGGTGAATTGAAAATTATCTCAACAATCAGCTCCAGAGGTTGTGATATGTGGCACAAAATCAAGCTGGAAGCAAGTTCACTAGCATTATACTTCAGGGAATTATAGTGGGGCCAGTACTGTTGAGGTTCTTCATTAATGACCTGGATGGTAGAGCAGACAGCTGCTACAGCAAGTTCCCATGTTATACAAGACCAGGAGGAGTGACTGTTACATCAAAAGGTTGTGCTGCCACTCAGAGGGACCTTGATAGGCTGGAGAATTGGGCAGAGAGGAATCTCATAAAGCTCAACAATGGGAAACATGAAGTCTTACACTGGGATAAGAATAATTCCAGCCATCAGTACATTCTGGGGACTGAGCAGCTGGAGAATACCTAGGCAGGGAAGGGCCTTGGGGTCTTTGGGAGCAAGAAGCTTATAATCTACCAGCAATATGCCCTCACGGTGAAAAAGGCCAAGAGTATCCTGGGCTGCACGAGGAAGACCACTGCCAGCACGTGACAGAAAGTGATCCTTCCTCTGCATTCAGCACATCTGGAATGCTAAATCCACTTTTGGGCCCACAGAACAAGACATGGACATATTGGAATGAGTCCAGGGCAAGACAATAAAGATTATTAAAGGACTGATGTATCTTTTGTATTAAGGAGAGGCCCACTCTATCCATTCAAAATGTTTACAAGACTTTACCTTCATGGTATTGCTTACTCTATAATTAATATAATTTCAAGTATCTTGACCCTGTATTTGCAAACCTGCCTCTTTATACTATTCTTGTCACATTACTTCCTACTGTTCTGCTCTGACAGTCTACCCTTCCACTCTCTTAATCTTTGTGCAGCTCTGTGCCTCCCTTTGTTAGGGAACAACGTCTATACCCTGCTTACTCAGATTCTGTTTGAATACCATGCACAGCTGTGATGATTAGAGATACAGCTGTAGGAGCAACAAAACAGCAGCATAGCACCACATGTTTTTTAGTTGTAGGTATGTTTCTTATTTTACTGACTACTGGGTGTTCCTTGGAAAGCAGCTGTGCCTCTTATCTTGGGATGTTTGTGTTTGACAATGCGGACACTACCAGCAGCATCTCTTTTTTATTCCATCTAATTAAATTCTCATGGCAGCAAATCAGCTTCATAAACTGAAAGCAGTCTGTCTTGCTGTGGTACTGGAGGTCTTGTAGCAGAAGATATGTTTGTCAATATGCATGTGAAGTAAGGGTGGGCCACTTCAAACCCTTTTGCCTAGCTGGTGACTTGATGCACCCAAGAAGCCTCTCTCATGAAAAAACTGCCTTTCTTCTGGGGATGAGAACTACATATATTTAAAGACTGGCTTCTCTTGGAGGTTGTAGCAATAAACACATCTCCAGTTTGATTGTCTGAATAGGTGAATTGTTCTTTGGTCTTACTAGGTAAGCAGAGCAGGCAGATGGCTTATTTAAGCTGCTAGTGTCAATATGAGTTGCAGACCCTGGCTTAGCTTTAAATCCAGCCCCATCAAAACAAGGTGAACAGCTGCAGCATGAGTCTGTAGGGCAGATGGGCTTGAGCTGAACAGCAGTGACATGTACGAATGTTTTCTTTGTGGGCTTTAGTCTTCATAAACCCATTTAGTAGAACTGTTAATTGTAGCTGTAAGTGCCTAAGTCAGTTTATGTGCAGTGACCTTTACAAATCTGCTTTGAGGGAGCTTCCAGATTGATGTGAAGTGATATTATGGAGCAGACTGATGCTGGTAGCTTTATGTGCCTCTCAAATCAGTTCTTTTTGGCTCTTGTACCTTGAGAAGGAGAGGCAATCTGATCCCAAGTAGAGACTACCTTTCTGATACAGGAGTCTAGTTATAAAACACTAGGTTTTCATAAGTGAAAAGCTGGGAGGTTTTTCTAACTTCTGTCTATAGCTTGAAAGTTGCTAGCCATTAGCATTTTGTGGGAACCTCTTAACTGATTTCAATGGAACTGGACCAAGTCCTAGTCGTTATATGCTCTCACCTTCTACTTGCCGTTTACTGTGGGCTCTTGTGCAGGGAGGTTCTAGTTAGAGAGATTTCCTGAGAAGTGATTCATGTCCAGATGTCAGCTGTGCAATGCCTTTCTCATTTGCATACTTACAGAGTATTGTAAGGACTTGCATTTCAATTTTTTTTCTCTAGAAACATCTGTACTACTAATTATTTAATTTCTTAAATCAAAAACATTATGAAAGAGTCAGAGAAATCCCACTACCCTGTTGCAATGACTTTCTTAATGTTGGAAGTGCAGAATTGCAAACCCATATTTTCAAAAATGCTTGAAAACACATTTTTAAACTACTTCTAAAGCAAATCTCAGTACCTATAGAAACTGGAATTAAATGTCATCATCTTTCAAAGAATGGAGAGAAACAGAAAAAATCCTGACACTCCTTTGTAGTCTGATTGCCTTTTCATATTTTCATGACGGTTTATTCATCTAATATTCCTGTAATAAACTCTTCTCCCCAGTGTGACACATCAACAAACCACTATGGATGAATAACAAAGGGTATGCTACTCTTATGTTTTGTACTGCTCTGTAAGGAGTAACACCTGCCTTTAGAAAAGGAGGCATCTTGACTTCTTTCACGGGGTAAGGAAGCAGGAAAGTAATAATAGCTTTGTCAGTGCAAGAGCACTTCATGGTGCATCTGAATTAGAGATAACATACAAATTTTTGAATGCATCACCAAAACAGATCTAATGGCTCACTGTATTTTTCTTTGCATCTAAAGCAAATAACATTCAGTTACTCATTCTGATGGACCACAGAAAATAATTTTCTTGGGCCATGTGAAAAATTGTAATTCTACTTATATTTCAAATGCCTTAATCTCCATTCTGCAATTTTTAGACAAGCAAGTAACCAGATTTGCTTTTCATTTTAAGTCACAATGTCCTACTTGTGTTTGGGCCATCAGAAATCCCCCAGAGGGCTAGGAGGTGGTGGAAAAGCAAAAGAGGAAGTAGCTAGACTGTAATCCAAAATTCACTGTTCATAGTTAAAGGAAAGCAGTGCAGTATTACTTTTATTTACATATAAGGAAAGAAGAGTGATGAAAATGAACATGGGAGTGTGTTTTTAGAAAAAATTGTGGAACAAAGTCAGCAAGTTTCTGTGAGAGCGTGGTATACACTTCATGATGGCATTTTGTTTTTATGGTCTCCTGTTGAGAGTTATTGGCCTGCTTACTGCTGTTATTTTTAGTTCTTTAGCTTTCCCATGGCAGCTGGAGATTATTTAAAATAAATAACCTTGCTGTGTTTCTATGAGAGATAAAATTCAGGGAAGTCTAGCCTCCTGCCATACCAGATTCTGAGTTTTCATAGGAGAAACCAGGCACATGTTTTATTTGACTAAATGAGGTGAAAGGAGCTCTCTGTCATATTACAGGAGTTTACCTGTGCTTTTTTCCCTAGCAAATGATACTGACAGGGGGTACAAATTGTAACTCAGCATGTTGCTTATCTCACACCATTAAACTCTCATGGGAAACAACTGTCTTTCAGAGTTAAATTTTTCTCTGAATTTGGCCTCCTTCTGAAACATGTTTGAACTATTGTTTGGGACTATAACATAAGCCTGGATGACATTACATGTAATATTTCATGAAACATACACAGACTTACAGGCAACATATAAAGAGAAGTAAACAAGTACCTCTTGCAGCAACTGCACCAGCTTGAGGGCTGCCAGTGTCATTTTCTCCTTTCTTACAGCAATATTTTCCCCTCCCCTCTCTACTGTGCCAATAAACTATATGCATGGCCAGCAGGTCAAAGGAGGTGATTGTCCCCCTCTCTGCTCATGTGAGACCCCACCTGGAGTACTGCACACAGTTCTGATGCCCTCAGCATAAGAAAGACATGGAACTGTTGGAGCAAGTTCAGAGGAGGGCACGATGTTGTTAAGAGGACTGTAGCCTCTTCCATACAAAGACAGACTGAGGAAGTTGGGTCTGTTCATTTTGGAGAACAGAAGGTTGTGCAACCTCCCAGTATCTGAAGGGTACTACAGGGAAACTGGAGAGGGAGTCAATGTCAGGAACTGTAGTGACAGGGCAAGGAGTAATGGGTATAAACTGAAAGATGGGAAATTTAGGTTAGCTATTAGGAAGAAATTCTTTACTGTTATGGTGGGGAGACACTGGAACAGGTTGCCCAGGGAGGCTCTGTATGTCCCAACCCTGGCAGTGTTGAAGGCCAGGTTGGATAAGGCCTGGAACAATCTGGTCTAGTGGAAGGTGTCCCTGCCCAAAGCAGCAGCGATTGGGACTAGATGATCTTTCAGTCCGTTCTGACCCCTTAACATCCTACAATTGTATGACTGTATCTGTGATAAACCAGATAGAGGAACTGATCAAAGTAACTGTCAAAAAACTGTATCAGAAATGACTGCCCTTCCAACGAACATTTTGTCAACACATGGCCAATGGAATACATGCTTCCTGAATTTATACCAGTCTGACCTCATTAACGTGTACAAATATCTAAAGATAAGGGTGTCAAGAGGATGGAGCCAGGCTCTTCTTGGTGGTGCCAACCACTAGGACATGAGACAACTGGCAAAAACTGATGCACAGTAAATTCCACTTGAATATGAGGAAGAACTTTACTGTGTGGGTGACTGAACACTGGAACAGATTGTCCAGAGAGGGCGTAAAGTCTCTCTCACTGGAGATATTAAAGAACCATATAGACACAATCCTGTGCCAAGTGCTCTGGCATGACCCTGCTTGAGCAGGGAGGTTGGATCAGATGACCCACTGTGGTCCCTACCAACCTGACACTTTTTGTGTTTTTGTGACTTAAGCTTCCCAGTGTCAGACAGAAGACACCCAAAATCACGAGAGAAAGATGTTTGACAGAACTAATGTTTTTATTGACGTATTCTGCGGGTTCGAATTTGTCTCCAGGTTGCCGACGGACCCGTGTCTTGTCCCAACGGAGCGGCTGTGCTTTGGCAGGCTGACAGAGGCGACCCCGCTCCCGACGCACCCCGAGTGAGCAGATCCCGAGGTAGCGGATCCCGCCGCTGCCGCCCGCACCTCCGGGCACCGGGGCCACGCCCCGTCCAGCCCCGCCCGCCAGCTGCTCTCTGGGCGCTGATTGGCTTAAGTTCCTCAGGCCCCGCCAATGCCGCTCGTTGATTGGCGAGAGCCGCGGTGCTCCCCGCTCATTGGCGCGGGAGGGGCGCCCCCGCCCCTTCCGCGCTGCTGCCCGGCGTAGGCGCGGTGCGGAGCCGCAGCTGCCCGCCCGCCTTCCCCATGGCCGACATGGACCTCTTCGGTGCCCAGCAGCCGCAGCAGCCACCGGCCGGGACCGGGGCCCCCGCCGGCGGCGAGGAGGATCCCGCCGCCGCTTTCCTGGCGCAGCAGGAGAACGAGATCGCGGGCATCGAGAACGATGAGGGCTACGGCATCTTGGAGAACGGCGAGGTGCCCGAGGCGCTGCAGGGTCCCGAGGGCCTCGGCGCGGGTACGCCCTGCGGGGGGGCGGGTGGGGCTGGGGGCGAGGGGTCCCAGCTTCCCTGGTCCCTCGGGGGCGCTGCGGCCGGGTGGGGGCGGTACTGGCGGGACCCTCGCCCCGGCGCTCTGCCCAAGCGGGGCTCCGCTGCCCGGGGGGGGTCCCAGAGCTGGGTCGCGGCCGTCCTGGGTGCTGTCTGCCATCAGGTGAGCTACCTCCCTGCTTCCTCGGTTGTAGTTGGTATCCCCTGAAGATGCCTAAGGCGTGCCCATATCCTAATGCGGACGGTGCTGATCTCGTCTAATCCAGGAGCCTGCCTGAAGGAAGGGCTTCTGAAAGCTGGGTAAATCCACCACTTGAGTTTGTGTCTTCAGCGGTATGATCTTAGTCTTAAACCATGAGAGCAGTTAAGCTAATGTTTAATTTTACTAAACCTTTAGCCTTTGTTCCTTGGTAACCTTTGTACTGAACGTAGCAAACCCGACACTGCAGAACCCGCGTTTGGAGGAGGGTGGGAACTGTGTGTGTTGGGACCTATAGGTTAGTGTGTTTCCAGTTAGTCTAATGGTAGCTAAAGCTGCCCAAAATAAACACTTCCCATTATGAAAGGTTTTAACTGAAGTCTGAGTGGAAAGGAGTTGATGTTGCAACACTCTTAGAAGACTTTTCTTCTACTTGTCACCAGGGCCACAGGAACCTATTTACTCTCATGTGACGTCCTTTTGTCACTGCAGTAGGATGCCACTCTTCTTCAGACTAAATTGAATAACTGCTCCCCAGTTCATTGTCGGAGTATCTTTAGAATTAAGTTTTCATTTTGCAACCTGGTATCAGAAATTACTGATGTATCTTATGTATGAGGGGGCAGGTTTGTAGTGTCTCTAGGAATAAAGCTCATCTAGATAAATTGGGTAATGGAGACCTTCCAGTGCTTATTTAGTGGTAGCACTGCCCTTCACATCAGCTCACTCATAAGGTCCAAAACATATGGTTACATACTCCTGAAAAAAAAGGTGTTTTCTTGAGACTATCTTGCTCCAATACAAGAAGTTGAGGATAATTGTTGTCAGAACACCATCCTGTTTTGGTATCATACATAATTTGACTTCTGTATTCTATGTATTGTGCAGAACCAGACACAATGGACACTTCCCTTCTTACTTTCAGAAGCCTTAGACAAACATTATGCCTACATGGGTTTTATCTTCCAGACAGACTCTGGAACATTAAAGTAGCTGTTTAAAAACTGATTTAGTTGAAAAAAATACCTACATTGGCCTTTCTTACAAGGTACTAGAACAACTCGAACATCTACATATGTGCAGTGATGACTATTGCAATGTGTTTCCTTGTCAAAAAGTCAATTTGTTAAATACTTTCAGATTGGTTTGATATTTAAAAGTAGTTCTTAAACTGCCTTTCAAGAGTTTTTTCTCAAGTCATGTTAGTTGACTTGTCATGAAATGCAAAGGTGTTACTGGAGAGCTTTAGAAAGATGTTCATAAAATAATAAATATGATAATATGATCCAAGGATCTGGGAAGTCTAGACAGGAACTGTATGTCATCTTGCTTTCTTTTATGCCCTGGGATTGCATTTATGCTCTGGTCTGTTAAATAGGCATGGGAGATGATGCTTGTGGATTTTTGGTGGTCCTGTTTTTTAACAGAACATTGATCTCTGTTGACTGTCAGAGCCTGTACTCTCTCCCTCCGTGTTAAAAAGCACAGACTTCAGCCATGCAAAATGTACTAGTTCAGACATAGTGACAAATGATCTAATGACTTCTGTTGCCATTTATATTGGACGTTTCTTATCATCTGATCAGTACCTTAAATATCAGACAGCTGTAGCTCTGGCATATTAGCTGATTAAAGTCTTCTGTAATTGAATAGGTGAATGCAAATTTCTTCTTGAAATAATGCAAGTTCTTATGTAAATCCTTAAGCATCGTGACCAGGGATTTGTGGATTTACTTTTTTTAACCGTAACCTTTTTTGAACTCCTTATTTACAGGTCTGTTGGATAAGTTCTTTCTAAATACTGGGCCAAAGGTAATAACTTCGGCAGCTCTCAACCGAAGTTTGAAGATCTTAACTTCAGATATAGTGACAAGCAGTCATCTGCTTCTGGAAATACACTTTTAAGAATCATAGTGTCTTATCTTAAAAACAAACAGTTTTTAAATTTCAGTCTCTTGATAAATGATTAGACAAATACATGGACAGAAGCGAGCTTCATGAATTGTTAATATCAATATTGGGAATTCTTTTAATTGTTGTAATGGTGTATACTGGGTGAGTATGGGGGGAATGGCAGAATGTCGCCAAGCTCATAAGTTTCACACAGCATCACCTCATGTTGCCATGGTCAGGGTTGGAATACTGGACTGATCCAGTAGGCCACTCATTATGTAAATAGCTATGCCATTTAAGCTGCCTGGGCATGCGAAAACCTAATCTTACTTCCCTTGGAAAAGGAAGCATAATCCCTGCTTCAGAAAGCAGGGAGTACTGTATAAATCAAGTAATACAAAGCTGTTGCCTAGGAATTAGTAATGGGATGTCTTATGAGATTTTTTTTTCAGTGATGAATCAATGTCCATGTATTTGCAGTCAAATTCTGACAATAATATGTCTTGAGGTTGTATCAGTTCACTTACTATGTTCTTTGAGCAGTAAAGAGAGAGTTCAAGTGGAAATGTGTGACTTCTAGATACTGTAGGACAATACAAAATCCTTGTGGCAGTTTGTCAAGTAGCTTATGGTGAATTTCATTCAAAGACAAGCAGTTATATATGTTAACAATCATGCAAATACACACAAGTTTAATGTAGGGTGACTAATCTCAAACATTGCCTTCGCATTTTCAAGCTATGTAAGTTTTATATATAGACTTGACTGAATGATGTTTCTGTGTCTTCCAAAGATGTTCATGAGCCTCTAGCAATTAAGAAAATTAATTGTGTCTGGTGGCTTGTCTAGGTATTTCATTTAATAGCCTTTCAGGAACTGAATATCAATTTGCTTGAAACTTGTTTAGGAAAGAATTGATTCCTCTGGTCTTTGTAGTTAGCACCACAGACAGAAAGAGTTCTTGTCTGTGACTGTTGATTTTTTCCTTAATTGTTTGAACAGCCATTGTTCTGGGTTTTGCTATGCAATCAGGATCTGAGGCTTCAGAGCCCCCTAAGACAGCACTGAGAAAGGTATGATAAAGCGATGGTATCTGTTTAGCTTGTATTATTGATGCTGCATTATTATGAAGTCAGAACAGAAAAATCTATTTTTTTTGTTTTTGAGAGAATACTATTGGAAATTTACAGAAGGTGGAAATTACAGAAGCTGTTACAATGGAACATTACAGAAGCTGTTATGGCACAGCATTATTGCGGTGTGTTTTAGTTCTAGCCTATTGATTATATTGAAAATGAGGGAACTAACAGGTTTTGATAGGACGGCAGATTAGAACTACAAGAAAGAAGCACTCTTCCGGAGTTGCTTGCCTTTATTTTGCACACAGGCACGAGAATGAGTTATGGCTAGAAAAATTATTTCTTCCCCAGGTTCTTGCATAACTACGTAAACAAAAGCTTTGTAAAAGATTCTTCTTTCTTATCTTATGGGTGAGAGGTAGGTAAGAGGAAAGCATGATTGTGCCTAAAAGAAAAAGGATGGGAAACTAGGCCTTGAGTGGTGAAGTTACTTAACCTTATGTCAGAATATGTTAAACTTTATGTTCTTCTGTTGCTTAAACTTGAGCTGCTAGCTCACTGAAAGTAGCAGTACTTAGAAATAGAGTACTTATTCTTTAAAAGAGATGCTGAAGGTAACTCATAAAAAATACTGCTATTTTAAAAGAGTATAAGAAAAGTGTTTCAATGTACTGCAAAGCCCTGCCTCTGACTTTTCTGATTACAGTCCTCTTTTGTATTGAGAATAAGACTTTAGAGACATTGGTGAACAAGGCTAAGCAAACTTCCTTTTAGGCCAAGAGGTACTGAGTGGTAATGATGTCAGTAGTAGCCTTCAGAGTAGTTGATCATCATTGTGATAAACCTCTGAGGCCATATATTGACTTCTAGGACTGAAATGACAAAATGGTTTTTGTATTTATCTTCCAACTACCCAGCCTTTTCTTTTGTAATCTGTAGTGAATGTGGAGGGCACTGATGCTAGCTTTCTATTTCTGGCGAGCTTGGGTGTTGCATCTCCTGTGAATGCAAGGCAACTGATACGGTTTATCTTCTCCAGACTCTTCCAGACTCTAAAAAGTATCTGTGTTGCTGTATGGAAGTTCATTATTACCATATTGTAATATGTGTGTTGCAGAACTGTAGATGTTTGGGCGTGTTCATTGCAACAGTGCCCTTAAAAAAAAGAGTTTATCTTAAGTTCAAAAGCAAACAACAAGCAATATCGATCATTACAAACCGAGATAGTTCTAAATATGTGGATGTTAACTTCAGGAGATACAATACTGGGATAGAATTGGATGGACTCTGAAGCCAGTAGAGGGCTCTCATTGTTCATGGCTGGTGAAAATGTTACGATGGCAGTACCAGTATTTAGGCTTTTTTTTGTGGGAAGCTGGTTATGAAATTACATGTTTCTGTGAACAGAAAAATCTGATACACAACTAGCATTGATTACTGATATGAAGGCTGGCAAGCAGGTTTTTCTGGACTTCCTACTTAATTATACAAGCACTGAGAGTGGAGAGTTGAAATGAAGGAATGCTTGAGTATTGGTCTTTTTCCAGTTAGCACACTTGGATTTTTCATGTGACAGCATGCTGGTACAGTTCTATTTCCTCTTCTGCTTGTGATATGCTCAGTCAGCATGCTGACTCTGCAGCTTAATTGCAAGTTCTGGGGAGCTCAGAACAAATGGGAAATCTATTCTAATACTGCTAATGCTTTTGACCTGGGTGCCCTCTGGAAACAGTTCAGTGTCTGTTAGTGGCTGTTTCTGTGCAGAACAAAAATGGCCCTTAGACAAACCTATGTGTTTCATCTCAGGCATAGCCTTAACCAATGATGTTGTTGCTTTTACCTAAGCTGACTACCAGCCTGAGTAGTGAAGACCATAATTAATGTTTTTTGGTGTGACAAGAAAACTTAACCATATTATCCCTGTTCTTGGAAGTATCCTCAAGATTTATGAGCCCTCTCGCGCAGCTGACTTTAGTCTTTGTAAAGGCCTCCTACACCTTGCAGAGGAGTAGCAATCGGACAAAGTAGCAACCATTTCTCAATTACAGGAGTCTAGTTATAAAATATCAGTTTCTCATAACTGAAAAACTATTTTTCTTAATTTGAGTCTTGTCCTACTAAAGTTAGTAACTATGTTCCTGAGGACTAGTATCCTTCAACTTAACTGCCATTCTTGAACTGATGAATTTACAGTCCTCTCCCTAACACAGTTAATGATTGCTCTTCAGGGCTCAGAGATAAAGACTTAAAGCACTTGCCTAGTTCTCTGATAAAGGAGTATGAAGAACTTCCTGTGTGCCATTCACTAGTAGTATGAAACTGGTGCATACCTAGCCACAAACAAGAGGATACAGCAGCATAACTCGCTTAGTTTTAGATCAATCATCTATCCTTTTTTTAGAAGGTGGTGCAAAATAATTTGATTTTTCTGCTTACCGTTTGGTACAGTCGCTTCTTTCACTGAAGGGTGTATTAATATGGTGGAAACACTTCTGTGTGATCGATTTATCTGCAGTGGCATTAAAGGTGAGAGAAAGGTAGTAACATGACTACTTGGTATATCACACAGACAGATGTTATGTGGCGGTGCCAGAGAGATGCCCTGCTGAGACTTTGCAGTTCTTGAAAATCTTTGCGTATTTTACATAGTCCAGAGATTTAAATAGTTTCAAAAACTTAAAAGTTTGCCTCACAACTGGCATGTGTCCCCTATGGCTTTGTTTTAAAAAGATGAAATTTTAGGGTTCTGTGGCAGAGATTTGTAGCTGATCCTGTTCCTGAGGCTCTATTGCCACTGCCACTTCAGAGATAATAATGCTGCAACTGAAGTAAGAAGCTATCAAGCATGTCATCACAGATGGTATCAGAAAGGTGACTTTGCTAGGAATGTTAGCTGTATTTTTATAGCTGATTAGGAGGTAACCACACTAGGATAAGAATTACTAAGCGTTGGCTGCAGGATTGTTAATCTTCCAGGTAGACACTAAAGAAGTGGGAGTCATCCTTCTAACTTCAGAACAGTTGTATAGTAGTCAGCTTCTAAGAGAGGACAAAGTGGGAGTAGCTTTAGAATGCAGTCTGTAGCAGCTTCTCAGCAGAATCAGCTCTGCTGTTTATGTTGTTAGAAGCAGGATCTCATGATGAAGAAATGAACTTGTATTTCTGGTTCTGTAGAATGATGGCTCACTTGGTTTTTCATGCCTGTTCAGAAAAGTTCAGGGAGAAGGAAGTGTCCCTGCAGGGTATCAAGTAACACTCACTTTCACAATTCCCATATTGCATACTCGAGTAAAGCTTTCCATACAAGTTACAGAAATCAGTAAATCTGGCTGTTCTATCTTTTCTCAAATGACTAAACAAGTCACCTCTTTACAGATGCTGTTGATGGAGTGGTTAACGGGGATGTCTATCAGGTAAGATAGAAGTATTCTGTACTTAGAATGTGCTGTTCTACTCTCGGAACTTTACCTTAATATAGGCTAATACTTCCTATTTCTTGTCTTTAAAATAATTTTGTCTCATATATGAGAAGGAACTTCTATTCTGGTAGCTCATCTCATGAAGTTGTCAATGTTCTTAATTATGCCCCTCTTCTGAACTTAGAGGCAACTTAAAGCAGCAGTTCATTTTGAAATGTGGCTTAGCAGTACATAAGCACTGTAAAGCAGACTGACAGGCTCTGTGATATGACTTTACATTGACTTGCCACTGGCTGCTAAGCTTGAAGTGTGCTCTAATTACTTAGTTTAAAGCAGAATTTTCAGATTTGCTTGTTCTTTAAAGGTAATTCATGCATCCTGGTTGTCTTATCAAGATGGTCTTACAAGGAATGGACCAAAAACTTTATACATATCTTAGTGCCATGAAGTTGCATGAAATTAAGCTGATGGCTAAAAAGCTCAATTGCAGTATGAAGGCATGTTAGACAGCCACGGTAATGACAAAAGGAGGAGATACCTGCTTTATTGGTGTCAGGGAGGAATGAAGCATGCAATCACTATGTTGTAACTGAATTTCACACCATGTCCAAGGCACTGTCATTGCCTGGTGTCACAGTGGGCTCGTTGATATGAGTGATTTACTTCTCCTTGGAGTTTAAAGTGAATGCTGAGCTTTGTGGAGACACAAACAGCTGTCACTGCTGCTGACATTCTTGTATCCTCAGCATTACTGTGAGATTGATGGGACAACTTGTATTTTACAGGCCCTTTGTGCTTCTTTGTACAACAGAAGGTAGATTGCCCTCTTTAGATGCCCTGATTTTGTGTTTGGATTTCTAAGACACCTGTTGCTTTGGTTGATAGAGCTTCTTCTTAATGAGAAAGAAGAGACTGAATGGGCTATACATACCTTTTGTTTTAGCTACCTGTAACTAGTTGGTCCTGCAGATGGCCAGTTTATTTTGCTTTGGATGAAATGTGAAGCCTGGTGGTTGTTGCACCAGCCTTACTTCTTCTCTTTGCATTATTCCTTCATTGAGGGCTACAGGAGGTCCAAAGAAGGGCAAGGCACAGGCAAAACTGTTGTGAGCTGCAATCGATCTGGTACTCTCAGGAGTGGTATTTCTTAATCATTTTAGGGGTAGGATGAAGCAGTAAAAGTTGTTAAACTTGGAGTATCTTCTGTAGCAAATATCACAATATGTATTAGCTTTGTAAATCTGGTGTGTTAATGTTAGCCCTATTAATTTCAAGTCTTTGAGATGTTTATTGTGAAAAGGATGCTAGTACTCACTGTTTTGATGATTAAATATTGAAATGCCTCTCGTGTTATAAGCTGCATACAGCAGTCCAAATTTTGTAATGTGGTATGCAAATGTCTCTTGAAGTAGACAGATAAGTTGCAAAGACTGTTTCAAACTCCTGTGCACAAAACCATAAAAAAAATTACTTTCACAGCAACATTTAAGGTGAGATGAACTCAGAGAATATCTGGCCTATGACTGTGTAGTGACGTGCTAGGCATTGTCTTCTTAATTCTTCAGGCTTAGTGCTCTGGCACTAAGTGTTTGTGGCACTTGTCTTTCCAGTTGCCTTGAATTTTTGTTTGATCCCTGATTTCTGGAGGCAGTCCAGTGTTAATTTCCTTCAATCCTGCTGTAATTTGTGGCAAGATGTTTTTCTTGTTAATGGTGGAAGTGTGTTATAACATCAGATGAATGTGTTACTGGCTCAGTCCAAATAGAGTCTTATTTTTATGTAGCTGGCAGGCAGTTATCTGAAATACTCACTTGTTATGCACAAATGACTGTACTGTTCCTTTTCTCTAAGGAGAGTAATGGTCCCACAGACTGCTATGCTGCCATTTCCCAAGTAGATCGACTGCAATCAGAACCAGAAAGTATTCGTAAGTGGAGAGAGGAGCAAAAGGAGCGCCTGGAGCAACTTGGTAAGCATGGTATTTGTTGAGTAACTTAGTGTCAACTTCTCTTCAGGCTCAGAGAGTTGGGTTTGTTCCACCTGGAGAAGAGAAGGCTCTGGGGAGATCTTGGAGCAGCCTTCTAGTACCTAAAGGGGACCTACAGAAGAACTGGAGAGGGAATTTTTACAAGGGTGTGTAGTTTACCAGGGGTAATGGCTTTAAACAGAAAGAGGGTAGATTTGGATTAGCCATTAGGATAAGATTATTTATGGTGAGGGTGGTGAGGCACTGGCACAGGTTGCCCGGAGAACTTGTGGATGCCCCATGCCAGGCTGAATGGGGCTTTGAGCCGTCTGGTCTAGTGGAAGGTGTCCCTGCCTATGGCAGACGAGGTAGAACTAGGTGATCTTTAAGGCCTCTTCCAACTCAAGCCATTCTATGATTCTTAAGCAGTAGAATTCCGAACAACAGCACTGCCTCTTTGGAGTCTTAACATGTGTCCTGAGTTCGAGGAGCAAGTCTGGATGAGTCTTCTAGTAAACAGACTTAATACTGGTGTGGGAGTCAGCAAGCAAGTGGCTCTCTGAACCTTTACTTACAGATAAGCTGACAGAAAAGGAACAGCTTTCTTAAGTTAAAAAGATGATAATAAATACTGCAGGCATTAGTACTTTATTTCAAAGGATAAAGATTACTCATTTTGTAGTTGCTGAGGCCATCTGTTATCACATGGATCTTACAACTAAATAAGTTATATATAGTTAATCTAATATATTTAGTTAATCTAATAACTCAACTAAGAAAGTAATGGATTATTAACTAAACTAAATACAGCTATCAAATGCTGTGGTACCTACCCGTGGACAGCGTCTAAGAGACTACAAACTGGTGTGCTTCCCACTTACATGGTGGAGGAGCCTTTGCTTGAAATTGTTGAGACAGAACCGTCTTTAAAATATGATTCTGGATAGAGCTGATTCTTTTGCTCCTCTTTTGGGCTAGTTACAGCAGATGAGGTTGTCCTGAACTGAAGGCTGTATGTAAAAGTATGTGGAGTGCCAGGTGCCTTTGCTTTGTCTAAACATAGAGGCTTTACTAAGCTTGGTTCCAGCACTGGCATAGCAAGGTGACTGTTTCTGGTTTGAGCAGTTTGCAGACCAGCAGACTTACTGAATCTGAACTACTCTGCAAAATGCCTATCCTAAACTGAAGTGGACTGTCCCAGTTATGCAGCACAGGGATTCTGTTTAGGTAATCCTTTGAATGTTTGTAGTATTTAGAGTTCTCATAGCCTAAATCAGGAAATCTCCTAAACCTTAGTTGGTGAAGCAACTGTCTGCACTAGAGTGCACCCTGATCCATCAGTTGAAATGTTTGCAAGATGCATTTGGATACAAACATGACTGACAAAGCAATTCTTAAATCTTCAGATGCAAACTCACGAAAGCAGGAAGCAGAATGGAAAGAGAAAGCAATAAAAGAGTTGGAAGAGTGGTATGCAAGGCAAGATGAAAAGCTTGAGAAAACAAAAGCCAGTAACAGGTAAAGTTTCTCTAGCCATCAGAAGAGTTATGGTACTGGGTATGAAAATAACTGGGGAGTGAGGTTAGAATACTTCTTGTATGTCCTAAGGCAATAGTCCTTCAGATCATTAAAGTAAATGCTCCTACTACCTACCTAAGTTTTTAAAAATAATCTAGATTAAATGTCCAAGAATAGCAAGAGGAAGCATTAAGATGATGATCAAGAATTACTGAAGATTCCTTAGGACATGAAGCTTGAACATGGCCAGAAAATTTTTTACTCTACCTACTTGTTGTCATGCTCCCAGCTGCACAGGCCTTCAGTGACTGCAGTTACCTACCCTGAGACTAGCATTCTTACTTGCTTTCTTTAGAACATGTGGAAGTGGCATTCTAGTTAATTTTTGCTACAGGTTATTTCATTAAATATCTTAAAACCTTCTGCTGCTCTTTTTGGAAGCAGTTCAGAAATAACATGACTCAGTTCTACTAGTAAAAAACTAAATGTTGACTGTGTCTGTGGTGGTTTGAATTGTCTAATTATGGGTCCTGCAGCAGAAACTGATGACTTGGTTGCTGGACTAGTAAACTCTTAAGACTTTCTTAGAGGTTCCCTGTGGAATTTTGACTTCAGGTCAAAATGAAGGTAAATGTGATAGAATAACTTAATGCCTCTTAAATCTCTACTTCATTCTGTCCAGGTAATCATCAAGACTGCTTTATATTTTGGGAACTCACAGGCTTCAAGATGAGCTGCCGGGTTTTTTTTGTTGCCTTTTTTTGGTTTTTTTTGAAACACCACTTTTCTTATCAAAATGGCCATCCGGTTTGTCTTTATTAAGTAAAGTCCTATGTAGACTACTTTTCTCTCTAAAGGAAGAAAGGAGGCCTACACTGCTTACAGAATTATGAATTTGCCATTTCCCTTCACTGAGGAATTCACTATCTTTTGGTTGGCCCAAGAAAGGGAAACAGGATTAGTACTATTCTAGTTGGTGGCCAGAGCTCATGATACCCTCACAGCTTTATTATGGCCAATGTTTGAGTGCCGGATATGGAGTCTGGAGCAGGGCTCATTAAATAAGTGTGGCACAGAAGTGTTTGGCGTTCTCATCGCCCTGGTGAGATCTCTTGCCTGATAGTAGTTTCTATCCTCTGGGAGTAGTCTAATGCTAACATTGGGGCTGTAGTCCTCAACTAGCTGGTCGAGACTTCTAGGATGTAGCAGAATTTCTGTGTTGCCCCTCCGACCAATGGCTTAATTGATACATTCCATCTGGTAACTTCTTTCCTGTTAGAGTAAGTCTAGGTGATGCAAGGTTAAAGTGCTTGTTAAAACTGCCTCCAGCTGTGTTTCATACTTCTCATCCTTATCTCTTTTCTCCTGCCTGCTTGCCTGCCTGTTGGACTACTTGCTACCTAGGGTGGCAGATGAAGCTTTCTACAAACAACCCTTCGCTGATGTGATTGGTTATGTGTATGTTGCTTAACTACTAATTCTGTTTGCTAGTCGACACGATAATAAGCAGGATCAGAAATAGTGCTGCATGTCTGAAGGTGGCTTCTGAATATTTCCTTTTTGGACCGACTCTGGTCTGCAGTATGAAGTGCAATTCTCTTGTATGCACTGCACAAAGCCTAGCACTTTCAGATTTAGTCATGTAGTGTACATATCCCTGGAATTTTGGTAATGACTTCCATAGTCTTTAGACCTAAGGGTTTACAGTTGTTTCCAGGCCAGTGAACATTGCTTAGCAAGATGCTTTGCTGGGGTTGTGGGTTAGTGCCTGAAGTTTCACATGGGTGCTGTATTTAGTCCTTCACAGAGAAGCAGTGTTTAACTCTGTAATAGGCAGTGACCACCTGCTTTTCCTACATGTCAGAAAAATATTCAAGCAATGCATGCACATAAAGGTTCACAAGCCAAGGAAGGTAGAAAGGAATTGCCTGACATAAATCAGGGTAGAAAATGTGCGTGCATATAGAAATAGGAGGCTGTTAGAGAACAGATGGAAAGTACAAGAAGGTGGTATTGGGAAATCAGCATAAGCTGCTGGGAAGACATTTAGGAGCAGTGTAGATACTTTGCCAGCCTAATAGGTCTGTGAAAACAGAACAGTGACTTTCAAGCTCTAGTGAGTATGCTAGTTTCTGAGGGGTAGAAGGATTGCAATGTTCATTGACTTGTTCATGTATTTTAATTTCTTCCCTTAATTTGTAGACTTGAATTGAAAGATGGACATGTCACAGATTCTAAGGTGACACCTTTAGAAGGTGTACTGGTGAGCCGTGTTGTGGCTTTGAGTGCATTAATATTGAAGGTTTGATGTGAAATTCACAGCTAACTGTAGGTGGATGTAAACCAAGACTTGTGAAATGATGGATTTACAGGTGGTGTTTAACTTTTCTGAAGTCTTCTGGAGTTGGTTTTGTTAGATTTTTTCAATAAAACCCTTATTTTCATATATCCAATGCAAATATGCAGTGTAAGTGCTGCATAATAAAACTGGCTGCCTGTTTCCTGAATGTAGGCTAAGCTACTAGTGCATGTTCAGCCAGCTAATCATCTGCATTAAACTCATTCTCATTTTCTGTATCTGACTTAAACTTTCTCTCGTTTCTTTTCTTCTCTTCACCTTTAAGCACAAACATAAATCATCCTTGCTACAGCCTAGAACAGTTAAGTAAAAAAATCTTCACTGCCCCTTAAAAGTGTCATGTCACATAAAGTAGCAGTGTTGTAGTGATCCTTGTCTTCAGTGGTGTCCGTAACCTTATCATCCCTGTGAATAGTGCTGAACCCTCATGGGACAGTCATTTTCACTGCTTTCTCTGTACTGCTTGTTGGAGTAGATGAATTTGGTTTGATCTCTTGATGCTTACTGCTTCTGCACTCAGGCAGCTACCAGGGCCCCACAGTTCATGTAAACTAGATGCTGGAGTGTTATCCCTGCACTGAAGCAATGCTATTGGCAGCATAGAAAAGCCAAAATAATATAGCTGGGAAGCCACTGGCACTATCCAGTACATAATGTACAAAGCCTCCTTAGAATCTCCTTAGGGTGAGAGAAGGGGTAATGTGTTTATTCTGGGAGGTGACCTCAAACAAGTCATCTCCTCTGCCAAGATAAGGTGTAGTCTATTGCACTCACAAGCATGGGATTAATGACTTAAATACCTTATGATTCATGCTGCTTCACTACAGCATTGGGAGTCATCAGCAGATAGTTTTATGATGGCCTGTAGGCCTTGGGGCTCATTTAAATCCTCAAATGCAATCTGCTTAAGACATGCTTGCAGGCAGTTGTAAATTTCCAGTTGGCAAATGTCTAGTATAAGCCATCAAGTGGCAGAGGCTTAACTAGTTAAGACCTGGGCATTTCTCCATAAATAAAATGCCTACATAGAAGTACCTTACTTCCTGGAAGCTTGTGTGGCGACTCCTTAGGCAAAGACTCAATAACTATTCTTAAAACCAAACACCTGTATTCCAACATTTTACACAATCCTCTGCAATCCTCAGCACTGCTTGTGCATAGCATACTACTGCTATCTACTTTCATCTACAGGATTGGGGCAGTGGGAGCTTGAGTGGCTGTAATGTCCACAAGCAGCTGTCAGGTCACATTTCTTACGAAACATGCTGAAAGAAACTGCATCCTGTAAGAGGGAAGGAGTGCCTTACATGCTGGGCATTAACACAAGGTACATTGCATTGCTTTTAGGGCAGCTGAAGAAGCCTTTGTGAGTGATGCGGAAGAAGTTTTTCCGGGCACTGAGTGGGAACGTGTGGCTCAGCTCTGTGACTTTAATCCCAAGTCTAGTAAGCAGGCAAAAGATGTGTCCCGCATGCGTTCAGTCCTCATCTCACTCAAGCAGGCTCCACTGGTTCGCTGAAGAAAAGCTCAATGGAAACACTACAGATGCAATATCTTAACCTTACTCAGAGAAGCTATGTTTGCAGTAATTTGATTAATTGTTTCAATGTGTTTTTTTGGACCACATCATGATTTATCTAGAGCTGATCATTGTTTGATTGCATGTTCTTCCTGATGTTTCCTTTCTGTGTCTGAAATGAGAGAACCTCCAAAACTGTAGTCTCTGTGCTGTTGTGCACTGAGGTGTCAATTCCCACATTACTTATATTAAAGATCTGTTAAACAGCAAAATGTGTTGACTTTGGATGAATTAAGACGGTCTCCTGCTTCCTTTTGACAGAGGGTGTTTGAATTAAGTGTGAGTAAACATTTCTCTTAATTGCTAGTGATTTCACCTTGCTGGTGACTGTCCAGCCAGCAGTGCTTCTGGTCTCTGTAAGGCTGTCCTGTTTGTTTCTTTAAGCTTTCTTAATGCTCTTGAGAGCTTTACTTTAAAAACTGCTCCCCTATCCAATTTATCACGCTAGACAGAAGCTCAAGAAAACTGAAGCAGCAGGCTTGTTAAGGGGCTTATCTTGCTTCCAGTGGGACTGAGGACACTGCCTTCTGCAGGTAAGCAGTTCTCTATAGTTTTCTGCTGTCACTCTGGCTGCCTATCTCAGGCTCAACAAAAAGTAGAGAGCATTGTGTAGTTAAGACCTTTGATATTCTATTGCTTATTCTGTTCCGCTAGGTATTCAGTGCTGTCTTCATATGCAAACATCTGTGGTGGAGAGGCTGTTTGGATGTTTTTGAGCTGTGTCCTTGTCATCACTGACCTTTGCAGACACTTCCTCCCACTAGGGTGGTGAACTGGAAAGTTGGAGAACAAGAGAAGGGAAGACTTGCTCTTACTGCTGCTCATCTGCAGGTTGGAGTTCTGTCTGCCAAGGTGGTTGAATCTGAAACAAACTGATCTAGAAAATCTTTGTTCTGCTTCCTTGGCTCACCCAGCATTCACAGGAGCTGTATTCTAGCCTTGCTTTGTTAAACCTTACCTTAGCTGTCTATCTTCTAAAACTAATCTGTTCAATCTCCTACATTATTTCACCATGTTTATCAAAGACACAGTATCTTAGCTAGTGTGCAGCATAGTTGCTTTAATACCTTTTATGTAGAGCTGGAAGGTTAGTCTAGGCAGTTTGAAAAGGGTTGCAGATGCAGACTGAAATGTACTAAGGCTCAGGGTATTGCTGCACAGCAGCTGTCTTACTAGCAGTTGTGTCCCTTTGGTGGGTAAGATAGTGAATAAATGGTTTCCAGTTGGGCTGCAGTAGCTAAGCTGTACCTTACTGTCGTCTGTAGTGACTGGAGCAACTCTCATGTTTGCAAGTGTAGTCACACACTACTGATGGGTGATGATGAGAGTGATAGTAGATTAAAGGTCTGGAAGCTTGATTCCACGGAAGATTAGTACAAGAAGATACGTTCTGAACTGCACAAGGGTATGGCAGGTGAGTCCAACAGGACCGAAGCACAGAGCAAGTCCACAGAATACTGACTGATACTCATTGCTAGCCTTGACTAGTTATGCATTTACCTTGACTGAAAATTTCCTTTTCGCTGCTCACTCAAAAGCTCTAAAAACAAAGGCTTTCAAAATGAGCTGATAATTTAATAATGAGAAGTCCACTATGTTAAATATACAATCTTTAAAGTATTAATATGAATTTAGGAGAATTTGAAAGATCAACAGGTTAGAGGGCTTCTTGCACACTGAATTATGGTATTTATCGATCACCGTATTTTCCTGTCTTACAGAATATTTTATCTGGCCATGGATGTGGTTTAGAGCCGCAATCCAAGAAAATGGGCAAAGACTCAAATTCAAGGCCAAAGCAATGTTACAGAGGTTAAAGCAGTATTTTGTATGCTATGTTTGCAGAGTCTAAGAATGTGTTTGCAGTTTTTTTACGTATTTCATCTTGGTATTTCATCTTGCTGGAACACTTAAAAAGCAGCTCTGTGGGTTCTGACAACCTCTGCTAACTCTGGTGCAGAGATTTTACAGATTACCTCTTCTGCCTTAATTTTACATTCAAGTATGCTAGCTCACTGTCTCCTTTATCAGTGCTGTCACAAAATCATAGACTGGCTGTGGTTGGAAGGGACCTCTAGAGGTCATCTGGTTCAACCCCTCTGCTCAAGTAGAACCACCTAGAGCCTGTTGCCCATGACCATGTCCAGACAGCTTCTGAAGACCTCCAAGAAGTGAAATTCCACTACCTCTCTGGGCAACCTCTGCCAGTGCTTTGATACCTGTACAGTAAAGAAGTGTTTCCTAATGTTCAGATGGAGCCTCCTGTGTTTCAGTCTGTGTCCAGTGTCTCCTGTCATGGCACAAATGAAAAGAGCTTGACTTAGTCTTCTTTGCACNATACAATCTTTAAAGTATTAATATGAATTTAGGAGAATTTGAAAGATCAACAGGTTAGAGGGCTTCTTGCACACTGAATTATGGTATTTATCGATCACCGTATTTTCCTGTCTTACAGAATATTTTATCTGGCCATGGATGTGGTTTAGAGCCGCAATCCAAGAAAATGGGCAAAGACTCAAATTCAAGGCCAAAGCAATGTTACAGAGGTTAAAGCAGTATTTTGTATGCTATGTTTGCAGAGTCTAAGAATGTGTTTGCAGTTTTTTTACGTATTTCATCTTGGTATTTCATCTTGCTGGAACACTTAAAAAGCAGCTCTGTGGGTTCTGACAACCTCTGCTAACTCTGGTGCAGAGATTTTACAGATTACCTCTTCTGCCTTAAT
The DNA here is from genome assembly GCA_013397815.1 of Aleadryas rufinucha. NCBI lineage: Eukaryota > Metazoa > Chordata > Aves > Passeriformes > Aleadryas > Aleadryas rufinucha. Next base: position 54,847 of record VZTH01002414.1, on the reverse strand, counting down.
TTTACATTCAAGTATGCTAGCTCACTGTCTCCTTTATCAGTGCTGTCACAAAATCATAGACTGGCTGTGGTTGGAAGGGACCTCTAGAGGTCATCTGGTTCAACCCCTCTGCTCAAGTAGAACCACCTAGAGCCTGTTGCCCATGACCATGTCCAGACAGCTTCTGAAGACCTCCAAGAAGTGAAATTCCACTACCTCTCTGGGCAACCTCTGCCAGTGCTTTGATACCTGTACAGTAAAGAAGTGTTTCCTAATGTTCAGATGGAGCCTCCTGTGTTTCAGTCTGTGTCCAGTGTCTCCTGTCATGGCACAAATGAAAAGAGCTTGACTTAGTCTTCTTTGCACTCTTGCTTCAGGTATTTACATACATCGGTAAGATTCCACTGAGCCTTCTTGTTTCCAGGTTGAACAGTCCCAGCTCTCAGCCTTTCCTCACAGGAGAAATGCTGTAGTTGCTTTATAATCTTTGTGGCTCGTTGTGGTGCTTATGCNTATAATCTTTGTGGCTCTTTGTGGTGCTTATGTCTTTTGTGTACTGGGGAGCTCAGAACCAAACCCAGCACTCCTGGAGTCAGGACATTTTCTGTGTCTGAGAACTATTTTAGATACTTAGGCCTTGTGACACAGCAAAAGAATATGCAGGTTTATTTGGGCACATCAATGTCCTTGTCTGTGTTTCTAAACATTTGACTTGTTTTCTTCAGAGGTCAGTCACTTGGTTTTGTGACTTCATGTAACAATTTTGTCCTACCTCTGGCCTAGCTGTGCACACTCAATCCTGTTTACTGGCTTTAACTTCCCACTGTTGCTGCTTATCTCCATAGCATTAGTCAGTGGAATCTNCTTACTCAGAGAAGCTATGTTTGCAGTAATTTGATTAATTGTTTCAATGTGTTTTTTTGGACCACATCATGATTTATCTAGAGCTGATCATTGTTTGATTGCATGTTCTTCCTGATGTTTCCTTTCTGTGTCTGAAATGAGAGAACCTCCAAAACTGTAGTCTCTGTGCTGTTGTGCACTGAGGTGTCAATTCCCACATTACTTATATTAAAGATCTGTTAAACAGCAAAATGTGTTGACTTTGGATGAATTAAGACGGTCTCCTGCTTCCTTTTGACAGAGGGTGTTTGAATTAAGTGTGAGTAAACATTTCTCTTAATTGCTAGTGATTTCACCTTGCTGGTGACTGTCCAGCCAGCAGTGCTTCTGGTCTCTGTAAGGCTGTCCTGTTTGTTTCTTTAAGCTTTCTTAATGCTCTTGAGAGCTTTACTTTAAAAACTGCTCCCCTATCCAATTTATCACGCTAGACAGAAGCTCAAGAAAACTGAAGCAGCAGGCTTGTTAAGGGGCTTATCTTGCTTCCAGTGGGACTGAGGACACTGCCTTCTGCAGGTAAGCAGTTCTCTATAGTTTTCTGCTGTCACTCTGGCTGCCTATCTCAGGCTCAACAAAAAGTAGAGAGCATTGTGTAGTTAAGACCTTTGATATTCTATTGCTTATTCTGTTCCGCTAGGTATTCAGTGCTGTCTTCATATGCAAACATCTGTGGTGGAGAGGCTGTTTGGATGTTTTTGAGCTGTGTCCTTGTCATCACTGACCTTTGCAGACACTTCCTCCCACTAGGGTGGTGAACTGGAAAGTTGGAGAACAAGAGAAGGGAAGACTTGCTCTTACTGCTGCTCATCTGCAGGTTGGAGTTCTGTCTGCCAAGGTGGTTGAATCTGAAACAAACTGATCTAGAAAATCTTTGTTCTGCTTCCTTGGCTCACCCAGCATTCACAGGAGCTGTATTCTAGCCTTGCTTTGTTAAACCTTACCTTAGCTGTCTATCTTCTAAAACTAATCTGTTCAATCTCCTACATTATTTCACCATGTTTATCAAAGACACAGTATCTTAGCTAGTGTGCAGCATAGTTGCTTTAATACCTTTTATGTAGAGCTGGAAGGTTAGTCTAGGCAGTTTGAAAAGGGTTGCAGATGCAGACTGAAATGTACTAAGGCTCAGGGTATTGCTGCACAGCAGCTGTCTTACTAGCAGTTGTGTCCCTTTGGTGGGTAAGATAGTGAATAAATGGTTTCCAGTTGGGCTGCAGTAGCTAAGCTGTACCTTACTGTCGTCTGTAGTGACTGGAGCAACTCTCATGTTTGCAAGTGTAGTCACACACTACTGATGGGTGATGATGAGAGTGATAGTAGATTAAAGGTCTGGAAGCTTGATTCCACGGAAGATTAGTACAAGAAGATACGTTCTGAACTGCACAAGGGTATGGCAGGTGAGTCCAACAGGACCGAAGCACAGAGCAAGTCCACAGAATACTGACTGATACTCATTGCTAGCCTTGACTAGTTATGCATTTACCTTGACTGAAAATTTCCTTTTCGCTGCTCACTCAAAAGCTCTAAAAACAAAGGCTTTCAAAATGAGCTGATAATTTAATAATGAGAAGTCCACTATGTTAAACATACAATCTTTAAAGTATTAATATGAATTTAGGAGAATTTGAAAGATCAACAGGTTAGAGGGCTTCTTGCACACTGAATTATGGTATTTATCGATCACCGTATTTTCCTGTCTTACAGAATATTTTATCTGGCCATGGATGTGGTTTAGAGCCGCAATCCAAGAAAATGGGCAAAGACTCAAATTCAAGGCCAAAGCAATGTTACAGAGGTTAAAGCAGTATTTTGTATGCTATGTTTGCAGAGTCTAAGAATGTGTTTGCAGTTTTTTTACGTATTTCATCTTGGTATTTCATCTTGCTGGAACACTTAAAAAGCAGCTCTGTGGGTTCTGACAACCTCTGCTAACTCTGGTGCAGAGATTTTACAGATTACCTCTTCTGCCTTAATTTTACATTCAAGTATGCTAGCTCACTGTCTCCTTTATCAGTGCTGTCACAAAATCATAGACTGGCTGTGGTTGGAAGGGACCTCTAGAGGTCATCTGGTTCAACCCCTCTGCTCAAGTAGAACCACCTAGAGCCTGTTGCCCATGACCATGTCCAGACAGCTTCTGAAGACCTCCAAGAAGTGAAATTCCACTACCTCTCTGGGCAACCTCTGCCAGTGCTTTGATACCTGTACAGTAAAGAAGTGTTTCCTAATGTTCAGATGGAGCCTCCTGTGTTTCAGTCTGTGTCCAGTGTCTCCTGTCATGGCACAAATGAAAAGAGCTTGACTTAGTCTTCTTTGCACTCTTGCTTCAGGTATTTACATACATCGGTAAGATTCCACTGAGCCTTCTTGTTTCCAGGTTGAACAGTCCCAGCTCTCAGCCTTTCCTCACAGGAGAAATGCTGTAGTTGCTTTATAATCTTTGTGGCTCTTTGTGGTGCTTATGTCTTTTGTGTACTGGGGAGCTCAGAACCAAACCCAGCACTCCTGGAGTCAGGACATTTTCTGTGTCTGAGAACTATTTTAGATACTTAGGCCTTGTGACACAGCAAAAGAATATGCAGGTTTATTTGGGCACATCAATGTCCTTGTCTGTGTTTCTAAACATTTGACTTGTTTTCTTCAGAGGTCAGTCACTTGGTTTTGTGACTTCATGTAACAATTTTGTCCTACCTCTGGCCTAGCTGTGCACACTCAATCCTGTTTACTGGCTTTAACTTCCCACTGTTGCTGCTTATCTCCATAGCATTAGTCAGTGGAATCTGGACAAAAACCTGGACACTTCCTATCCTTGAAACATAATCCCAGCTGCACACACACGAAGATCTCATGCAATATTGAGAGAGAAGCTGTGGACTTGCTGAATACATCCTGGTATAGAACTTGCTTTGTTTAGCTTCTGATCAGGTGGCAGCCAGCAGCCAGGCAGTCTGAAATTACAATGAGCATTTGTAAGGAAGGGGGATGGAGAGGTCATGGATTCATTGGAAAGCAGAGAGCCTGAAAACAACAGCGCTGTGCATTCATCTTCTTAGCCTGTGGAACATGGGTAAGTTTTAAGCAGCCATAAAACAACATGGTGTGTCTTATCTGTTTCTTGCTGGTTTTTTTCTGAGCAACCAGTTAAGAGAAAAACATAAGAGATTCCTGGCTTGTATTTCAGAATGGACAACATGAGTGTCTATAGTTTTTGCCAAGAGGATTCCTCCAGTAGTACTTGTCATGCAGGCAAGATTGTTCCTCTGCAGAACCTTGTGGTGTGGCACTAGTTCTAATCCAGACATAATTATCTGGAGTGATCCAAGGGATGTACAGCCCAGGTGTTTTATACTTAGTAATGCGGGACATGGTGATCGGATTTCACTGAATCCAAGTATAAATTCTGTCTGCACCTTACTCTCTGCTGTGTTTTTGTAATACAAAGCTGCCCTTGCCTCCATTGGTAATACGTGCAAGTTTTTGACAAATTTTGTTACAATTAAATGGAGGAAGGGCAGTGCTTCAAGACCACCAGAAAACAAGTAAATTTGTTATTTCAAGTGTCTGGATAGCAGATCAAAGATTGAAAATACTGAATAACTAAACTTGCTGGTCAGGAAACCAGAAAGAAATTCTAAACCTTGATTTTGTACGGATTAGCTATGTGGTTTGCAAAGCATCACCAATGATCAGTAAAAAGATAGCTATCAAAACTCAACTGGTCTCCTCAACTGATCCCAAGTCCTGGCTCTTTGGGTTTCTATGGTAACGCAGAACTGTCGTGGACAGAGCAGTCTTTTTCCACCAGCTGCAAGAAACAGTGTGGTATAGGAACTTGTACAGGATTATATTGGTTACATGAATGAAAAGTTACAGAACTAAGAACTCCAATTCTAGTTCACTTCCCAACCTTCTGGCACTCTACTGCTGCCACTTGCTTATGTAATGCTGATTATAAACATCCAAGTTCATGAGGGAAATTGTCCTGCCCAAGCTGTTGATGTCATATGCAGTTCTGCTTGGAGGGCTGGACGGTGGCATTCCTGCTAAGGCTTCTGCAGTTAGGATACCACATGCACTTACCACAGACACTGCAAAACCAACCAATATGCAACAGGCAATACGAGCAGGTGCTGCCAGTGCTGCTTTAGGCTCTGAAATACTGATAACAGCTAGGGAAAGGGGTTTCACTCCTGCACGTTTTTCCCAGTAGTGGATATAAAGGCTGGTTTGCCCCCACTGGAGTCCATGATCTTCATGGTATGGGCTACTCTAAAGGACATTGGGCCAGCATCAAGTAAGCACATTACTGCAGATATTCTGTGAACATCTGATGTTTGGTCCTTCTAGGACTGGATACAATTGAGGGCTAATGTCCTTAAAATCTCTGGTCCACATTAAAGTACCTGACGTTCAAAGGACACTTCTGAACAGGGAAAGAAGGAGAGACAAACAAAATCACTATTAGGCTACTAAATATGACTTTTTATTCTTTATGATTTTATAAACCACTTGTACATATGCAGCAGGTTCTTGGCCAGTTGACAGAAAAAAGCATTTTCCAAAACATTTGAAGAATCATTTTTTCAACATGACTAGACATTAAAGGTGTAAAGCTTTTCAACTGTGTTTTAGTCTGTTGTGTTTTTTCTGTGCCTGCGCCCTCTCTTCAGCTGCTAGGGAAAAACATTTGGAGTCTGAGATACCAAAAATACAAAGCTTCAGAGGGTCTGGAAAGCAAAAGCCTGGTCCCACTTTTAGCCAGGCATGCCAGCTGGGCATTCCTTGTGATGCTAGAGGATGGAAAGATCAAATGACAGGCCTCCTCACTGTCAGAACCTTAATACTCCTGATCTGATCTATTATCACTGTAGAGAAATGCCAGTTTCTCCTTGACCTGCTCATAGAGCTAATGCTCTGGTATTGAAGGTAAGGGGAATCATCCAGTAAACCAAGACACGTAGGAAAAGGAACTAAAACTCCTTGGTTATATAAAGCCTAGTACAACTTGGCAAACAGTAAGAATCAGTATTTGCCAAGTCTAGAGGCTGCATGATTGTTCCTGGAGACATCAGGAAGGAGATCTGGTGATGTTTCTGAAATCTGCTCTGAAGATGTGAGTTATCAGTAAGCATTCCTTGTGGAAGAGAGGGTGAAGTAAAGACAATCCGTATTGGTTATATCCCAGAATTAGCAAGTGTACTAAGAGCTAATCAGTTGAAGTTCATTGTATAGCAGAGGGCAGTGATTGCAGAAGATTGTTTCATTTTGATTGGAGAAGAGTGGAAATAGCCCTTTTATTCCCTTGTACCAACACATTACTAGACTTCTGAGAATATCAGTGGTTGAATTAGAAGTCAATATAAGTCATTAAATTCAGGATAGGATAGTCTTGTGACTGTTCCTCCAGAGCTATCTTTTTGCATTAGCTGATAGATGGGTTGGTTTTTCAATTTCTCCAGAATCCTGAAAGTATGCTAAAAAAAGCAGCTAGATAAAGACAGCATTATATATCAAGGACTCATTTAAAAAATACAAACCACAGCTTCCTTAGGAAAGTCTTCACTGCTATTTGACATACTTTCCTATTAGGCCTCTCAATGCCCTGAAGGTGAGGACAGGGGTCAGATTTGACTTTCCATCCTGAAAGCTGATGGTGAAAGCAGGACAAGAACAGTGCACCTGCAGCCACCTGAAGGGCTAAGGGGGTGTGCTGTGTCACCCTGCAGTGAATGGTAGATTCTTTAAGATCAAATGTACCACATGGCTGAATTTCAGCTAACTGGCTACTGAAGAATAAGCAGTTCCCCCTCCCCTAAAGTAGTAGATTAAGTCCCTTGAGAAATCCCCCAAGATTAAAATGCAAACAATTTACTATTGGCCATAGCAGAAGACAAAGATGTTCACTGCTATACTTACCAGCTTGTTTGGACTTTCCTGCAGGCTCACTAAACTGTAGGTTTTTTCCTTCATATGCAAAAGCTTCTAAAATGGGACTCTGTCCTTTAGAGATATTGGTTGCCTCTACCAAGTCCTTCATGAAAAGGAATTTCTAGGTGTAGCCTTTTTTTATTGTAGAGGCCTTTGTTTCCACCCACTGAAATTACTACCTGCTGCTACTGGCGATTACATTGTATTTACTTTGTGGGTGGAATGCTGGAAACTGAAAAGCTGGTAAACTTCTCATTTCACATAGGTGGGAAATGAGATATGGATCCCCAAGTGCTAGTTATAATTCTACATACCATACACATTATCCCCATACATCAAGAGATGCTCATAAATAATTCAGCTACACTCAAAAGTAATGTACAGGTGTACCAACAGAGGTGCTTAAAAAACCAGAATTGCACATTACTTCCAATGAAGTCAACTGAAATTTAGGAAAAATACAAAAAGATAATACTTCAATTAGGAAATGCTGAAGTAGTCACTAACTACTCAGAACACTACTCTGATTCATTAGCCGCTCTCATCAAAGAAAAATTTGGGGCAAAGTATTCCCTCCACCCATTAGGAATTTGAATAGTCCAATTCTCTAACCCTTCTATAATTCTTCTAGTATATTCTACGTGTAGTATAATCCAGTACCAGGCTAGCAGCTCCAAGGAGAGCAGGATCTGCTAGGTTTGACACCACCACATCCACAGTTTTAACAGAGGACAGAGCCTGTCGATTTATCACATCTTTGACAGCATTAACATAGTGGTTAGCTAGAACTCCAGAAAGGATCACAAGAGAGGGGTTCACGGTGTGTAGAATGTTCACAACACCAAGGCCTAATGCAGTCCCAGCTGAAAAGATGAAGTAAAAAGAAATTGAGTAGAGTACTCAAAGCAGTTCTGGCATCAGTACTTGAAACAGTTCTGTTAGCAGCAAATAACACTGGAAAGTCAGTGAAGTATTTTGTTCCACAGGGCAGAGTTTTGAGTTTATGTTATCAGGTAATACGTGTCTGCTATTAACTTTTCTTTCGGGAAAAAAAAAAAAGGCAACTTTTTTTTTTGCACAATAATGCATTATTCAACATTATGGATGTGAAAAGACAAAACAATGCATTAACCATGCTTGTAAGCAAAGAGAAAATAGGAAAGCATCGCTCTACCATCTTAACGTTAACCACTTTGTATAAGGGAGGACTGTGCTTAAGCTAATAAACCAGTAAAATATCCCATGTAAAGTAACACATAAACTGCCTTTGCTACCTCAGTCTAGCCATTCACTTGCCTACAATGAAATGTCCCCAAATTTTCCTATATGAGAATGTTGAGACTTCACTTCTTTTTTAAACTGATCTTTGGAGAACCTTTTAATCTTCTTCTTTTTACTGGAACACATACTTTTAACACTTCTGCTGACATTTTCTCCAACATTTACATTTAAAATCTCAATACCATTAGTGATTTCTATATTGAGAGGTCCTCAACGTGTTCAGGATGTTTGTAGTGTTACAGTGCACTACCATTTCTGTGTCCCAAAAATATAATCATGGATGTGTTCCACCCTCTGGGCTATATTCTTACCTGTTCTGAGAATGCTCTCTGCTTTTGTATTCCCAAGTTTAGCTGCTTGAATAAGGTGTGCAGCACTAACAATCTCCTCCTCCTTCATTGACATTCCTTCTACTAAAAGCAGATCATCTGAAAAGGAGAGAAAGCCAAGAGCAAAACATGGTAATGTGGCAAGTCAGAGGGTGAAAAAAAAAGCAATTAAAATATTGTCATCTCTTTTACTTGTATACTGAATCCTGAACAATCTGTACAACCCTGAGTTTAGCCGAAGTAATTATATCCATATTATTCAGGAAACTACTTGCAGAAGCAGGGAATCAAACTCAGACAGTTAGGGTGTGGTAATTCACTAGTCTTGTTGGACCCAAAAATAAATAAAATATAAATACTCTCAAACTTACTTAAGACTGAGAAGCTTTTGCTGAAAGACAATCACCGTGAAACCAAATGTCACAGAATGCCTGTCAGATTACTTTACATCAAGTTTAAAAAGTAGAAACAAGCTCTACTCTGTGCTTCTGGTAATTCTGAGACCAGTGGTTCCAAATGTTCCTTGCCACTGAAACTATGCAGGGTGCCTGTACACCCATTCTTGTCTCCTCGTAGAAAAAGAAGGCAGATCTAATTTTTCTTAATACCTTCTGTGAAAATTTCTTCTTATACTGCAACTTAGTAACTGTGTTTTCAAAACCAGAGTAAATAGATACCATCATGCAGCTTCTTAGCTTCTCTCTGCAATGCTATTCCTGAGGCATATGCTTCTATACATCCTTGGCTGCCACAGAGGCACTCTGGTCCGTCTAAGGATACGACAATGTGCCCAAGCTCAGCAGCACAGAAAGAACTGCCATGGATCAATTCATGTTGATGAATGATTCCACCTCCAATTCCTGCAAAGATATTAAGACTTCTGTGGTTTAAAAAAAAAGACAAACACCTCCTGCTCCCCAACAGTTTTTAAAGGCCACAGTTATGCAAGACACTGATATTTGTTTATTCTAATATAGACAAGATAAAATAATTTGTATCAGTGATGATCGACACTAGAAACCAAGAACTGCTAGCTGTTAAAGAACTCTTCTCTATTTGACACACCTAATATGCAAGCTCATAGCTCCCTCCTATTCATATATGGATCAAAATAGTATATAATGCTTGTACTTTTTTTAAAAGCCTATGGATGGTTAGGGTTATTGCCTGTATTTTTTTTAATAGCCTATGAACTATGACAGATCTTCTAAGATTGTGAGTCATGCTCGTTATGCAGAAAACTATCCAAGCAGCCTTAAAATGCTGCACTTCAGAGAAGTTCTAATGCTGTATTTAGACAGTTAAACCTGTGTGTTAAAGGTCCAGGACACTTAAACTCTGCTGCCCCTTCCCAAACTGGGTGTAGATTCATCAGCTAGTTATTACTCCAACCATCTAATGCACTATATACTTAACAAATGAGAAAAGTTACCCAACATTTGCATTTGAGATTTAATAAACATACTTTCTTATATTCAGTTGTTTATCTTCTAGACACATATTCTGATCTGACTTGTATTTCTAAAGTTTAAAGAGAATTAAGATACAAAGCTAAAAAAATGCAAAATTATTCCAATTAAAGTTGCTCAGATTTTCCTTACTCACCTGCATAGCTGTACCAGCAAAACTTCTTTCATCAAGAAGTTTAAACTATGGAAGTGGTTTTATTTGCCTGAATAAATTAAAAAGCACCCTAAACCAAACATATAGTATAGCAAAAGTATTTTTGGTTTTCCAGGCATAGTGGTAATGTTTATGTCTATAAGAACAGCTGAGCCTCTAAGTGATGGTGCTGGATTTTGGGTTTCACTGAACTACAACATACCCACCTGTACCAGTAATCAGTGTTACAAAATTTTCTATTCCTTTTCCATGACCAAATTTCCTCTCTGCTAGAGCAGCACAGTTTCCATCATTGTCGACCCAGACTGGCAGGTGCAAAGCATCAGATATAGGAGTTCTGAGATCCACAGAGCTCCACTCCTGAATGAGTTTTGTAGAGTGAAGCACAATTCCTTCTCGAGGGTTTACCCGTCCACCTGTGGAAATACCTAAGTCCCAGAAATACAGGAAAGAAAAATGAAAACTAAGTCTGTGTAATAGACTTTAAGTAAAAATCTATTTTTCTTTTTCTAATGACAAGATTTTTTTTTCCCCTGCTAATACTAGGCTTTGAAGCAGAGCATGAAAGTAAAAATTTCTTAAATATTTCTTAAGTGTTACTGGCAGTGTAACTTTTGTCATGTAGAGAACACAGAATCATGGAATGGTTTGGGTTGAAAGGGACCTCTGGAGATCATCTTGCCCAACCCCTCTGCCAAAGCACATTCAACTACAGCAAATGGCACAGGATTCTGTCAATGTGGATTTTGAATATCTCCAGAGAAGGCAACTCCACAACCTCTCCAGGCAGTGTGTTTCAGTGCTCAGTCACCCTCAAAGTAAAGAAGATAATTCACAGAATGCTATGGCTCTAATGACAAGGCACCAAGTATCTTAAGACTAACCAGATGGGTAATGGTTAATGTTAGTCAGACAGTTGATGTTCCTACTTCAGGCAAGATTGCAGCAAATCACTTAATAGTTGTGTTTCCTGTTAGTGATGTACAAAAGACATAACAGCGAAAATAAATGATTCAAACCCTGGAACACTATTAGTGTCTGGAAGCTGCTATAACTCTCAAGATTTAGAATGACTAAAAATAATCACTAGACCTAGAGTAGTGATTTTTACTTAAAAACACACTGTTTTTGTGAAAGATCAAAACTGTATTCAGAGATTTGTCTACTGAACAGAATAGGCCAGTAATAGGCACTATTAGTCAAACCAGTTTTGCCTAGCTGGAGAGGCTTCCAGAGTTGGTGGAGTCTCTCAGGACCACTGAAGAGAAGGTCACTATTATGGAGGTATTTAGCTCTAGACAATAAAATTCGAACATTTTATTGTACAGAGCTTATATAATTGAGTCACATATAAAGATGGTTTCAGGGTTAACGCTGTAATGGAAAGCAGCCATACAAGCTCTAAGACAAGCAGTTGAATTGAACATTAAAGCTCTAAGAAAGATCTGATTTGAAGCACTAACATTTCTCCATCTGGCTTTGTGTACTTAATGTTTTTAAAGAATGCAACGTGTTCAAGTTCATTTTTCTTTGTACTGTGCAATTCAGAAAAGTTTTAATCTGGAACAAACTACTTTTCTTTAGGAGCAGTTCTCAGCTAAAATGAAGATTCTATGTCCTTCTTAAAAATTCAGGACACATTAATCAACATCTTCATAACTAATACCTAAGGCCAAATCTCCCCATCACCCTTTAACTGAAGAAGTCCTGTCTGATATAAACACACAATTTAACACAAAACGGTACTGCAAGTGAACTACAAGTCAGCAGAAGGGCTGCTTTTGTCTCTGTTAGCTGCAAATTTAGTCCTAACATTACAGCCTTTTTAGTCTGCCCTGGTGTATCTAAGAATTCTGCTGCACAGTTGATCATAGCCCTAAAGAAAGGCTTACAGACAGCAGAGAAAAACATCTCTCAGCTGCAGTTGTTTCAAGAGCTGTTTTGATAAACACTGAGCATCTGAGTCACAATGCCAAGACAGCAGAGAGCTTCAAAATCCAGAGAACTACATAAACACATTTTAGATATAGTTTACTATAACTTAACAGATTGTTTTACTGCTTGTTACAAACTGGAGATACTTCAGTCTTTATAGTCAGCTTCTCATTTTCAGCCATTTTAAAAAACTTGTTTGTTAAGAATATGTAAGAACTCGAAGTACATGAGATCCATTTCAGAAAGGAGTTTTAAATTCATGAGTAGTGATTTAATTTCATGTTGAAAAACATAGATGTAAAAACAAAGTTAGTATTTGTTAACTTACCTACTCCCAAAATTCTGCAGTTTACATTTACTGCCTCTGATGCAGCCTCTACACACATCTTTAGAATTAATGCTAGTCTGTCCTCATAGGTTTTAGGGTTGAGCTGGGTATACTTCTTAACTATTTCACCCTAGAAATTAAAAACAAAACATGCCCCATGGAAATGTATGTTATGATGAAATTTCTTCTTCCATTTAAACTACAGGTCAATTTGAAAATAGCCATAACACATCTCTTCTAAAAAATACAGATGCTATGCTTTAGATCTTGGGCCTACAGGCAAGGTTTGTGACAACCCTTGGGGGACAAGTTTGCAAGATCAAGCATTACATTCTGCTTCTGTAATCAATCTCCCGTCAGAAATGAAATACACAGTTTAAGGAACACATGGCTTGTGTGAGGAAGTGTCACCAGAGCTGCTGCAACTGTTGTTAGGCATAAACCATGACAGAACAATGCACTTAAGCTGAACACTAAAGAGTTAAAAAAAAAAAAAGAAGAGAGTAACAGTTGCTAAAAAGGACAGAAAAACTACAATGCTTTAAGAATAAAATCTTTCCAATTTGACTGCATGAAAGGTTTGTGTGGTGCCACAGACAATGCCATTTCACCAAAAAAAGGAGAATCAGAGAGAAATGCTAGAAATTTCAAGGCAAAATTTACTGTACTTTCAGAAATATTTCTTCTAAGCAATTACATTTCTGAGTCACTTGCAATATCTCTGGAGTACCATCTAGTGTGATACATCATAGAATAGTTTGGGTTGGAAGAGACCTCAAAGATCATCCAGTTCCAATCCCCTGCCATGGGAAGGAACACCTTCCACTAAACCAGATTGCTCAGAGCCCCATCTAAGCTGTCCTTGAACACTTCCAGGGGATGCGGCATCCCAAACTCCTCTGGACAACCTGTTCCAGTGCCTCCCCACCCTCACAGTAAAGAGTTTCTTCCTAATATCTAATCTAAACCCACCTTCTTTCAGGCTAAAGCCATTCCCCCTTGTCCTGTCACTACATGCCTTTGTAAATCCTTTTGACAGGGTGGGGAGGGGCCATGAAGATTACTTTCAACCCTAGGACTCATGCAGTGGTAATGAAACTATTCATGATACATGCTTGGAATCTATGGGTACTGAGTAACTGATCTTAATTCAGTGTTCATATTGCAGGATTAAGCCAGGAGACTGCAGAAGGTATCCTGCCTAACAGTGTTATTCTCCCTGTTATATCCCCTGTACAATGTAGCTAAGTGAACTCCACTGAATTAACACAACTGAGCAAGGAGGAGTAACAAAGACAGTCTATGAGCAACAAGGCTGAGTCCTTGTTGCCAAAGAACTTGGAAAACTCCAAACTGACAATGGTTTTGAGTATTAGGTCCCACCATCTCAGCATCACATGAACAATAGTTTGTGGATTTTGGATGCTTAGTTTCTTCTTCACTTTTAGTTTGGAGGGGGCATCAGAGAAGTTGTTTTGGAAGAGAAGGCTGCAGCAAACATTATCAGAACACGTAACAGCTTCTAAAAGGAATTTTTGAAAACTCACTTTTTTGTGAAAATAAAATTAAATCTCATATTCTGCCACTGGCTTTTAAATGCTTATGTCTGTTGTGTAAATTTTGTTATGAAAGTCTGATTGTTTTCACTCTGATTTGCTAGCATTTCAACTTTCATAAATGACACCCTGAGCTCTGTAGAGTGGGCAGACTTTTTTTAAATTAATTTTTTCCAGACTGTGTTGACACATAGGAAAAAATGTGGTGTCAATTTTACTTCCAAAAATATTACTCTTTTAAAAGCTGTCTTTAAGACCTTGAGGATCTGTCACACATCTCCTTTTAAATGAATGTGAAAATTCTGGACTGTATCAGGTCACTTTACATAACCCTTCAAGCTTCTGCAGGCACCTTACTTTGCTTTCTGGGTAACTTTTATCGAACTGATCTAGTTATCTGCAAATATGTGTTATAATGGTAGGAGTAATTGTCGAATACTGTTGACAATAAAAGCCAAAGACTTCTCATCATGAGTTTTGTTCACATCTTTGAAATGCTGCAGAGTTCAGTAAATTGATTTGCTAGATGCTGCTTGTTGCTCAAAATGGTCCTGTGTGTCTATTGCATGGCATGTAAGGCAGCGGGGAAGTAAACAGTCTACTCTTGGAGCCTTCCATGTTTTGTTTGACATTTAAGAATTTGCAGGTTGAACTGAGTCACCTTTTAAGGAGAAGCAACACATCTGAAAGTTGTTCAATTCTTCAAAGTCTGTCGTCAACCCACAGAGAAGCAGCAGCTACGACCTTGCACCAGCAAATGGGCATTGCTAGTTTAACATCAGTCTTAGAAGTGTAATCCAGTAAGCAAGCTGTATCATGACTGTATGAGAAATGCACCAAATAAGGGAAAAAATCTTCTTTATCCCTCTACAAAAGTCAATAAATTGCTTTGTTTTGGAACTCTTTTGCATCACAAGCCCATATCCACAAAGCCCAATGGAGTTTACAGATTATCTAGAAGTACAACAGAATATTTACCTTCATACTGACAATTGCTACTCGGAGATTTGTTCCACCTAGATCCACAGCCAGAGCACTCTGTGTCTCTAGAATATGGTCAATATCTTGAGAGATATTATCTTTGACAGGAGGAAAACAGAATTTCTTTTGCAATGGTTCTTTGAGGTCAATAGATTTAAGGAACTTCAAAATCCTTGGAACAGCATTACCATCTCCATATATTTTTGAGCTATAATACAAAAAAGAATTAATGTAATTGGAAGTAACACTGCAATCTATAAAGTTCTTTTTATGACAGAAGAGTGTAACATTGTCACTACAATATTATGATCTGGCTACTGTGCCAATACTGCAGCTCATACTATGAAAGTGTGTCATGAGATATTGGTATATAGTGACAGTAGTTTAGAGAATACACACAGATCTTTCAAGTCTGGCACTAGCTCCATTTTGGAATACAAAACTAGAATGTAGAAAACTGGAAACTAATGATACCAAAACCCCTGTAAAATTAAGTTTAATGAAGGGACCCACACCCTTCATTAATTCACCCGAAGCAGAAATAAAAATATGGACAGTTTATATATGCACTACAAATCCACATAAGATGTACTTAAGACACAGATGCCAACTATGTAATAAACTGTACATTCATGTCAGTTTTCAACATGTCTGTTTCTAAAATACCATACATGGCATCAGATACTTGGTATTAAAGAATTCAGTTTTATTGCTCTATTTAGATTCTTAAGAAATATTCTTTTTATCCTTGTCCTTAGTTGAACAAATATTATCTCTCGAAGTTTATAAGAATTTACGTGTTAGTGGAATGAGGGTCAATACTCATTAGGGCTGAGGAATAAGGAAAAGCATCTTGCCAGAATTCTGCAGCTTCCCTGGAAGCTTGCACTCAGGACTCTCTACATATCATGAGGTCAAATCAGCTATAAAGTATTGTGTCACAGAAGCACAGAATACTTTGAGTTGGAAGTGACCTCCTGAGATCATCTAGGCCGACCCCCCTCCCAAGGCAGGGTCACATTGAGCAGGTGACACAAGAACTCATCCAGGTGGGATTTTAATGTCTTCAGGGAGGGAGACTCCACAACCTACCTAGGCAGTCTGTGCCTGTGGTCTGCCACCCTCAACGTAAAGCTCTTCTTCATGTTGAGGTGGAACTTGTGTTTTGGTTTATGGCCATTACTGCTTGTCCTGTTGCTGGGCACCACAGAGAAGAGTTTGGCACCATCCTCTGGGCACCCATCTTGGAGATATTTGTATGTATTAAAGAGATTCCCTCTCAGTTGTGTCTTATCTTGTCTAGACAGGGCTGGCTTCCACATTTTCTCTCTCTCTCTCCTTGCAAGAGAGATGCTCCAGACCCCAAATCACAGAATCACAGAATGAATTAGGTTGGAAAAGACCTTTAAGATCATCAAGTCGAACCTGTGACCTAACATTACCTTATCAGCTAAACCATGATGCTGAGTGCCTCATCAAGTCTTTTTTTAAACACCTCCACGGACAGTGACTCAACCAACTCCCTGGGCAGCCCATTCTGATGCCGAACCACTCTTTCTGTGAAAAATTTTTTTCCAATATCTAGCCTAAACTCCTCCTGGCGCAGCTTGAGGCTGTGTCCTCTCATCCTGTCACTGGTCACCTGGGAGAAGAGGCCAACCCCCTCCTGTCTACAACCTCCTTTCACGGAGTTGTAGAGAGTGATAAGGTTGCCCTGAGCCTCCTTTTCTCCAGGCTAAACAACCTGCTGCTAAAACTCCCTCAACTGCTCTTCATAGGGCTTATGTTCCAGACCCCTCACCAGCCTTGTCGCCCTTTTCTGCATGCATTCAAGCATCTCAGTGTCCTTCCTAAACTGGGGGGCCCAGAACTGGACGCAGCACTCAAGGTGAGGCCTCACCAATGCTGAGTACAGGGGCAGAATCACTCCCCTGGTCCTTCTGGCCATGCTGTTGCTGATACAGGCCAGGATGCCATTGGCATTCTTGGCCACCTGGGCACACTGCTGGCTCATGTTCAGTCAGCTGCCAACCAGCCCCCCCAGGCCCCTTTCTGCCTGGCTGCTGTCCAGCCACTCTGTCCCCAGCCTGTAGCACTGCTGGGAGTTGTTATGGCCAAAGTCTAGGACCCAGCACTCAGACTTTTTAATCATACTGTTGGATTCAGCCCATCCATCCAGCCTGTTCAGGTCCCTCTGCAGAGCCCTCCTGCCCTCCAACAGATTGACACTTGCTCCCAGCTTGGTGTCATCTGCAAATTTACTGATGGAGGACTCAATCCCCTAACCCAGATCATCAATAAAGATATTAAATAGGACAGGGCCCAACACTGATCCTTGGAGGACAGCACTGGTGACTGGCTGGCAACTGGATGCAGCACCATTCACGTCCACTCTCTGGCCTGGCCATCCAGCCAGTTCTTAACCCAGCAAAGATGCACCTATCCAAGCTGTGGGCTGCCAGCTTTTCCAGGAGAGTGCCACAGGAGACAGTGTCAAAGGCCTTGCTGAAGGTCAGGTAGACAACATCCACAGCCTTTTCCTCATCCACCAGGTGGGTTACCTGGTCATAAAAGGAGATCAGGTTGGTCAAGCACGACCTGCCCCTCCTAAACCCTTGCTGGCTGGGTCTGATCCCCTGGCCATCCTGTAGGTGCTGCGTGATGGCACTCAAGATGATCTGTTCCATAACCTTGCTGGGCAGCAAGGACAGGCTGACAGGCCTGTAGTTTCCCGGGTTCTCCTTACGGCCCTTCTTATGGATGGGCATCACATTGGCCAGCTTCCAGTCATCTGGGCCCTCCCCAGTGAGCCAGGACTGTTGGTAAATGATGGAGAGCGGCTTCGCAAGCTCATCTGTCATCTCCCTCATCACCCTAGAATGGATCCCATCCGGTCCCATAGACTTTTGAGCATCTAAGTGGGCCAGCAGGTCTCTAATTGCTTCTTCCTGATTTATAGAGGGGCTACTTTGCTCCCTGACCCCATCCACCAGCTCAGGCCAGTTGCCCTGAGGACTCTTACTGATGAAAATTGAGGCAAAGAAAGTGTTAAGTACTTAAGCCTTTTCCTCAAGTTTAGTTACTAAATTCCCTCCTCCAGCTAATAATGAAGGAGGCCTGCTGGAGGTTATCCTTGCCCCTCCATTTGCCATTAATGTATTTATAAAAATATTTTTTATTATTCACAGAAGTGGCCAGATTAATTTCTAATTGTGCTTTTGCCTCCCTATTTTTTTTCCTACATGACCTAGCCACATCCTTAAACATTTCCTGAGTTACCTGCCCCTCCTAATAAAGGTGATACGTCCTCTTATTCTCCCTTAGTTCCTTCAGAAGTTCTTTGCCCATCCAGGCTGGTCGTCTTCCCTGAAGGCTCATCTTTTGGCACATAGGGACAAGCTGCTCCTGTGCCTTCAAGATTACTTTCGTGAAGTACGTCCGTCCTTCCTGGACCCCTTTGTTTTTAAGGGCTATTCCCAAGTAACTTTCCAAATCAGTTTCTTGAAAAGACTGGAGTCTGCCCTCCGGAAGTCCAGCGTGGAAGTTTCGTTGGCGCCCCTCCTTATTTCACCAATTATTGAGAATTCTATTATTTCATGATCACTGTATCCCAAATGGCTCCCAACCATCACATCTCCCGCCAACCCTTCTCTGTTTGCAAACAGCAGGTCTAGCATAGTAGACTCGCTCACCAGCTGAGACAAAAAGCTGTCCTCCATACACTCTAAAAATCTAGACTGCCTCTTCACCACTGTGTTGAGTTCCCAGCAGGTATCTGGCAGGTTAAAGTCTCCCACAAGAACAAGGGCTGGTGATCTTGGAACATTTTCCAGCTGTTTATAGAATAGTTCATCCACCTTTTCATCCTGGTTGGGTGGTCTGTAACAGACTCCCACCAGGATGCCGCCTTGTTGGCTTTCCCCAATTCTTACCCATAGGCACTCAACCATATTGTCATTAATCTCAACTGCTGTGGTGTCAAGATCCTCCCTAATACACAGAGCCACCCCTCCACCTCTTCTCCCTCACCTGTCTCTTCTGAAGTGCCTGTAGCCATCCACTGCAGTGCTCCAGTTACGTGAGTCATCCCACCACATTTCTGTCATGGCAACAAGGTCATAGCTTTCTTGCTGTACCATGGCTTCCAGCTCCCCTTGTTTGTTAGCCATGCTGTGTACATTAGTGTACATGCACTTCAGCCAGCTTCCTGATTTCACTCCTGACTCTGGCTTGCCTCCCTTGCTCTCACCTCTGAAGAGACTGGTTGCAGCCCCTTCCTCCTTCAAACCTAGTTTAAAGCCCTCTCAGTCAGCCCTGCCAACTCATGTGCTAGAATCCTTTTGCCCTTATTAGACCAATGGAACCCATCTGACTGCAGCAGGCCAGGTGCTGTAAAAGTTGCCCTGTGATCAAAGAACTCAAAATTCCGCTGATGGCACCAGCCCTTAAACTATTTACCGATGATGCAGCCTCCACTGGACCCTTTCTAGTACCTCCTTGTCTTTCCTGAACTTGTTACTGTCTCTTCAAGACCCTGCAGCTGGGGACCTTGTGCATGTGTGTGTGTGTGTGGGCGGGTGGCGATCACAAGCATTTTTAAAATCACCCTGCCCAGGCAGTTTCCTGCCTTTTGATGCATGGGGTTTGCTTTGCTGGCTGTTTCAACTTTGCTTTGACAGAGGTTTTCTTTCCCTTCCCTTTTTGGGTTCTCTTTTCATTATTTTCCCTCCTTGTTCTCAGAGGGACTACAGTTGGTGGTTTTGGGCAGTCTTGGGGCAAAGTCTACAGGTGCCTGCCTGTTCCTGCAGAGTGGGGCAGGCCCTGCCCCTGTCCAAGCCGCTCCAGGAGAGAAGACAATGGGAGCAGAGCCTCTGCCTTTTGTGGCAGCCTTGGGTTTGCCATTCTAGAAACTGCATTTTGCACTTAGAAACTGTTTCGAAGTGAACTTTGAAAGGTCTCCTGGCAGCAAAACAGCCAGTGAATTCCTGGGGTCAGACGCCCTGTGCCAGTGCCAATGGAGTGGTCCTTCCTCAGCACCCCCCCATAGCCATGGTGCAGAACATGACAGCAGCGCCGGCAGAGCCCATAAACGGCAGGAGGAAGTGGTGGCAGCAACATGGACCCCACACTAAGCAGCACGTTTCCATCTACCTCTAGAACTGCTCTGCAGGCTCCTGCCTTCCCCCTGGGGGTTGTCACCATCTTGCCTCTTTGTTCCTGGGAGCATGTGGTCACCTGGGAAGTGCCATCTTGGAAGGGAGGGGTGTGATGTCACCTTCCCTTTGTCCCTCAGTTGTGTGGCTACCTCTGGCGGGTGCCATTTGGGAATGGGTATTTCTGGCATTTCGGGTCTCTTTGTTCCCATGAGGTTGTGAGATTTAGCAGTTTGGTATCTATCAGTTACTTACATTTTCCCCCACTGCCTGCTGGCATTCTGTTTGTTAATAAACTGCTATTTTTTTACTTACATCTACTTGTGTCTTGTTCCTTATTGGTGGAAAGGGATTGGTTGGAATCAAGGGGGAGGTTACTCATTTCTAGAGTGCCCACCTCTTTAAATTGTCTCAGCCCAAGACAGATCCTCAATCTGAGCTGAAGCCAAGGAACATCTGTCTCTGCACTGGTTGGTATGACCTACTCCCCTGGAAGGAATGGCACAATCATTGCCATTTGGACTCTGCATCCCAAGTCCTTCCGTTTAAAGCCCATTGCACCAAAGTGGCCAGCCTGCTCCCAAAGATTCTCCTGCCCTTTTTAGCCAGGGGGATCCCATTTCCCCATAATAGGCTACAATCATAAAAACACAACCCACTGTTACAAAAGCCAAAACTGTCTCAACAGCACCAGCCACAAACCCAGACGTTGATCTGCACAATGTGTCTGCTTCTGTGGCTGATTTCTCTAACTGGTAAGATACATGAGGAGATGACTTGGGCAGCAATGTTCTTCATATGCCTCATCAGGGCTTCATAGTCTTCCTTGATCCTGCCATTTTTTGGCTCTCGGTGTCATTTGTACCCACATGAAAAAATGTCCTTCAGGCACGAGTCAGAGCAGGCAGACAGGATGCTCTCCCCCATGCTGCTCCTATAGAACAAGCTCTCTTAATCACACTGATCTAAATTAACATGAATTTCATCGTCTTGACTTTCTGTTGGATGTTAAATGAATACTTGTATTGAAACATTACTAGTAACATTTTGCTCTATAAATACTACTGCATACCAGACATCGCATTATGGTTCTGAAATGAAAAATCATTTGTAACCTCAGATCAGTGCATTAAAAGCACTCCAATCAAATATGATGAAACACCTTAGGACTAAATGCCTTTTACTCTACTGCTTTAACTTCCCCTCCAATGAATTAAGATGAATGTACTCACCATGGATATTGCTTCCCAAACTGCAGCTGTAGAGCGTGAAGAATCTTATCCTGTGTATCAGCATCACGAACATGAAGAACATTTTCACCTAGATGACAAAAATTAACATAATAGGACAGTTCAGAACCTCAAATTGCATTAGAGTATGAGCTGCTTTAGAAATGAAAAAAAAATATTGTTTTTATTTCCTCTGTGAGGGAAAGATGCCCACCAGATTGACATTGCTCTTCATCACTTATGTGCTTCCCCTTTCTCCCACTAAAGCAGTGGTAACACCTCTGATACACTGTCCTGCATTACAAAACACTAGAGAGTCAAGCAAACATGTACCTGTTTCTCTTCCTGTCTGACGTGTCCCCAGGTTGATGACAGGTGTACCAAATGCTCCCACCTCTCTGACACCACAGCTGCTGTTACCAATCATACAACCAGCATGAGCAACTAGCTGAATGAACTGGTCAAATGGCACATGTTTTACTGCCCGAAAATTGGGGTGATGTTCAATGCCCTTCTTCCTCATCACACGAACCATCTCTTTGCTTCCTACAGAAAAACAAAGTAAATAAATGATTTAACTTTTACTTTTAAAATCAAAGTCCAGACATGCAAAGGATCTAGTAGCCAGCCATTCACTGAATTGCCAGCTCTGAATAGGTTTTCTTCTCTTTTTATCCTTACAGTGTGAATTGCACAGCTCAGCACATAAGCCAAAGTAGGATCCAAGAATTCACTGCAAAAGGCTTTGTAGTTTTAGTTAATTTAAGAGGCAGTAATACTGCTCCTACATGTCACGCGGTTTCTCTTCGTTTTCCTTCCCACACTGAAAAGCTGAAATGTCCTCCAGCAATGTGAACATGGAGCTGCAGCAGATGCACCCATGAGGCTGACACCATCTAGCTATGTCCATCTGGCTGGAGGACCTGGGATAAAAGCACTCTTTTAAAGACAATCTGTTATGTGTCACTCTGTCATGAAGGTATTCTACTCACCTGCATCCACATTAGGGAATAGAACAAGTGTTCTCTTGTTGAAGGAGGTGAGTGCATCTAGTGTCAGCTCAAACATCTTTATGGAATGTTTAATATCTGTGGTTACAGGATGTTGCAGAGCAACTATATAATCTCTGGTTTTGACATCTTCACCTGTTCAAATGGAGGGCAAGAAAAGTTTTTTTATTGGTGTAGAATAGCAAGAGGAAGGCAGGACACAGTTTTGAAACTACAGATGTGAAAGCCTGAAAAGTCAAGGCACTGAATGGGATATATCTAACAGATAGGGATCAATGGCAGAATGAAAATCAAGGGAGTTACAGGGTAACCTAGTTTGTTATTTGCCTCTCTGAGTACATCTTACAACTCTAGAGACCACTACCTAAATGTCAAAAAACTGTTAACTTTCAAGCCTACTTCTAAAGCTTTCCAAGACTATACCAGGATCGAGAGACTGTTCTCACACCACTGTAAATCTGGAATAACTCCTGAAGCTGCTCAGATTTTCTGTCAGCTGTCCATTCTCAAACAAGGACTTCATTTCTACTACTTTAAAATAGTCAGTCATACTTGTCTTATTACACTTGATAAACATTTATCTGCAAAACATACTGATTGAAAAAGATTCCAGCTTCCAACTACACATGGTAGCCATACAGGAGACTGCTTTGTCAAAGACAAAAAGCAAACAAAAAACCCCACTGTTTACAGGAATTATTTTTAAGTCAATGAGTACGAAACACCAAAAGCCTTTGGTGCATGTTGTCCTGTTGCAGTGCATTCCTCAAAAAAAAGTTCCTAATACAAATTCTGTTTGATTTTTTTGTATTAGGCCTGAACAGCTTTGATTCTATTTAAACACATCCTTTACACCAAAATAACTGTTCATATTTGGCTGTTCTGCTTTTAAATTGTTCAGCTCAGAGAAATTACCCATTTAAGGAGTTGTTTTTGACTTGGCAGAAGGACCAGAAGTGCTCAGTAGAACAGATTTGTAGCTTTTCAGTTCTATGTGGCAGAATACAGAACGAAAGCAAATGCAGGAAGACATAAACACCAGGTATTACTAACAAATATATTACTTTTGACTGATAACCTACTTACTAAGTTTGTCTAGTGTTGAAAGTCATGTGAGAAAAACAGTGGCCTGCTTACCTAGCCACATGTGGATAATACTCATGTAGTCCTTGTTTTTGGCAGAGAGGAGCTTGTCATATGAGGGACAACCTGCCAGAAGGATGCGGTCATGGTCTTCACACATGGCTATCAAGTGCTGCTCTGCACTCCTTGTGCAGCACACGTGGTAATGGGCCAGTTTGGTTATGGCATGTCTGATGGAGTCATCAATGGTCCCACTGACTTCCCCACCTTCAATGTGAAGAATGCGAATGTTCATCAGGGCTGCAGACGTGGCCAGGGCCAAAGCATCGAATCTGTCCCCGTGGACTATCATTATGTCAGGTTTCAGGCGGTTGAGGACATCGGGTAACTTGACTAATGCAAGGCCAACCGACTCCACCATAGCTGCCTCATCCTCCCCTCTCACGATGGTGTGTAATCTTGTATGAATATCAAAGTCATCTTGTTCAATCATACGATAGGTATTACTGAGAGTCAGAGAAAAAGGGTTAGAGTAAATACAACTTGATTTTACAGCAATATCGCTTCACAAAATAAACGCGAATTACAACAGCTGTACTGCAGCTTGAACAGAGACCTGCTCTTCACATCTTCTTCATTGAACAAAGTGGCTTTTAAGATTTTAACAGAATATTCTCATGCATGTGAAGATTCTAACAAATATTCCAAACATCCAGTTTCTCTAGACACCTTTAAGGAGGAACTGTACTGAACATGTTCTGGAAATTCTCAGAAATCAAACTCTTTGTTTATGTGTCTCCAGAGCCTTTCAGAGAATAGACGTGGCATGATTTCCTGTCAGAAAGGGTATGTTTATTGACTTTTCTGTGGGCAACTGAGTAAATACAAAAGATGTGATGCAAAGTTGTGGCCTGTATGTTTAAGAAAATATCCTGCAGCTAGCATATATTATTTCAGAGTCTGTAGTTTTTTTAAAGGCAAATCCTTTTTATTTTACTGAGCGAAATGGCTCACATTTATATAGCATAAACTTCATTACATTTCCAACTCCGTTTACAAATGTCCTTTACACACCTACCATCTTCCTGATTCTGTACATTTACTGCAGAGAACTTTCTTCTCTTTGCTTCTGTATTCTTTGCCTTTTGAAAGGTGAAAATCTAGGGGACAAACAAGACTGTGCCTTTCTGGTGGTTTTGTTTCTTTTACGATCCTCCAAGTATTTCAGTAACAGACACTTCACAGGATCACTGTAATTTGACTTGTGCTACTGTTGATTACCCCATTCACATCACTAGAACATGTATGTTCTGAGGACCCACTCATTTTCTGGGATGACCCAGATTAAGGGGTGCAGGGCTAGGCCCTGAAAAAAACCCAAGGAGTACCTGGGTTTTAGAATACTTACCACAAAGCAACTAACAGCAAAAACATTAGCCAGATCAAAATCTCTACTGTTTGCTTTGAGCATTACAAATCATTTGCACTATAGAGACTACTGTTAAACACCTTGGAACTGGAAAAGTAGTATTTTGTATTACTTTGCACAAGTCTTGCAGACAGCAAAGGGTTATGTGATATAGAGAAATCAGGGCCATGTTTCTTCTCTTTAGCAAATGAAATGGAATTACTTTATTTCTCCAATCAGACAGGGTGCGATTCAACATACTAAACCATCAAGAAGTTCAACTGTTTTTTTTCTTGACTGGTTTTGTTTTGAATCAGTTTAGTTTTGTGATGTTGAATTCACCTTGCCATGTTACTGGATAGAAACAACATCCAGTACAAAGCAAGGAACAGAGCGCTATAATGTGCAAAGAGAACAGTCACCAGTGGAACATCCTGTCTTAGTAGTTGGAGATAATATAACTTCCTCCCGTCCTAGCTTATAAAATGTCCAAATTTCTCATTGGAAAGTCCAAAAAGTGTCTTTACTTGAAGATATGCTTATCAATTTCTAAACGTTCAACAATGCTGATATGCTGCAGACCTAAGCTAAAGTCTGATTTTGTTTTCCAAAATAGGTGTTTTCATACTTATTTCACTTATGGGGTCCAATCTGGTAAATGCAGCCTGAGGAAAATCAACCACAATCCCAGAAAGACTATCCATGCTGTTCCTTCTACCTCTTCCCCAACAACCAGGAGAATATCCACCTGGGATATGAGAAGTCCTTCCAAGGTAAGGGGTTTGGACCAAGACATCTCATCTTCCTTGGCAGGTGATCTGACTGCTTACTTATGGAGAGTTATGGAGTCTATTCTCTCTGGCCTAACCATATACAATAGATAAGCATATATCTATCATTTCATT
Organism: Aleadryas rufinucha; assembly: GCA_013397815.1. Lineage (NCBI taxonomy): Eukaryota > Metazoa > Chordata > Aves > Passeriformes > Aleadryas > Aleadryas rufinucha. The sequence goes on along the minus strand of VZTH01002414.1, from coordinate 29,219 downwards.
AAAATTTTCATTTGAAAATCACCAGGTTCTTAGGGAAAAATGAAGGACATGAGTTTCTCACTTCATACAGTCTGTGATCCTCTTTAAGGTCTCAATTACAGCATTTACACAGAACTTTCTAGAATTCCAAGACTGATTGAAAAAAATCCCAGAAATATGCAATCTCAGAAGGACCTGCAAAATAAAATTCTGGAAAAAAATGTAAAACTTTGTTGAATACACTCATGATGCCAAGACTTTTTTTTTTACCTAACATTCATGTTATCGTTGCTAACACCTCAGAAACATATTGGTAGAAAAAAATTCACCTTACCCATAATCATCAATCAGGTGGGAACCAAGCACTACGACATCAAGCTCAAAAAACTGTGGTTCTGCCTTAATACCAAACATAATGGGAGCTAATTTCGAATAATCAGCACGGTTGCAAGTAGCAACACAAACACGAAGTTTGTGGTTGTTTCCATTCTTCTCCATGACTTCCTTTTGTTTCTGTTTTGAAAGATTCTTGAAGTACACCTCCTGATGAAATAGAAAAAAAAAAGTGCGTCATTAGTAATAGTAATTTACTTACATGCTTCATGAACAGTACACACAAGTGCACCCCAAATTGTGGACACACAGTAACTACTCCACTGGTAACAGACACCTAGAACGATTAAGTTCTGTTTCCAAAATTTAGAATAGAAATATTTTTTTTTCCTAGTTATAACTCTATTTTAATACCTCTATTTCTATAAATAGTATATAAAAATTCTGTATAAATAATATTAAGTATTATGAAGTTCAACTGTAATTAAACAGTAAAATGAATTTTCCCTGTTTAGATGGAAACCTCTGTATAAGTAGAAAAATTATTCTGCCCTAGTAAATAAAAGAAAGAAAATCTCATATTCCAAAATGACAGAATGGAACAAATTGCTCAGATGCATCCACTGACAGAGTCTGTAAACAAAAGGAGAAAGTTTTTGACTAAGTCCGTTTATGTACCTCCATTAAACACACTTTGGTGAGGTAAAGTGAATTAAACATTTACTTCTAAAGCCTTACATAACCTTTTGTAGGCCAAAGTACATTAAGGAAATCAATAATACAGTATTAGGTTCAAATAAACCTATTAAAAAAGGGTACAGCAATAACTCCCCCCAAATAACCCAGATTTCCTCTCCTCCCAAACAGAAATTACTAAGGTGTTAGCAACATTTTAAGAAAGTACCATCCTTTTGGTATAAAATCTAATGTTATGTCAGATTTTTACTCCACTGTGCAGACAGAACTTTTTCTGGATTAATGCACAAGGGTTGCTTATCTCCGACTCGAAGCAGTATCAGTCTCTCTACTGATTTTGCCAGCTAGAAAAGCACGACAGTACATACATGATAATACTAATAAGAGCAATTCCATGCTCCTTTTAGATTGCATTCAGATTTTTTCAGTAAAGTTCTAAAGGAAAGGCTACTGTGACATCACACTCTCAAGAAACTTACAAAATACAGCAACTTCTCAAGATTTCCCTATTTTTAAGACATTAGTCTGGGTTTCATCACACATGACAAAAACAAATACTTCAGTGTAATAGCAAGGTTAGGGTGATCAGGAATCCATCCCAAGTTGTCAAATGTAAAGTGGTATCTCTAGCCCCTTTGCAATCCATTCTGGCTCTGTAAAACTATGACTGGCAGTGACATTAGCCAGGCTCAGATTTAGAAGACCCCCTACTACACAACCTGTTTTTGGAGATGGTTCTGCACAGGACATCCTGTCATTACGTATGTGAAACCAGCCACTAATTCAAATAAAATCGTGTTCAAGATGTGAATGCCACTTCTGACACACCTATAAGCTTGTCTTTGAAACTGCATGAACAATATTAGTATAACTAGAGATAAACCTCTCACAAGACTCTTCAAGTCAGCCACCGCTGCATACATATTCTATGTTATACAAACCAAGAAGCCAGAATAAAAAACTGCAAAATAAGGAAGTGACAAAGCAAACTTATCTGAGTCTGTTAACTCCAAGTTACCTGTATGAGCTGGGATCACCACGACCCCTCTGACAAAGCAGTTTCTTTTCATTTATGCAAAGCAAGTTTTTAAGAAGCAGAATAGTTTTCTGTCCTCCTTCTCTTCAAGCATTGTCTAAAATTCTAAAAACCTTCCATCCAGATACGGAAGATATCATCTCCTAAAATGGCAGGTCTGTAAGTTGTGAAAAAAGAAAATCTCATGTTTCACCATAACTACAGATCCAACAGAACTGAATCACTAGACCACACATCTTTCCAGCCATGCAGATCACATTTAATTACAGTTGGTATTTGGCTGTAATAATGGTCTCTTGAAATAATTTTAGAGGTAGATGTGGAGACAAATCCATCTGAATTTACTAGAATCAAAAGCAATTCCTGGTATTTGCCCATGTCAACTTCTGTTAACATTACATTTCAGTAAGCCCAAAGCAGAATTATTTCCAGTACTACCTTAAAACTCTGTAACACAATAGTTTCAAAAAGCTGCCAAGTGAGCCATGCAGTGGCCTTGGTGCAGATGGGTTTTCTATTGCTGTCAATTTTAAACACCTACTTATCTGAAGAACCAAAATATTTACCCTAGCAAAAGGTAGGTAACAACGCAATATAAGTGTCAACTGCATGTGGAAATTTACCACTAATTAAACTGGTTTATTGTTTTCCAGGATAACATGGATGTTTCCTAAAGAAACGTGATGTATTGCTACACCACAGTTTAATAACAGGCATTTTTCTACCCTGAGAATAATTTCTTCTGAGCCTAAATGCAAAACTAATTCTGTATTTTCAGACAGTATTCACTGTCAACAAGTAATGGCCAAGTCCCGTCAGCCATTAACAGTAAGTGCTTTCAAGCAGAGCTGTGATGCCCCAGCTACAAAATTTTATCACCACTGTGATTTTAGAATTTATTATCAGCTTTTGCAGGCAAATCACCTCTTTTCAGAACAGTTCACCAAAATTATTTGAAATAATTAATCACTAACAATTGCCTCTTAGTTTCCAGGTGTTTGATGATATACTGAGTTTGATCTACACAGAACTCTCTGGTTGGGGGGATCCTCCTGTTCCAAGGTATACCTCTTCCGCCTTGCAGGGACTAGTAATCTTTAGCACAAAGGACAAGAAATAAAACAGTCTTCCATAAAGGACTACTTGAAATAATTAATCTCCATGTGCTTTGGTCTACTGCTCTTTTATATCCCAAGGGATATAGCTTTTAGATTATTACAGATTCAATAACTTTTTACCACTGGGAAATTCTGGGCCAGACTTTACAGCAGCCTACCAGCTACTGTTTCTGTTAGCAGCCTCCAGAGCACGAGGACACCCCTCAATCACTGCTTCACAAACAAATGACACCACCTGTATATTCTACATTCACACCTCTGAAACATTGCATTTTAAAAGCAAAGAGCCTGGAATACTCCCAGTCTCTACACTCTATGTATGTCCATGTGTTGAGGGCAATTTCATCTTCCCACTTGCTTTTCTGTGTAGCATACAGGATATTCTGTCCCCAACTCTTGCTGCACCACGTACCTGTACGTGTGTGTATTCCTGCCACCCTTCCCCACCCATGGAGCAGAGCCACCGGTTCTACATTGCCTGTGTGCACATACACCCGGGGACAGTTCCTGCAGCCCACTGCAGGTGACCAACACCAAACCATGTCCTTCAGACACCCTCGAACTCCTCTATGACAGTGGAAATGCATCCATCGCCCTGCACACGTGTTAGGGCAAAAAACGCTCCCACCATTCCCCCCACAAATGCAGCTGACGTCTTCACCAAGCCTCTTCCTGGTGTAAGGGATCATCCCCTGTGCTTCTCCAGAATACTGATACACCAAGAATCATAGAATATACTGAGTTGGCAGGGACCCACAAGGATCAGCGAGTCCAGCTCTCATCTTTGCACAGGACACCCCAAGCATCCATGTGCCCGAGAGCNCGGCCGCCTCGCAGTCACCTTGCCCTGCGCCAGGACCGCGGCGGCGGCGGCGAACCTCTCGCATCCGTCGGAGCAAGCCCCGCCTCGCAGGAAGTGAGCACCGTGGAGGGGCTGCCCCGAGCCGCGCCCCGCAGCCGCGTGGCCGGGCATCTGGCAGGCGGCCCGAGCAGCCCCCAGCCGGGCGCCGGGCAGTCCGCGGGGTGTCTGTAGGGCCGCATGCAGGTGTGCCTTCGCAGAATCTCAGAACAAATTAGGTTGGAAAATACCTCTGAGGTCATCGACTCCAACCTGTGACCCAACACCACCTTGTCNTACACCCGGGGACAGTTCCTGCAGCCCACTGCAGGTGACCAACACCAAACCATGTCCTTCAGACACCCTCGAACTCCTCTATGACAGTGGAAATGCATCCATCGCCCTGCACACGTGTTAGGGCAAAAAACGCTCCCACCATTCCCCCCACAAATGCAGCTGACGTCTTCACCAAGCCTCTTCCTGGTGTAAGGGATCATCCCCTGTGCTTCTCCAGAATACTGATACACCAAGAATCATAGAATATACTGAGTTGGCAGGGACCCACAAGGATCAGCGAGTCCAGCTCTCATCTTTGCACAGGACACCCCAAGCATCCATGTGCCCGAGAGCATTGTCCAAACGGTTCCCGAACTCTGTCAGGCTGGTGCTGTGACCGCTTCCCTGGGGAGCCCGTTCCAGCCACCTTCTGGGTGAAGAGCCTTTCTCTAATACCCAGCCTAAACCTCCCCTGACACTTCAGGCCATTCACTTGTTACACAAGTGGAGGGTCTGCCCTGGTATTTCCCCCCCTCCATTCCGCACCCCCACACCCCGGGAAAAGCCACGCCTCCGCCCCGCCGCTCTCTCTGTTCTTCCGGATAGTGCCCGTGCACACCTTTCCCCTGCGGAGGCCGTGGATCCCGGCACTTCCCGGGGACCCACGCCCGCATCTCCGGGACTGTGGGTGCCCGCATTTCTCGGGGGCGCGCCCCGGCCCGCGCGTTGCCCCGCCCTCAGGCACAGTCGCGCTCCCGCCNTTCTGTGAAGAAATTCTTCCTCAAGAGGAACCATATCGTTGAGGTGGGACAGTCTCTTCCTGTCGGTTTATATATGGAATACTCCATATATACACATCTGAGCAATCTCGTTAAAACTGCTAGATGATCTCACGGCTTCAGTGGCGACTGCCGTCATGTTAAGAACTTCTAAAGTGAGAGCTGTCACAGAACTACGGGATGTGGGGTTGCTATAGGAGATACACAGGACAGACACAGCCTACAGGGATGCATGGAGGAGTAAGGCAGTTGCCTGGTCGTGCAGGCTGTGAGGAACTGCAGCCCTCCAGTCAGGGCACCTGCCAGTAGATAATGAAGAGTGCCTGGGTGTAATGCAGAATTCTATAATTTTGGTGTTAATTCAGCCCAGGGTGTTGTCAAATGACAACTTCACTGGTGTGCGACACAATCAAAAAAGCTGTTTAACCGGCTACTAGGTGTTGCTGTCATCTGTGTGTTCCAGGGATGTGGTCTGTTTTCTCAGGCTGGAGGTGTTTCGAGGTCAAACTGCACATTAGTGAGGTGACTGTGACTTGGACCCTAGTTCAATATCTGAGGCACCATGTGTAACAACAGCAACCTGTGCACATTGTATTCTGCTATGGAAACAACTACCTAAAACATTTCAGTAGGTGATGTCACACACTCCTAGTAAAAGGACAATTCTTCACCCATTTTTATCCCTCTGATCTCACATTTGTGTGGCTGAAACCTGAGTCTAGTGTGGTAGGGCCATACATCTTAACAAGCCTGTGCAACATTCAGCTATTTGGTACCTGAACTTTGCCACAGTTTTTCAGTCCAGATTGTATCTTTGTTCATCCATATAATACCTGAAACGTCTCAAATCCCTTCTACTTTTGCCCTTTAATTCTTAGAAAAATTAGCCATAAGAGTGACTCCTGTGACTGACATACCTAGAAAAAAGGAGGTGCAAGGAAGGAGATAGTTGCATTTCCGGCCCTTACCAGGGGGGAGAAGGTTGACTTTCCTAGCAGTTACAAATATTTGTTTAAAAAGGCTTTGAATATTGAAGTCTTCAACTAAAAAAAATATTCAATGGAATTATTAAAAACCCTTTAAGACTTGCCCTTGGGAATTTAAAGCGATGATTTGCCTGTTTCCCAAGAGAGCTAGAAAGAATCTTATCCTGTGGTGACGTTCAGAAAGTCCTCAGACAGTTGTGGTTCAATGAGTCCTAGCTCCTCAAGGACTCAGTGTTTTAAGCATATTGCAGCACATCCACTTCTGAAATTACCAGGGATCTTTGCTTGCAATACTGACCAGATGTAGTAATAGCAACTGGAAGGCACCTTACCTTCAATTCATGTCCCATTTAAATTGTTTAAATTGTTTTCATTGTTCTCTGCATCACTAGATTTCCTTTATGCACATTGCCCATTGCTTAAAAACCCATGTGCATTCTGGAAATGTCATTATAAATAAATTTGAATTGTCTCCTGTAAATGATTTCAGGTTATGATAAGCTTACTAGCATATCTATAGTTGGTTTCTCTGAAACAAAATGCTGAAGAAGACCCTGAATCATATTTGAGCATGAGTGTATGCCAGTGTGAACATATGGACAGATTCTGGTATATACTGGTACACAGCTAGAAGCAACTACATTGAGAGTTAATTATTCTTACAACCGCATCAGTGCATCTCTTCATGTGATTTTTCTGGAAATGTTCTAATGGTGTTTCAGCATGTTGCAGTACAAGGTGCAGAAGAAAAGCAAGTTTATGCTCCTTTTGGTTATCTCTCCCTCACAGACCTCACATATTACATAAACAAGATGAAATTTTTCTTGTGACTGAGTGAGCCCTGCCTCAAGGCTTTCCAGCAGAAAGACAACTGCTATGCAGAGAGATGAGATGGGAGGAGAAGCCTCAGCCCATAATCTGCCTGCTCCAGTCAGTTTTATGCTTTGCTGCTCAAAGTCTCCAATGGCACTGTGAAGAGGGCCTCCTGTCCTTGACAAGACCTGTGGCTCTATTGAGGATCATTAGAGGCATAGGGTCTCAGTATCCAGATAATTCATTGGCCCATCCCTCATCAAAAACCTTTGCAGGAATGGTAAAGGCCCTGCAGAGACTAAATGGACATTAGTGCCAAAGTGTTGGGAAATGTTGGTGATGAGGAGCTTTCTTCTTTTGGGAGAGATTGTGTCGCTTAAGATCTGAACAGAAGAACCAAGATCAATGGGTTTGGTTTGCAGCTGGTTTGGATTCGTTGGAAACCCATCCTGAAAGAGGTGAAAGGTGCAGAACTGGGATTGTCCGTGCATGACTATGCCCAGGAGATGGATATTGTGGATGGACAGAGCCAGTAGCACTCTGATCTTCTGCACTGGTGCTAAGCACTGAGTTGCTTCTTCCCTTCTGAAAGCAGAGCATTATGACTTTTCAACATCTATATGACGTGAATATTTTATTATTTCTCCTTAACTTTTAATTTACATCCATTTTATTTATGTCAAAGACAGCTGCTGAGTGTAAGAAGGTGAAAAGTTCCACTAAGATTTTCAAAAGCAGCTGTCCATGTCAGTTCTGTACTGTCCAGCCTAAAACACCTGAAAGAAACTTGAATTTTAAAGACATGGGCCATAGTGCTTTCAGAAAAGCAGGTCCTTCTGACAGCCAAACCAATAAACTCTGAAGATTCTGGCACAGTAGTGTTCAGCTACTGTGAATGCACTCCATTAAAAATATCTCTTGTAGGAAGAGACCAAGTACCATGTACTACATGATATAAGGAGAATATAAAGAGTTACACACAGTAGGGAAAGCATAACAAGTTTTACTTTCCTGCATTTTCCTGTTTGTTCTTCCCAGTTAAAACTACCAGGTGAGCTGTGCAGTTAATAGCAATTGTAGGCAACCACATCACAGCTCGTATCTGATGTTCCAGAGAAAAGGGAAGAGATCAGGGATAAGACAATGCCATAGATGCTATGAAGAAAGAAATTTGGGGATTTATTTTCTTCTCATCACAACACAGATCTCTTACATCTTTGCTCAGTGTCTTATGCTAACACAAAATGGAGATCCACATGTCGTTAAAACTGTAAGACACAGAATTCCCAGCTAAGGGAGAGGGAGTCAAAAACCATGTGAAAATTTGTTCTTTGTCTCTGGAAAGATACTGTCCAAAGAAATCAGTGAAGCTGGTGAAGGGAACTTTCTTATGAGGAGCAGGTGAGGGACCTTATCGCTCTCTACATGTATCTGAAGGGAGGTTGTAGCAAGATGGGGATCAGTTTCTTCTCCCAAGTAACAAGGGATAGGACAAGAGGAAATGGCCTCAAGGTGTGCCAGTGGGGGTTTATTCTTGGATATTCAGAAATATTTATTCACTGAAAGGGTTATCCAGCATTGTAAGCAGCTGCCCAAGGAAGTGCTGGATTCACCATCCCTAGAATTACTTAAAAGGCATGTAGATGTGGCACTTAGGGATGTGATTTAATGTTGGACTTGGCAGTGTGGCATTAATGGTTGGACTTGATGACCTTAAGGTTCTTTTCCAATCGAAATAATTCCCTGAGTCGATGTTAAAATTAGGTGCTTCAAAAACCAAAACAAGCAGAGTTGTAAATCTCATTGACATAATTAGGAGTTAGGCAAAAAATATCCCATTTTTTTTTCAGAGTTGCCAATGTTCTGTAACAGATCAACAGTCCCTTTTTTCCTTATTGGAAAGATGGCATATTCTGGTGTTTGGTGTGTTCCAAAATAATTGCATTTGCACATATCCTACAAAATGTGAGTAAAGTTTATTGTAACTAGCTAGAATTGTAGAATGTTATAGATGCATGGCATAAAAAGCAACCTGTTTTATAAAATTCCTTGATCAGGAGTGTGTGTATGGGGTAAGATAATATCCATCTGAAACCCCTTCAAAGCACTGGAAGGAGTGCTGGAAACCTCAATAGTTCTTTTTTTTTTTTTTTTTCAGTTCATTCAATGTCTTGAGCCTTTTTCTTAATTTCAGCTAAAAAAACCACCAAGCCACAAAACTTTTCTTTTCCACTCCCTCTCTGTAAAAATAGTGGAAGTGACCCACTTTTTGCTGTCATCATGTGACTAACTCTGCTTGTGTGATCAGTTTAATTCTTCAAGAGAGTCTGTTTTCTTCACTTGTACTAAATGCTGTTAAGGTTATGGTTTGTCTGTTTCTTCTGAAGCTCCACTCCTTGCTCAGTCCTGCTGGAATAACTATGATTGCTGCTGCTGATTGTTGACACGCATCAGACATCCACTGGGAAATCTGACACAGTTCAACATACCCAAGCTGGCTTCAAAGCAGTTGGTCTTGAACAATGATGGCAGCCTAGGCTGGGGTGATTCTTGTGGTGTAATTCTTCCTCTTACTGTGCTGTGCATCTGCACCCCTTGATCAGTAGACAACGTGGTTTGCTTAAAACAACTTGGGGTATGTTCAAAATGGAATGAATAGAGCTGCTGTATATACTCAGAGTATTTGGACATGATCCAGTACAGAATCAACTTGATTGGAAGCTGTCATCACTAGGCAAGACAATAGATAACTTTGCCAAATACCAGATCCCAGTTTCCACCTCAGGTACAGGTGGGAGAATTATTTGCTATGAATATCTAGTTGAGGAAACCATGCAGAAGAAACAGCCAAGTTTGCAACAGCCAAAGATGTAAATGTCTCTCATTTGTGAAAGTCTGGAAGGAAAGTTCTGTTAAGCTTTACTAGTTCTGACATTAAGACTGCCTATTTTTTTCACTTCAAATTGACATGAAGGCTGAAAAGAAAGTTGAAAGTCTGGCAGGAAGGAGGAATCAAACTCTGGGCACTTCTTACTATTAATAAATATCTCCTGTGTTGCAAACAGGTTAAGAGGTTCCTCTTCGCTCTTCTTGTCCAACTGTTTTTTTTTTCTTTCATCTCTCCTAATCCTTTTGCGGCTCTATGCAGAGCCTACTTGAATGCAACTGTGTTTTTCAATGTGACCATCGGATGACAAATATTTGAAATATTTCATCTTCTCTGATAATTGCCATTTTCTAGTTTTAAAGACTACTAATTTCTTTCATGTGTAGTTTGTGGATTTTGGCTATTAACTGCACTAAGACAAAAAATGTGATGAAACAAGAAAATGAGATTGTAAAGTTACAGTTACAGTACAAAGCATAAAGTCAGTTTACACTTACCAAGACAGGTGAGGAAATTCTGTGAGACAGAGAATATAAAATATACAAAGAAATGTAGTGGTAAATACCCTTCAGTAAGTCTAAATCCTCCTGTCTTGTAAGCTTTTAACACACTAGGTATTATCAGGTGAGTTACTCAAATGTTTCCTTTAATCATATGACTCACAGAGGAATCTTAAATCCTAACCCATTACATGGCTACTATAATTCCCTGAAACAATTTCAGATTTTCCATTTGAAGAAGTTTGTAGAGATGCAACAGAAGGCTTAAGTGCCAGTCAAAAGCAGCGTGGTATCAGGCATTCCACAAAAGTACATCTTTGTTTTTAATTCTGGGTCGAGAAAAAAATTTCATTTTTTTAAAGTATCTATAGCCCTTATTTTCATTACCAGAAATGTCCAGAAAAAGTTTGGTTTTTCCAAACAACAAATAAAAGTCAAGGAAAAGTAAAAACAAGCACACCATTTTAAAAGAGGTACTGTCTCTAAAGCCTTCAACCAACAAACCTTCTGTAAATGTGCTTTGCCTGGACAGTAAATCATGTTCTTGATTATGAATAGCAAATCTTTGGAATTCATCATGATATTTAGAAAAAAAAAACAAAAAACCCCACATGCTAAATTGCCATTTACTTCTTTCCTTCTGGCTTTTTGATCCTTATCCGGAAAAAAAGTCACATGAAGAGCATCTGAGTCAGCTGTTATTCTAGAACAGTCTAATTTTCTCAGCTGGATTTGCTATCCATGTTCTTTTATTAAAGCTTTGATTTAGTACCAGATGTTTTAATGAAAAATAGTCCAGAATTACAGAGACATAGAAGTAACTGCTAAAATATTCCCTGATTTTTGCAGGAAGAGCAGCTCTTCAACAGACGTTCTAATAAACACCTATGTCCATAGGCTGTGCCGAGTCCCTCCAGGAAAGACCATACACTATGAAGAGAATAGCAGACTATTTTCTCAAGGCCTTCTGTGTGCCAGGAGGTAGGAGGTTACACAGAATCATGTGGACACAGATCACTTTCTGATTGGCCTGGCTGCTGAGGCAGTATTTATAAGAAACTCAGCCTGGATGTCCCTGGCACTGAGACTCCAGGTTGTGAGGCTGTCCCTCTTACTTTTCCTGTGCTTTTTGAAACCCTCTTTTGTGTCTCTGAAAAGCAGTTATGAAACACTGGCATTGTGCAACATGCTCTCATGCCTGTATTTTCTCATACAAAGATCCAAAGACCCATCTCAATCTTTTGATTATAATTAAAATTTGATTAAAATAGTAAGAAAAAGCATTTGATTTGAACAGGCTTTTGAAAAGGCCATTCCCGTATTTTCAAACCTAAGTACTTAGTGGAAAAATCACTATGATTGGCTTCTACCACATGAGATCATGCTTGTTTACAGAAAATATTATGGGTGTCCTTGACTCTGCCTTAGTATCAATTTTACATAGCCCATAAAAATCTGCCTTCACCAGGCAGCACAGTGTTGATGGGAATCATCTCCCCGAGCGTGGACCACCAATCTTCTTACCAGTTAAATTCTCCAGGCTGCAGGTAGACTTGTTAAGTATGATATGCTTAAGGAGCAATACACCAGAGGTGAGAAATCTGGTAGAAGAGTGTTCCCAAGTCAGACAGTCCACCTAGTTCCTGTGTACTGATATTCACATTTAAAGTCTTGGGGGATATGCAAACATTGTATAATTTCCGTCAGCACCCTCAATTCCCTTAATATGAATGAGGAGCTTTGTTAATTTTCACTTTTGTCCCTGGGCTGGTTTACTCTTCGTTATCTGATGTGCTGACATGGTGGTTTCAGATTTGGACTCAGAGCACCATAGGAAAACACTGCTCCAAGAGGGCAAAAAATGTCAATTAATTTCTTACTTAAAAATAACTACAAATGATACATTTTCAGTGCTTTTTGGAAATCCATTTCTTTAAAGCCTAAATCCGAGTCCTAGATGGATGCCTTCACTGGTGAATATCCAGGGTGATATTTCTCAACACCTCCAGATCTCAGGGAGACCTGGTGCCAAATCTGAAGTCAAAGCTGGCTGGAACACAAGAGGAAAGGGAGGAAGGATATGTAAAGAAAAGCTTCAGAGAAAGAACTGACATGGTAAGACATTCAGATTGAAAGGGAACAGGCCCTCTTTGGATAAGAGGCACACACCTTTTGTTTTGTATTTTGGCAGACATCACCTCTGATACCTTTTCCACACCCTTCAAGCATGAAGAGAACTATAGCTCCTGGTAGTTAAAACCAGCTGGCAGTCAGCCACAAAACCTACTCTACAGGTGGCAAAGTGAAAGGCCTGGGGCAACAGCATTATTAGGACTACTTCCTGCAGTGGCACTGCTGACCAAACGGCAAGGAATCTGGACCCCTCCCATGGGTCTTGGCCCCCTCTCCTCTTGGCCATCTTCCCAGCCTTTCTGCACTTGCTGTCCTCCCTGCTGTACGGCTCTCCTCTGCCTTCCCCTCAATGTTGTGTTGACTTCATGTGTTAGCTGAATGCCTTCTGAGAAAACCTACCTGAAAAATTACCTCACAGAGCTCGAGTCCCCTTGCTATCCTGCCTGCATTCATGCCTCTTCTCCCAAAGCCTGTCCACATCCTGCGTGAAAGTGAATCCTTGGAGCGTGCATGCCTTTCTTCCTAATGTGCTTGTATAGCACCTGGCATGTTGGGGCCATTACTCATTGCCACAGGTACATTAACAAAATAAAACTGAAAATTATTCTAGACCCCTGCCGAGACCACGCTACAGGGTGGGCGAACCTAATGCGAATCTAATTTCTCGTCTCCCAGATAACAGAAAGGCAGTCACAGTTACAAGGAACAGCGCGCTAGCTTTGGGAAGGTCACCGGCTCCCCACAGCTTGCTATGGACTGGGTAATGAAAAGAGAATCCAGAGAGAAAGGGCACAAATGGGCAACCATTCAGCACAGGTCTCACGAGAACTTCTAAACACCCAGCACATCAGCCGGCACGGCCCCAAATCCCGTGTGCCTGATGGGGACACGGAGATACAGAGGCGGATCCCGCGATGGCCCTCGAGACGGCGCCTGCCGTGACATCCTCGCCGAGCGCGCAGGGCAGCTCCCTCCCGGGTGCATCCCCCCATGCCGGCAGCCGGCTCGGCGCAGGGCTCGGCGGAGCGCTGCCTTCCCGGCCGCCCACCCGGGGCTCAGCCGCGGCTCGGCCCCGCAGCGCCCCCGGCCCGCCCGC
>VZTH01002414.1:0-15539 GCA_013397815.1 Aleadryas rufinucha | reverse complement strand
CGGCTGCCGCTCCCCGCCGCTTTCCCGGGCGGGCTTTGCCGCTGCCAAGCCGACAGACACCCGGCGCCGGGGCCACGCCGCGGGAGAGGCACCCGGGGCCGGGGCTACGCCGGGACCGCCCCGCAAGCGCCGCCCTCTGCCCGCCGCCGGGAGGGGTCCGCGCGCTGCCGGAGGGTCGAGGGATGACGGGCTGTGCTGAGAGACTTCCCGGTGTTCCGGACTGATCCAGGCGTGCTGGGGCTCAAGGGTTTGGCACGGCATGCGCTAAGGCCGTCCCGGTATCCCTACGGGGCAGCGTGGGAAGCGGGGTCCTACTCCGGGTATCCCCCGATATCGCCTCCTAGTGCTCCCCTGTGCCGCGGGGAGCCTTTCCCCGGCTGGGTACCCTCAGAGCACGCCCAGCGGTGAGGAAATGCAGGCAGCCTTACTGCTGCCAAGCATCTCTGTGGATATTACCCGCTAATATCCATGACACCTCGTGCGTTTAACATCACCAAGACTACTCAGATCCGGTCCAGGACAACAGGAATCGGCATTTTTTCTGTCTCAAGGCAAGGAACCTGTCAAGTGAGTCTTCCAAACACAGGTCTGAAAGACAGCAGCAGCCAGAACTTCACAAGTCTGATTCCAGTTTCTTCTTGTCTCAAGACAATGTTTCAAGGCTGTGACTTGCTGTGTCTTGTTTGGAGCTGTATCTCTGGCCCCTTGGAAGTCCTGGAGCCTGCATGTGTGTGCCCTGNTCCACAGGTACCATGGGGGCAGGACAGGGGCGGGCAGGGTTGGAGACCAAACCTTATAAAAAGGGCTGCGCAAGGCAGTTCTGAGTCTTTCTCCTCCAATCAGTGGTGGTGAAGAACTGGTGCTGGGAGCGGGCCTCTTCTCTCTCTAAGAGAGACTTTTATAATTGCTTTGAGCCTCGGACTAGCCGGAGTTCACCCCAGCACCATACAGCTCCCTGTCCTAGGGCAGCCGTGCGGTGGCCCGGGGTCTGATCGCCGCATACCCGGTTTCTTTTTTGCCTTCTCTTTTTTTTTTTCTCTCGGCTTTTCTTTTGGACTTTCCTCGGACGCTTGCTGCTACCAATAAACATCTTCTACCTCGCAGCAAGAAAGTTGTGCTCGTTTTTCACATGTCCCAAGGGAGCCCTGACATTACCCTCCTCATGCAGAGCCCCAAGATGCTCTAGACACCTGTGTGACCACACCTTTCTGGGTCATCTTGTGGTACTTGCAGTTCTTTCATAAATGTCTTTTGATTTTTGACGTGTGCCTTAGTGTTTACCGAGAAATTACTTGTCCCCATTCCTTCTCTCCTTTCCTGCTTGTTTTTCCTGGAACACAGATGTTCAAAGTAACGTCCCCAACCATTCTCTCCTTTCCTGCTTTTTTTTCCTGGAACACAGATGTTCAAAGTAGCATCCCCAACCATTCTCTCCTTTCCTGCTTGTTTTTGCTGGAACACAGATGTTCAAAGTAACACATAAATTTATAGCACTTTACTCCAGTAAGCAGGTCAGCACACAGCACCTGTAAATTTTACTGGCTGGCTTTTTCTCTGTGAGCAGATTTACACCTGTACACAAACAATTCAACTGTAGTGGCCATGACTATTGCTGTGATATTCTTTTAATTCGAATCAGTGTGCTCTACTGGCATCTGTTGTGATTCCTCCCTGATAGCCATGGCAGTTTATAATTTTTTTTGCATTCTGTTACCACAGTGTTTTTCTAGCTGCTCATTTTATCCTGTTAAAATATCTACAAGGCAAGTTACTAAATAAAACATCAGAACGAAAGGAAGGACAGCAACAAAAGATGAGGTGTGTCATCATATGTCTAGGCTTGAAAGTTGCCCTGGGAAGATTTAGCCAGCTGTTTTGGTATAACCCTGACAACTGTGCACTCTCTGTCTTTGGTCAGAGCAGAGGAAATGTGAGATTTTCTCCACAGCTTAAATTATCAGAGTAGGAGAGGACAGCTAAGGATCAAAATATGCCCTTTTTTTGGTTAATAGCAGATAGACAAGAGAAAAAACATGTTCCCTTCAGAAAAAAAACAGTGATCTATGTCCATACATGGGTGTCTTCTCTAAGGAATGGTCATCACAGCAATAAGCCTCGTCCCAGCCCTATCTGGAAAGTGTCATACTGAATAAACACAGGCATAGACAAGAAACAACCCTGCCTATTCTCCCATTCTTGCAGTTTAATTGCGTTATTGATGCTAGTGGAGTTGTTCAGTTCCCAACACTTGAGAACAATCAAAACTATCTCACTTGGGTGCCAAATAACAAACCAAGGAGCTCAGAATTTGACACAGGAGACTGAAGATGCTATTAATGCATTGCCAACACTTAGAAGAAAGCTCTGTGCCTTGCCTGTCTTGGTCTGTATCAATAAACAATGGCTTCCTCATGGCTTGCAAGAAGTGGTTTGGCCACAATATGACTGCTTGTTTGTCAAGCACAGAAGAAATTAATTTGTTTAAATGTCCTTGAGAGTAGGGGGAAGTCTGAAGGAAGGAGGATTTAGTACTCTTCTTGTTGGAAGAGATTCAGATTAGGGAATACTTAACTAAATTAATACCTGAGGCCATGAGCCCTGATGGTATGTACCTATGAGTGCTGAGGGAGCTGGAAGATATAATTGTGAGGCTACTCTCAATTATCTTTGACTGATTGTAGTGACTGGGAGAGGTTCCTGAGACCTGAAAGGAAAAAAATGTCCCTCCAGTCTTGCTTGTCTTCAAGAAGGACAAGAAAGAGTATTCAGGCAACTGTAGGTCAGTCACCGCCATCCTGACTCATTAGTAGGAGGGCTGGAGTGCACCCTCAGCAAACTTGCTGTTTGACACTTGGTGCTGTTGACACTCGTGAAGGACAGGATGGCATCCAGAGGAACCTGGATGAGCTTGAGAAGTGGGCCCATGGGAACCTCATGAGGTTTAACAAGGCCAAGTCCAAGGTGCTGCACCTCGGTCAGGACAACCCCGGGTATTGGCACAGGCTGGGGATGAACAGATGGAGAGCAGCCCTATGAGAAGGCTTTTGGGGTGCTGGTGGATGAGAGGCTGGACATGACCCAGCCATGTGCACTCACAGCCCAGAAAGCCAAATGTGTCCTGGGCTGCATCCAAAGCAGCATGGCCAGCAGGGAGAGGGAGGGGATTCTGCCCCTCTGCTCTGCTCTGGTGAGACCCCACCTGGAACACTGCATCCAGCTCTGGGGTCCCAGCACAGGAAGGACATGGACCTGTTGGAGTGAGTCCAGAGGAGGCCACCAAGATGATTAGGGGGAGGGAGAACCTCTCCTATGAGGAAAGGCTGAGACAACTGGGATTGTTCAGCCTGGAAAAGAGAAGGCTTTGGGATGACCTAATTGTGACCTTACAGTCCCTGATGGGAGCCTACAAGAAAGACAGAAAGGGACTTTTTACCACGGCATGTAGTGACAGGACAAGAGGGAATGGCTTCAAATTGTAAGAGAGATTACATGTTAGGAACAAATGCTTTACTGTGAGAGAGGTGAGGCACTGGAACAGGTTGCCCAAAGAAGCTCTTGATGCCCCATCCCTGGCCATGTTCCAGGCTGGACTAGATGGGGCTCTGAGCAACCTGGTCTAGTGGAAGGTATCCCTGCCCATGGCAAGGAGGCTGGAACTAGATGATACTTAGTGTCCCTTTCAACCCTTTCTATGGTTCTCTGTCTCCTGACATGATGGTGAAACAACTTTCTGGAAACTAATCATTCCTGGACAGAAGGTGATTTGGGTTAGTCAGTGTGGATATACAAAGAGGAAGTCCTGCTTAATGAAGTCAATAACCTTCAATGATGAAATTACTCATTTGGTAGATGAGGGGATAGCAGTAGATATTGTCTACCTTGACTTCAGTAAGACTTTAGATACTCCCATAAAATTAATGGATAAACTGCTGACATATGGGCTTGATAAGCAGACAGTGTGGTGGATTGAGAAATGGCTGAATGGCTGGGCCCAGAGGGTAGTGCTCAGCGGCATGAAGTTTGAGGCCAGTAACTAGTAGTGTACCCCAGGGGTCAATACTGGGTCCAACACTCTTTAAACACCTTAATTAATGATTTGGATGATGGAGCAGAGTGAACCCACAGCAAGTTCACTGACGACACCAAACTGGGAGGAGTGGCTGATACACCATAGGGTTGTTCTGCTTTTTAGTGTGTTTAGTGGGACTTTGACATCATACAGTTCAAGGGAAGTGCGAAGTCCTGCATCTGGGTAGGAAAAGCCAGATCCACTGGTATATGTTGGAAGTCAGTTGGCACAAAACAGTTTTGTGGAAAAGGACTTAAAGTCCTGGTGGGCAGCAAGTTGAACAAAAACCATCAACATGCCCTTGTGGCAGTGTAGTTGAACAGCATCCTGAGCTACATTAGGAGTGTTGCCAGCAGGTTGAGAGAGTGATATTTCTCTTCTATTCAGTACTGGAACGGTCACACCTGGAATGCTGTGGTAAGCTCTGGGCTCCCCAGTACAGCAGAGATATGGAGCTGCTGGGAGAGTCCAGTGAAGGGCTCCAAAGATGATTAAGGGCCTGGAGCATCTTTCAAATGAAGACCGTCCAAGAGAGCTGGTATACTTTCTCAGAGAAGGCTCAAGGGGAAATCTCAGCAATATGTACCAAAATCTGAAAGGAGGACAAAAAGAAGATGGAGCCAGACTCTTTTTGGTGATGCCCAGTGATAGACGAGCACAAACTGAAATGCTTGAATTTTCCTCTGAACATCAGGTAACACTTTTTTACTGTGAGAGTGATTAAGGTGGTGGGGTCTTTTGCCTTGGAGATCTTCAGAGGTCATCTGGACATAGTCCTGGCAACCAGCATGGAGTGGCCTTGTTTCAGCAGGGTGGTTGGACCAGATGACCTCGAGAGATGGCGTCCAACCTCAGTCATTCTAAGATTCTATGATAGACATCATAAAATATTGAAGTCGTAAAAGTTCCTACAGGTCATGTTCTGACAGCTGAAGGCTATGAGAATTGCGTAAAGGTCTCTAAAATTACATCAGATGCCTTTGTTTAAATACATGAGTTACTCCGTAGTGTCTTGGCAGTAACTTCTACACAAAGCAAACATGTTCCATTCAGTGTTGTATCTGTGGAAGGGCAGGAGCAGGATGTGGATCCTGCTGAAGAGGAAGAGGGTGTTTGTCTTAAAGGTGTTGGCTTGTTTGGTGCGTGAAATGATGCATCACAGAAAATTCTGTATTTTTTTCTCTCAAGAATGAACTTTTTACAGTTGGTTTTTTCCTTTTTTTTTTTTTTTTTGGGTCAGGTTTTGATTCTACTGTTTTGCAGTTTGTATCCTTGTCAGACCAGATATATGCTTAGATTTGTGGTGGCAAGGGACACTTTAAAACATATGACCTCAAGTATCAAGGTAGGAAGGGGCTGGGAGCCTGAGTACCGTTACAGATCTGAACCTTGCTGCTTGATACTTCAGAGGTGGAGGTTACAGTCTTGGTGGCCTTGAGCCAGGTGCTTGGGACTTCATGTTTTTAGAGAGGTCTGCATCAGGATACTTTGACAGAAGAGCTGAAACCAGGGTTGGTCACTGCTGTCTTTCAGCTGAGAATCTAGGTTTAGAGTCCATTTGGTATTTGGGGTAGCAGGAAAAAAACCCTTTACTGATGAGAGAAAATTTTCAGGATTGTACTACTGCTGCCTACAGGCATGCTGGCTTTCCATCCCAGATCACCTGCAATCTCATCCTGCCTCTTTCTGACTGTAAGATGAATTATAACAGAAAGCTACTGCAGATACCATTTTACTAGTGTGAAGGTTTGAAAAGCAAACCAGTGAGAGACTCCAAGTCAGAAATACAATTTAATAGGAAAAATGAAATAAATGCAATAGCGCAAAAGAAAAATCACTGACAGAGTCAGAATACAACCTGGCACCCTGTTGGTCAGGGTGTTGATGGCAGTCCAGATGAAGTGGTCCTGTTGAAGCAGTGATCCTGTAGGAAAAAGAGTCTGGTCCTCGCCTGAAGGTCCAGCAGTGTAGCTCTTGTCCTCCGGAAGTCCCGTAGGTAAGGGCTGCCCCTGCTGTTCCAAACCTCTGATTTATATACAGATGGGAATTCTCAGTTCCTCCTCCTGGGTGGAGCATCTCACAATGGGATGGTGAGTCATGGCATTGATGGGCCCATTAACAGGAGATAGTCCAGAGCAAGTTGTCTATGAGTCATGTGGCAGGGTTCTTGATTGCCATTAACAGAGATAGCTCCCACAGGGAGTTATCAAGGATGAGTCATGGTAGCAAATAATGAACACTGCCCCACCTGCTGCAACAGCCCATGAAGATGGTAACAGAATACCTGCCCTTGGTCACGTTTTACATTGTAACCTAGGACAACTAGGTTCTTCTCTGCGGAGGAATGTAGATCACTGCTGGAGTTGCCTTTTTTTGGTGCAAACTGTGATTGACAGGACAACTTTGCTTGCATGACCATTTTTTACTGTCCTGAAACCAGAAGGCCAAATTCTGACATAAGAGTTTAAGTGAGGATCTGAAATACGTTGGATCTGAAATGTGCTGGATTTACAACTCCAACAGATCTTAGAAAATCCAGGGGTAGGAAAACGAGATGTAAATTATGCGGATTTCCTATATATAAAGGATAAAGTAGAAGTATTTGTGGGCATCACACAGAAGGGAACATATAGAGCCAAATTCAAAGAAGTATTTATTAAGCAAGTTTTCCTTGGAAGGCAAAAAGACAGAGCCATCTTCTTTCAAGTCACTGTTCTTGCTAAATGCAAGGGGAGCAATACAGATGATTGTACTGTGTGAGAGCAGCCCTGCAGGTGAGTTCATACTTTGAGATGAACAGGGGACAGAGCAGGACTTTTTGTTCGTGGCAAATGTATTTGTAGTGAGCTGTGTGGCTGGCAGTCTTCTGCAAAGAAAAAACAAAGCCTGCTTACGTACTGAAGCTAGTTTTTTTTAGTTCACCTGATGAATAAGTGAGATCCCTACTTACTTCAGCACTTTGCTTATTCAAATTATGAGATGCTCTACCAGCAAAGTGCTTTGGCATCAATGCAGTTCTGTGTGTGAATGTGCCATACACTTGTATCCTTTTACTCCAAAAGCAAAAGAGAGACAGGAAAGCTCTGGGGGACATTCTGGCTTATATTCTGTTTTTGAAAAAAATTGGGTTTTACTCCCAGTGAGGACCCTAGCAGATTTTTTTATTTAGGTGAGGCCCTACTATAGAGGGAGAGTTTAGGAAGCAAAGATGTAGTGTACAAGTGTTATCTCTTTCACAAATTCTGCAGTGACATTCACTGCTGTACAGACCCTCTTCACAGAGAGTCCTAAGGTAAATTCCCCTCTAAGTCTTCAAAGTAGAATCTTTTCCCAGTGCTTCAGGCTGTCCATCTTCATAAATGTCAGCATGCTTCTAGAAAGCACAAGAAAGCATATGTAGAGTGCAGAAATTAAAAAAAATCCTAGCATTAAACCTATTGAAGAGTTTTAGTGCTTCATGTGTTTTGCAATTATCCATATATGGGCTTGCTGGTATCTGAAAGGTTTCTGAAAATGTTCTGTTCTAAATGTTCTATATCAATTACCCCCAAAAGGCCAAGCTGAAATACTTCATAAATAAGGAAAATAAATCACCTCTGAGAGAGTAGACTGCAAAATTACAGACTGAAAGAGATTTTATTTGAGCAAGTTATGTACAATAAAGAAAATCAGAGGTGCTGAAAATTGTAGAAGGCCTAGCCAGATTCTTCTCAGCCTAGTTTGGAAGCCACTTTTGGCAGGCAGGCCTTGCTGGATTTTAATCGAGGAAGGCCAACTTTTTAAAGGTAGTTTGGAACTTAATATGTATGAAGACACCACTGGGAATTTTGAATATGCATTGGAAAGGGATAAGATTCAGAACTCCCTTTCTGTCCAGTATCTAGCCGACTGAGATCTAACTCAACCAAGACCTTTTTCCAGTCATAGGGACCACAGTGTGTTTGAGAAGCTGACAGAGTGATGTCCAGTTTTTTCCTGAAACAGAGAGCTCTGGGGCTGTTAAGAAACTAAGAGTGCAGTCATTCTCGACTTCATCCCTGGCTGAAGGCAGGGAAAGTATTAGCAAACCTGAGGGATGCCTGGCCAGACTTTGGGACTTGGCACCACCTGTGTGGGCTGTTGCCTCTTCTTTTATGTCAGAGGACTTTCAGGGTTGCCACATGATGGCACAGCAGGATGCAGAACATGGTGAACAGCACGTCTTCTGCTTCCTTTTTCCCTTTAGGTCACACAGTTGTTTTAACAAAGGGGTACAGTTTGCACTCCAAGCCACAGCTCCACCCTCTGGAGCATGTAGTCCCACAGGAGTACTCTGCTTAGCAAACTGTTGCAGTGTGTTCTGCAGCCAGTCTAATGGCTTAGAATAAAAATGTGTATTTGTGCTTTTACTTCTGGTGTATGACTGGCTTTTCTTAGGTCTCTGTTTAAGCCACAGAACTCAAGTTCTCTCAGTGAAGGAGTAGCAAAGAATAAGCTGTATGGCAAAAGTCTGCAGTCAGGGAAGGAAAGACATAAGTGAGAATGGCATACCTAGAACCTAAATAACTCAAGATCACCAGTATTTTACTAAAATCTGCAGCATATAATACCTGGCATAGACCAGTCTTTCCCTCCTTGAAAATACAGATGAGAACAAGTCAAAAATAGCTTACAGAGCATGCCTCAAACATTCAGGAGGGAGCAGATTAAATTAAGAAAATCTAAAATACATGGCATCAAAATCTTCCATTGTCTTTATAGTGAATAAGACAATACAAATAAAGTATCTGGGACTCTCTCCTCTTTCTCTGCTTTCCACTGCTGTCCTTCAGTTCATGTGTGCTTTGTTCTTTTTTGGTAAATAAATTTCCTGAGACTGTGAGGACCCTATGACCTAAGCAGACTATCAAAACCTATGCTGTATCTTGGGAGTCTGCATGCCTACAGTTGCAAGAGCAAGGGAGTCCTTCAGTGATTTCTTAATCAGCTAAGCTTAGGGACAGTGAGGAAAGCCACAAACACTTTACCATGGCCTTTTGCAGAAAAGATTGCTCTGAGAAATGCTGTGTGATAGCTTAAGGTGGGGACTTCCCTGTCAGTACAAAGTATTCTATAACTCGTCAAAACAACTGATTTAGTGGACTACAACTCGTGCAAATCAGCAGGGAAGGTACTCCCATGGGTTATTTGGGGTGTCTCTGTGAAGCTTTATGGTGTGTTTTATTCAGGTCTTGCCAAGTAAACTGTGCTAGGATGTAAGAAGTCAAAGTAAAGCTAAATGTGCAAGGACTGAGGGGAGCTATAGACAAGTGTCCAGAATTCATCTACATCAGCAATGAAGGAACCAGAAAGAAATGACTTTAAACAGAGAAAGCCAAGAGCCCTTTAAATTGGGTACCTCTTTCTTGACATGGCTGCACACAGCTCAGTGCAGGCCAATGGGGTCTTCCTGGAAGAGTTCAGCACAGCTATTGGGTCTCCCTGCTATGGGGACAGCATTTAAACCAACAAGGTAAGCATGGCCTCCCCAGAAGATCAAAGGACAGGTTATGGACAGAAAGCCAGGTATCAAGGGAAGCTGTAGGCAGCTTCACCTGAATCAAGCTGAGTCTTTCACATTCGAGAAATTTGGGTTGGGTTAGGTGAGGGCCTGCTTCCAAGGAGAGTTGCCAAGAAGCATGGTATTATCAATACTAGAAGTCCAAATGCCAGTCCCATGGTACTTGATATCTTAATTTGGACTTTAAGAAAGTGTCAAAATGAATTTGTAGCTCTTGACAGTGGGATATGGGGAATCTTCTTTGAAGGTGAGGGGAAAGGTAAGACCTGAAAGTACTAAAAATAATTTAAAAAACCAAAAGTCAATCTGACAGGGACTGGCATTTCTGTGATCCTAGTCTGTTTGCATCCCTGGGTGACTAATGCTCATTTCCTGCCCATATGTTCCAGTCCTGACTGAAGCAAATGCTAACCTTCAAGAAAAAATTGGAATCCATGTGCTGGACCTTTGGATCTCTGGCATGTACCCTTCTGATATGGAAGAGGCATCATGCACTGCAGGTATACAGAGGCTCTGTTCACTGGCAGAATGGTGAGACTCACAGCCTAGTATGCTGAGAGGAGCAGCTTGTTGTGGGGTTTGCATACTGACAGTGGACTAACTCAAACACTTTGCCGCTGTTCCTTTCATCTGCCAACTCCAGGTGCAAGCACCGCACAACAGGAAAGTTTTAGTGATACTGGTTCAAGGCTTGGAGGGCACTTCAGTATGAAACAGTGTGTGCTTGGAATTTATGGGCTAGGTATTCTTTCTTCAGCACCTTTCTTCTGTTTCCAGGGCAGTTAATGAGCAAAGCAGTGATGGAACTGTATACATAGGTGATAAATTCAGCTCTCATAAGTAATTTAGATTTTCAAACCAGAGCTGCCACTTCACCTTCTAGCAAAGCAGAGTGCTTAAGACAAAAATCTACATCTAAGCCTGTGGAGACATATGCTGTCTTTGCACATGCTAAAAACTGCAATACATCAAGGCAATAAATGGTTTCCTCCTCCAAAAAATTTATTTTTCTGGATGTTTTTCAGATGTTTCTTTATCTCTACATTTTTTGAATTGAGTAGTTGATCCCACCAGTAAGTGTAGAGCTACATTTGTTTTCCAGTCTGGGTTTTACTGGTCTCATATTTCTGAAGATGATGATGATGGTGTCCTGTGGTGCAGGGTACTGACAGGAAATTCAGGGCACAGCTCCTACCTCAGACAGCAATCATACCCAGCATTAGTGCTACTGTCATGGGAACAGGCCAGATGTGAGCTGAGGAGAAGAGAATGAAATAACATATGGACATTGGCAGGGGGCCATAGGGACAATGATCAGTTGTTTAGAAAGAGTGTGAAAGGGTTCCAAAATGCTGGTTTGCACATTTGTTCCTGCCTCTGAGCAGAGTTCAGCTGCTGGGGCTACTGTGACTCCAGGAATCTTTCCACTCCCCTATCCACCATCTTAGAGCATTCAATTATTGAACTCCTTGAGTTAAAAATAAACATGTTGCGGTAGTTTTGAGAACATCATCTGTTTTAAACAAGGTGACTAAAAGGTGTTTCTATGCAAGACAGCCTTATCTGATCTTTACAGGTCATTATTTCTGTGCAAATGTTTGTTTAAACGTTTAACTGTAATTTCTGGATCTGAACCTGGCTCTTTGTCATCTCCTTCCTGGCTGTACAGAGAGATGAGGTGTCAGGCCTGTGTCATGCAGACAGCAGAACTGCAGCTGCCACCATGCCTGTGCCAGCCTGCAGGCAGCAGTTCCTTCTCACATGCTGTACTTGTGCTGGGCTTAGGAGGACAGGAGCTCCTCTCTCATGCCAAGCAGAGCAGAGATAAGGGTCATATGCATCAGCAGGCTGGCTGTGTCTGGAGAACATAAAGCCAGAAATGTTGAATGTTTCTTGCTTGCTTGATTGACTGGATCACAACTTGGTGGGGTATTCAGAGCTGGCTGAGGCTACATTATTAAAGCTCCATGGCATGTATTTTCTCTTTTCATCTATTTCTTCTATTCCTGTATGGTTTGTTTGCCATTTCATGAGATTTTTTTATTCAGACTGTCTTCTTTTCAGACTTATATTCTCACTGTATTCTCTACAGGTCCTCATAGTATTTCTGGGAATTAGCAGGTTGGAGTCCTGATTCCAGAGCATGAAATTTATTTTTAGCTTGTAGACTTGTATACAAACCACAGTTGGCCTGGAATTGGTGAACTTTACCAGAAATGGAGTATTACATAGTGAAATGACTACTCATCCTCAAAAATCAACAGAGATTTTTATTTTGATATACCAGCCAAGCTGAAAAATGTTTACATTTTATGTTGACTGACATCTCACAGACCAAATAAAAATTTCTGTCTTGCTGACCAGCCAATGCCCTTAAGAGTTTTCTTCAGGGACAAAGTTTCAACCAAAAGTACAGCATGTCTCTCATTTTTTGTTAGTTATATATTCAGCTGAAGTAAAACAATGAATCCTGAAAATGATTTTTTTTTTTTTAATTTTATTTTCAAACATCCTGGGAGAAAAACAAAAATTTCTTTCTTGCAGACCATATATTGTTTTTCCTTTCTCAGGAAGAAAAAAAAAGGTCAACTGGATGTTTTTGTTTCATTCCACATTTCAGGGGGGGCTTAAGAAAAACTTTTACAAGGTCCTTCTGGGAACAGCTGCTAAAATCCTGCCTGACGTGGCAAATCTGTCTTGTTGAACTATATTCTAATTTCTGTAAATTCAGGCATGGTGATGTGATATAAAAGACTCTCTCTCAACAGTGAAAAGGATCATCTGTAATTAACCAAACCAAACCTATGCATTATTTCATATGATTTGCTGTTCAGGAGACTAAGCTACCAAGTGTGACAGTGGGAGGTCAGAGAAAATTCCAGTGGTTGAGACTGTTTGGAAAAATGATACATTCTTATAGGGCAAGGATACCCCTATGGGACTTCCTTTCCTCCTCCTGTAGTCAAATCCTGGCTAAACACTGCTACAATTTCACATCTAGCAACCAGGAATTGTTGAGAGGAAACCAATGTGTGAAACACTGTGCTTTTTATTTTTGTTTGTTTTACTGGTGGACCAGGCTGACTTGGCACTTTGTGATTGCTCCGGAGGGGCAATGGTCCTGTGGACTGAAGGAATGAGTAGCATGACAAAGGAGGTAGTGCCACAGGACACAAAGCAGCTCCACTGTTACTGCTGGATCTGGGAAAAAGTGAGGCCAGCGCTCTGGTATTCCTTTGAGAAGTGGTCCATGCTTCTGCAGTGGAAATTCTGCAGGAGTTGCACAGCCTTACTACACTCTCAGAAGCCAGTCCTGCAAGTGCTGGCTAAGCAGCACACCTTTGTAACCTGAAGCACTATGTCAGTAACAGCATTCTCCCAAATTCCCATTTCTTCAAGTCTAATAGAAAGCCTATCTTGAGAGGTTTTTGTACCTTCTGATAGGCCTGGGGTATTTTAACTCAGGAGTTTCAGTGTCATTTATGTTCCTTTAGTGTTAAGAGTGTATCAGATGCTTCAAGAACATTCACTACCGAGAGCATATGCCACAAAAGAGTGTATTGCTCAGAGTCTGTGAATGTGAATGTTGTAGTCTGTTGTTCAGAAGAGGGAAGACTTTTCAAACACTCTGAAAAGAGCATTTAAACTGTGCTTTATTTTCATGTTCTGTTCAAAGGGTATCACAAAATTTGGCCTAGAAGCCTTTATCTATAAACTGAGAGTCAGCTTACAAAGTTTCCTGGTGGAAGCTAACCCTCAGTTCCTACTAAAGAAATTGGGAAAAACTGTGTCTCAAATCTCCAAGAGTTCAGAAAACATCAGTTAATTTGCTAAGTAATTTTAAATTATTTGCTTTGAAAAGTATTTTCAGTTCTTTACCTTGAAAAGATACTGATGTTTACTTAGAATCACAAATCAATGTATTTTGCCTTCTTACTGTCTTTCTTTTGTCTTTGAGTCTTTTTTGTGCCTATTTTTCAAGATTTTCCCTGCAACTCTGAAGATCAGAATCTTAATTTTTTATTCATAAGGAGTAAGTCAGATAATGTGACTGCACTAGCTGGGATTTAAGGCAAAAAACACAGTACTTGCCACTATAGTTAGTTGAATCCTCTGTCTTCAAACTGTAACAACTGTGTATTTGAGGCTCCACATCAGTCTCCTGGACTGGCCTGAGTTATCTGCTCAGTAGGCAATGTGCCTCAGAGGTTGGTTGTATAATCACAAATCAAATGACTTTGCATGAAGCACTCCTTTTTATATATGGGACAAACATTCCTGCTTGACTGTGGTAAAAACCAACTGAATCCTGACACATTCCCAGCATCCACTGAACAGAAAACGGAACTGGCCTTGTTATTAGTCTGTAGGGGAATTGGAAAATAGTGTCAACTTTCTCTCATTTATTTTCTTGCCACCTGAGATAGGAATCTACTCCTCTAAATTGAGTCTCATTCCTATAATTCCTCTGTTATCATTCCCTGGGTACTATGTTGTTGCACACATAGCTGGGATGGTTGTTGCTGTTGTAGTGGGGACAGAAAGAAAACCAACAGATTTGGTCCAGGAAGAAAGGAGAAGTAGCCTTTATTTAATAATATACAGACTTGTTTTGTACCTTATTATTCTTACATGGTGTAAGGTCATTGGACCTCTGGTCATCCACCTCTTAGGGTGATTGGCTGAACTATACAACACCCATTTCAAAATATTTCTCTAGTCAGTGTCGGGGTCCATACTGGTGTTTTAGCTCTGGCAGGCTGACCCGACCACCAGCGGTATAAATGGGAAGGGCTTCCGTGTAGATTTCAGCAGACCTTTATTCCATGCCGAGAGTCTATGCCGAGAGTCTATTTCCTCGGACTGGGGAAATTCCAATTTTCCTGGGAGTGGGGCAGAGCATTCTGGGCACGGGGGCGGGACATAGGCGCGGCCCCAGCACACAGGGGAAAGGGGGCAGGGAATCGGGCCAGCCAGGGAAACAGAACCGAGGGTCTGTCCCTTTAGGGGATTCTCTCATGCATCCCACAACTCCCCCTTCTCTATTAAATTAAATGCTCCCCCTAGGGACCCCAGAATTAAATGTCCAGAAACAGCCAAATACATAAAAGATAACAAAAATAAACAAAACCCACAAGCAACCCTCAACAAAGAAGTAAGCCCCCCATGACTTCCCAGTGTCCAAGTAAGTCTTTGATTAAATCTTTTCATTGTTCTCTGGATGCTGGTGTGGATGCTCTGGCTGTGGGTGGCAGGCCGCAACACAATTCACGCTTTCTGCAGTCATTGGTATCAGTAGCATTCAGAGAACGGCAGTGTGACAAGGGCTGGGTTTCATGGTAGAATGTGGCTCTGGTGGATGCTTCTGTTAGGGCTCAAAATAAAATTGTTGAAAGGGTTGTACTGAAACAGAGGTATCAGGGAACATGGCTGTGAGAAGGACAAAGCTGAGGGATGGGGGTAGGAAAGGCAAGTTGAAGGGGAGATAACAAAAGAGAGTAAGATTTGGGGAGATGCCAAAGGTGCAGGATTTATCCACTGGAAGCTCTGGTAACAGGACAGCAAGNAGAGTAAGATTTGGGGAGATGCCAAAGGTGCAGGATTTATCCACTGGAAGCTCTGGTAACAGGACAGCAAGTCGGAGTCTGCGGTGGTGTTTGGCATTGTTGGACAGGGGTTAGGTTACTTGGAATACATTTTAAAAGATTAACAACATGTAAGGCTTTTTGTGGAGGGTATATCCCATCTCTACACCCCCTTTTTTGTTCTAACAATCAAAACTTGAATATTTTCCAATTTCTAATAAAACAATAAGCATTTATAAAGCAAGAATGAGCAAGGTAGTATCTTCAATTGCTTAAATATTTCACTATTTACCCAGAGCCTGTAAGCATAGAGTCCCATTTCATATTGAGGACTTGGAGAGCCTTT
>VZTH01002413.1:0-34912 GCA_013397815.1 Aleadryas rufinucha | reverse complement strand
CTGGTGTCATTAGAGAAAGAAACCGGCCTTGAATCTGTAGCAAGCCAAGGTAGCTCCTGTGGGACTGTGTGAGCATAGGTACATGGGAAATGTCAGCACTGTGCCCTCTACTTGCAGAAAAAAAGTATGAAAAGAAGGTATGAGTTCCTTGAATTCAGAGACACAGCAGAACTAATGCTCACTGCAACTCCCAACCAGGCGTGTTCCTCCAGCTTTATCTCCTTGGCCAGTTTCTGTCAGTTGATGATCAGCTGATGCTTTGTGACTTGTTCATCCTTTGTATCCACATATTCATCCTCAGGAACGTGAGTTGAGTTAGCCTTTGTCAAGCTCCCCCAGTCTGAAGACCTTAGAGGCATGAATTAAATTAGGCCTTCAGATGCAATTCTTCTGAGTTGGGGTGAGGAGCAGAGAGGTTCGGAGCAGGTGAAAAGACTTTATGTCCACGCTGGTGAGTGCTCATGACACTCCCTGGGCTGAAGGGGAATAAACTCATTTCTCCACCACAATATAACCTCTTTAAGTATAACCTCTTTAAGCCAAAATCTCACTGACATAGTTACTCTGGACTTTTGTTTGTTTCCAGTCAGAATCATACCAGGAAGACATCTACCCCTTGACTGCAGCAGCCCAACCAGCACTGACAGCACAACAGTGGCTGAACGGAATTAACAAAGGTCAGCACATGGAGAGCTCCCCAGCCCTTCAGCTCCCCAGGGCTTGGGTAAGCTGCTGCCAGCTCTCTGGCCTGTTACCTGCCAGAGAAAGAGGAAAGAAGGAAAGGAGAGACATAGCAAATATGGCTGGAAGCTAAAATAACTTGGTGGCTGTGAATTCTGGAAGCTGCTCTGGTCAAGTGCCTCCCTGTTTATCTCTGCAGGTTGCTTGAATGAATTGCTTACAGCAGATTTCTGGTTTGTGAGTGCTAACTTGTCTCCTCCCTCCCTAGGGCCTCTTTTGGTATCCTTAAAACCAGGCTCTGGATCTGTGAACTCCCTACCACAGTTTCTTGACCCAGAGCCACTCATGCAAGCTACTGACCTGAGCCAGCAAGAGGGAGGGGAAGGAAGAATGCCACTGGAGGACAAGCAGAAGCCAAGTGAGACCAAAGATGGCAGAAAAAGGCTGAAAGAGGAGGAGAAATTGCCAAAACCCAAGCAAATGTGCCTCTGCAATGGGTTGGACATATTTGAGCGTCCACCACCAAAAACTGAAAATGAGGTATGAATGTCTGGGGTGAAGCATTGGGGCCACAGGGGAAGCCCAAAGCCAGATGACAAAAGGATGCCATTCACATGGTAGCACTTCAGGGAGGGTTTGTTTTGCAGGCCTGTGTCAGTGCAAGCTCTTTTTTCTTTGTGGGGGCAAAAGCTCTGCCTGACCTGGCTGCTGCTTGAGAAGCAGAAATATGTCCCAGCTCATGGGGTCTAGAAAGGAGAGGGCAAGTCAGTGTTCTCGCTTCCTAGGCATTCTTGTGGCACAGACCTGCCTGGTGGCTGGCTGGGGACAAGGAGGTCCTTGTGACTTCCAGGTTCAGGAGAAGAGAAGGGTATTTATGAAGGATAACTCTTTGATGAGAACTGCAGTCAGCAAGCCTGGTGAGGCAGCAGGGATTTCTGTGAAAGGAGTGGCTGTACCCCTGCTGCATCCATGCAGTCTTAACTGCGTGACTGTATTGTGAACCCTGACATGAGAAAGGGACTATTTCTGCCTCTGCCTCAGCAGCTCATTGCTGAGGGACAACTTGATAGTTCAGTGCTATTGAGGTTGGCTGCTGGTTGCAGCATGCACCTGGGAAAGGCTCTAGAAAAGGTCCTGGCAGCTCCATGATCTGTCTTTAGTCATGGACAACCACCTCTCTGTATAGTAATCAAAGCTAGCACAGTGGTACATCTCTGTGGTGACTTGTCAGCCTCCCACTGTTGGCAGCTCAGGGACATTTTCAACTACATGCAATGTGTTTGCTTTTAGGAACCCTGGAATCATTTTCTTCCCATACCTGTGCTGAGGTTCCCCTTCATCTCTGCAAGATTTTAGTGTCTGCACCTTGATAGTGCAGGAATTTGCACATCTTAATTTCCCTGTGGTGTGAAAAAGGATATTTTTCTACATGCTTCTGAGCGGGCACCCCAAGGTTACAGAAAGCAGCCCTTGCAGAGCTAGGTGCTCTGCTGCATGCATAATGAAAGACTCTGCTAGTCTCAACTGGAAGAAGAAAAAGAACTTGCCCAAGGTTAGAGAAGAAGGTGTGGCATACCCAGAAATTTAGACTCTATATACTTTCTGTGAAACACCTGCAGTCACAGCCCGATCTAGTGAACAGCAGGAGCACTGCTGATGCTGTCTGTTGGTTGAAGGCCTCCTCCTTAGGTGTTTCTCTCAGAAGTGATGTGACAGTTCTGGTGGCATTGTCNATTTATGAAGGATAACTCTTTGATGAGAACTGCAGTCAGCAAGCCTGGTGAGGCAGCAGGGATTTCTGTGAAAGGAGTGGGTGTACTCCTGGTGCATCCATGTAGTCTTAACTGCCTGACTGTATTGTGAACCCTGACATGAGAAAGGGTCTATTTCTGCCTCTGCCTCAGCAGCTCATTGCTGAGGGACAACTTGATAGTTCAGTGCTATTGAGGTTGGCTGCTGGTTGCAGCATGCACCTGGGAAAGGCTCTAGAAAAGGTCCTGGCAGCTCCATGATCTGTCTTTAGTCATGGACAGCCACCTCTCTGTATAGTAATCAAAGCTAGCACAGTGGTACATCTCTGTGGTGACTTGTCAGCCTCCCACTGTTGGCAGCTCAGGGACATTTTCAACTACATGCAATGTATTTGCTTTTAGGAACCCTGGAATCATTTTCTTCCCATACCTGTGCTGAGGTTCCCCTTCATCTCTGCAAGATTTTAGTGTCTGCACCTTGATAGTGCAGGAATTTGCACATCTTAATTTCCCTGTGGTGTGAAAAAGGATATTTTTCTACATGCTTCTGAGCGGGCACCCCAAGGTTACAGAAAGCAGCCCTTGCAGAGCTAGGTGCTCTGCTGCATGCATAATGAAAGACTCTGCTAGTCTCAACTGGAAGAAGAAAAAGAACTTGCCCAAGGTTAGAGAAGAAGGTGTGGCATACCCAGAAATTTAGACTCTATATACTTTCTGTGAAACACCTGCAGTCACAGCCCGATCTAGTGAACAGCAGGAGCACTGCTGATGCTGTCTGTTGGTTGAAGGCCTCCTCCTTAGGTGTTTCTCTCAGAAGTGATGTGACAGTTCTGGTGGCATTGTCAGGTTAAGCCAGTGTTTTCTTAGTGTAAAGTAAGTAAAATATGTGTTTTCTTACAGCTTTTGCATATGTATTTCCGGCAACAGGAAGAAATCCGTCGACTACGTGCATTGCTAAACCAGAAAGATGTCCAAATTAAACAGATGGAGCTGGAGCTCAGAAACTTCAGAATGGACACAGGCAGTCACTGAGGGTGCTGGCCTGCAGCTCTTTGTACCCCTGGAAACGGGGGGACACTCCAGTTCTTGCTGATAACTCCTACTAGGTTTTTTTCTGGGGGTAAAATTGTTATTTCAGGCAGCATGGACTTCCCTGGCTTGTGGTGATCACATTTCCCTAATCATCACCAGACAGTTTTTGATGGATTTGCTGCACTTCTTCAGGCTCCCCTTGCTTGCCTGCTCACCAATGTCAGAAGCTTGTGTGTTAATGCTAGTGAGAGACTTTGGAAATTCTTGCTCTTCTGGTGCTGGAGAAGCTACATGTTAAGCTCTACCTGTTTTGCTGCTCCTCCACTTGACAGGCGGATGGGAGACTGAAAGCGGCTGCCAGGTTCTTTGCTCACCCTGGGACCCAGCAATGTGGCTCCTGTCCTCTTGTCCAGGAAGTCCACTCTGCTGAGCTTCAGAGGCACCTCTAGCTCCAGAGGGATCCTCATGCACCCCTCTCACCTCACAGCTTGGCCGTGCCCCCAGGTGGTTCGGGAAAGCCGTGGCTGCCCTGACCTGGTGCTGGGGATAGTCCCGCTTTGAGTGGGAGGCTGCACTGGGGGTGCCAAGGGCCAGCACTTTTGTGATAGGTAAAGGAGAGTCGGTGTTGGAGGTCCTACTTTAAAAGGGTGATGGTGTGAGCTAGTTCTCACCAGAGGAGCTGCAGAGCCTCTGTGTACTGTGAATCAGTGGCCTTCTTTCCCTCCTTCTGCCAAAGACCAGCTGCAGTCAGTTGGGGGTCATCAGAGAATTGAGGACAACATTTAAAGCTGCACAGTGTTGACAGCAGGGGAATTTGCCAAGAAGGTTTAAAAGGATGAGTGGGAAGTTGGACCCCCAGCCCACTGCAGACGTTTCGGCAATGGTGCTAGAAGTGTTGTCAGCCACAGTAACATCACAGGGCTGTGGCCAGTCATAAACAGCCCTCCAGGGCCGCTGAAGTGTCACTTGTCCTTAATGCCTGCAGCTGCTGCTTCCTTAGCTCCCAGGTGCCAGCACCTTGTCCCATTCCTGCAGCCATCTATAGCTGCAGGTTCTCTCTTGCCAGCTGTGTTGTCCAGCCCCCTGCATCCTCCCAGGCTGCTCAGCTTTCCTGAGCCCTGTGGCCATACTGATCTGTGCCCTTCAGCACCAGCTCTCTGGCTTGATGCTGGACCTTATGGAGATGTCTTAAACCCAAGCAGAGCAAACACTGTTTAACCTGTAACTGTGCACCTTTATTGTGGCACATAGAAATCACAGAATCAGCTAGGTCCAGGGGATATGTCTAGGACACATCCTTGTCACCAGATGTGTTTTATTGGCTGCATTTTTTTGTGCTTATTTTTTTCATACAAAATAAATTATTTAAATTATTTCCAAGGTAAAGTAATTTTTCCTGGGGATTTTTACATCCTCTTGAGGACTATCTCCTTGTTATTCTATGACTGACTAGCATAGAGAATGGTTGGTCACTATGGTTCTTATCCTAGGGTTGTGTTGATTTCAGCATTTATGGAGAAGAGGATGCTTTCATTTAGGCTTTGGTGAGACTATTTAATCAAAACTTCTCTTTTAGACAGTATGCCTGTAAAAGCGTGGACTATGAAATGTATTTCAATTTGGAGCTTAACTGCAACCACTAATCTTTCACATGGAAAAAACCTTGAGGAAATGGAGTTACGCATTCATAATCTGTGCCTAAATAGTCTTGAGTGATCATTTTAACAGTTTCTAAGACTCCTAAAAGCTTTGTAAAAAACTGTTGAACATGGGGATAAAAACCAAATCTGTGCAATGAAAAGCAAATAGAACTGAATAATAAATATATTTAGAGTTTTACTTTTTGATACATGCAAGATTGTTGTTTTATTATTGCATTGTTGAAGTGACTGAAACTTAAACTGAATCAAGGTCAGAAAGGAATGTCACCTACTGTCTCTTTTGCTTGCGTCAAGCTGTGGCCTTACATTAGTAGGTAGGTTGTACACAGTGTAATGCAGATGGCCCTGGTTTTTTTACATCTTTCCCAGTTGCCCTTGATGCCACAATGGGGTGGCTGTTTCACACTGTTTTGTGCTGAATTGCTGTGTATGTTGTCTTGAGTAAAGTCAGTCCTGCTGGAGATGCATTCTGTGTTGTGAGGTGTTTTCTGCTGTCTTGCAGTCCTGGCTCTTCTCTTGTGCAATACACTCTGACTGGGCTCTTTTAGATATTCCATGTGAGGAGGGCTAATGTATTATTACCAAATTTACTTATTTGAAGACAGGATTTTGATTTAGCAGACTGAAGCAGCATGGACAATACAAGCACAATGTAGCAGCTGCAACCTCCAGCTAGATCACAGTACAAACAAAATTCCCATTATGCTTACTGTTATGATGCTGGGTATCTCCAATCAGCAGGAAAAGATGTGTGGGCTGAAGCCAGCTCAAGTCTGTAGCTCTCTTTAAAGCTAATTTTGTTGGTTTTGTTTTGTTTTGCTCTGATTCCCTTGGGCATGGTAGCTGTGGTGAAAATCTGAAGAACCATTGCCTGTGCTCATGTCCTCTGAGCTGTCTTTCACTGTAGCAGTTTGTTGATCTGTCACAGTTTTGGGCATGGAAATGTTCATGGCTGCATTCAAGATGTCATTTTTAATGTTTCTTGCAGCATATTTTAGGCCAGTGTAAGGAGAAAAAATGGTGGAAATTGCTGGAGGAAGACTCTGCTGGGAACTTTGTGCACCAGCCATGTCCTCAGGGTGCTGTGACATCCTGGCCTCCTGGTCTTGTAAGGAACCTTGTGCTAGTGAGAGTGTCTGGGCAGGCACTGTGTCCCTCCTCGGGGGCCGACACAATCTCACTGCTCTGAGCAAAGCCTAGAAAAAGGCGACAACAGGCAGATTAGTGTGGGAGGCAGAGGAAGAGCCTGCAGTGCCTTTGCAACTCTGGCGGTATGGTTACTAAACGACAAAGAGAGGAAAGCACAGCCCTGCAATGTTAGCTTGCCTGCCAATTTAGAGCCACAACACTTGACATCTTCACCCTCTACTCCAGGCCAGCTGCCAACTGCAGAATAAAACCTAAGACAATAGTTGTCATTCTCATTTTAGTTCTCACCTTGGAAGGCTGTACCTGTGGTGTCCCCAAGGAGCTGCAAGCAGAAGAGAACATGGAGATGATGCCCCCTCATTTGCACTGCAGTGGGAAGCAGCCGGTCACCCTTGTAGGTCTTGGGCTGGGTAGCATCCAGCCCTAGCACAGGGTGGCTGTGAGCTGCAGCGGGGCACTGAAGTGAAGTTG
Organism: Aleadryas rufinucha; assembly: GCA_013397815.1. Classification (NCBI taxonomy): domain Eukaryota; kingdom Metazoa; phylum Chordata; class Aves; order Passeriformes; genus Aleadryas; species Aleadryas rufinucha. Next base: position 28,167 of record VZTH01002413.1, on the reverse strand, counting down.
CAGTGTCAGGAATTGCCTCTTGGACATGCTGCTGCACCATTTCAGAGCAGGATCTCTGAGCTTGTGCTGGAGCCACTGCAGTCTGTCTACAACTTGACTGTGCTGGGCAGCCCAGAACTGGACTTGGCACTCCTCATATGGTGTCACCAGCACTGAGGGTAGAGGAAGGACAAATTCTCCTGAGCTGCTCTCAATGCACTTCTAAATGCAGCTGAGGATACTGTTGGTCATTTTTGCAGCAAGCCAGTGATGCTGGCTCAAGCTCAGCTTACTGTCCAGCAGGACCTCACAGAACTTCTCTGCGGAACTTCTCTGCAGAGCTGCTTGTCAGCATGTGCTGGTGCATGGAGTTACTCCTCCTCAAATGCAGTTTCCCTTGCTGTGCTTCATCACATTCCTGCCTGCCCAGCTCTGCATTTCTCCTGTTGAGGTTGCTCCAAAGTGCAGCACAACTGTCTGCTGCACCTTCCTCTCCTCCCACTTTTATGTGCTCTGCAAGCTTGCTTGAGTCTGCACTGTCCCATCCTACAGGTCACTAAGGGAGAGGTTCAACAACTTTGGGTTTGTTTTGTAAACAGTTTTTGGTCTTCTCCTCAGAAATCCAGGGTGACTACTCCTGAGTACCTTCTAATTCTTCATGCCTTTGGAAATGCTCTCCAGGAGCATTTTCTCTGACATCTTCCAAAGGATTGCGCAAGGCTGTAGTTCATTCATCTTCTTTCTTATGTGGTTAGAAGGCAGGGCTGAGAGTCAGTCATTTGCAACCTTTCCTACTCACCTCCACCTTTCAAAGAACACTGAGAGTGGCCTTGCAATGCCACTGGCCTTCACCTTTCTCAGCACACTTGGGTAAACCCATCTGGCCCCACAAACCTGTGTACATACAGGGTGTTGAAGTATACCTTAACCTGGTCCTCCATATTTTATACTCCCTAATCTGGTATACAGCAGGTATCTACTTATCTACCTCAACACTATCCATTTTTTCTCTGCCAGCTTTCCCTCTCCTTAGAACCTGGTTATGTTTTTCAGATCCTCACCATGGCTGCCGTGCTCACAGGGATCAGAAGTCTGCTGTGAACAGCAGCTGTGCAACCAGTGGTTCATGCACAGTTTCTGCTGATTCCTCTTTTGGCACAATGGAGAAAACCACTTGAGTGTCCACACTCTTCAGCAATGTCCCTCAAGCCTGCTAGTTACACTTGATAATTCTCAGGTCATCCCTGGCTGTGTCTTTGGTACAGACTTGAAAAAGCAGCACTGTATAGTAGAAATCCAGATAAGCCTTGGTAGTCTCTGCCCAACGTTCTCAATGAAAGCCCCAGACAAGCAGCAAACCTCCCTAAATGATAAATCTGATTAGCAGATATGGGGCTTCTGACCACTGTCATGGACAGCAGTGTCCTCTAACTATCACTTGTTGCTTCCTTCCAGTTGTATTAAGTGGTTCACATGCACCTAGGAAACCCCTTTCTGTTGGTTCCGACAAGGCTGGGACTCAGGCTACGTGGTTAGAGCTACGATGCTTAAAATTCTGCACCTCTGAGCTATTGGCAATTGCTGCTTCTGTCAGCAAGGTAATCTCTCCTGAGTAAGATCTTTGTGCAGAACTAGAGGAAAAAAGTTTCTGAGTTTAATTTTCTGTGTCACAACATGGCAAACACTATGCCCAGTTCTCTTCAAATCCTTGTATGCGAAAAAAGGATGCACAATAATCTGTTTAAGCAAGTTCTTAAAGTGAATACATGTGTAAATGAAGACTGTTTCCTCTCCTGATTTTCTCTTCCTCTTGTTTTTTCCATGTTTTTTCTTCAGTAGAAATTTGCACATCCAATAACTTCTGATCCAACCATAAACACCCCTGAGGATTCTCAGAGGAAGGGGCTTAATAGCAGAAGGAGTTATCTATGCTCTTCATCTTTCCCAGAGCTTAGCCATCAGATACGGGAGACATAAGTGAGGGGCATTAGAAGTGGATAGAGACAGCATAATTTTATTTCCTTTAACAGTGGAGAGCTTGGGCCTTCATCTGCTTTAAATGTTGCCTCGTATTCTTCCCTATGTATTCGAGTGAGTCACTGGGCTTCTGACTACGAAGTTCTTCTGCTTTGTGTTGGATTTGACGCATTGTATTTTCACCATCTTGACTCGTGGATATATTTGATCAGATCTTGCAAGGTCTGCGGGAAAATACCATCAGTACCTTACCTCAGCTTCAGGTCTATGTATTTTACATGCCAAAGTTAAATCTTTGCACTGATTCCATATCTCTGCAGGACTTGATGTGAGCAAATTTGAGTAAGGAACAAAAAATTCTGGTGAGTAAACTGGAGGGGTAGTCTGTAGGGTAGAATCACCTAAATGTGAACATAATATGTTTTGAATCAAACCTTACTTCCTACTGATGGCCTTTACAGAACACATCAGCTTTGTTGACTTAATGCAATCTGGAAAGCTTAATTTCTAGGTCAGTTACTGTATATCTGCTTGTGATGCAAAATGTTTAGGTACATTTTTTTGCCAGGGCCTGGGATTATGGACTCTTCAATTTTCTCAAAGATGTTCCTACAGAATTTTTTCATGTGAGTTTACCTGAGCCTTTTACAAAAAGTATGTTTAATGCATCCATTGTGATTTGTGAGGCAGCTTCTTTGGGAAGATTTAAGTGAAATTCTGCTCAAGCACTACTTTTATGAAAAAGGACACAAGATGCTTTGTCCCAACTGGAAAAGTGGTGGAAGTAGCAGCATTTACAGCAAGCTGCAAAATAAGGAACTGATTTTACTTTCTATTGCTGCTGAAAATGCTTGAAAATCGATTCAGGGGAGGGACTGTCAGTGTGATCCTAAGGCTTAGACACCCTGATCTGAAGTCTGTCACACAGTTTTCTACAGCTATAAATTTTGTCTGCTCATAAACTCACAATTGCTTTTGATGGTGTTAAAGTGTGATCCTTGTCAAGCTAAATAGACATTTAGGGAAGTGAAGCATGCTGAAAAAGTGAGGGGCAGATGAGAATGCTTGCCTTTTATCTGAGAAGAGGGGTGAAAAATTACATAGTTGCTATATCACAAATATTTTGAGTTGAAAGGGACCCACAAGGATCTCTGAGTCCAGCTCTTAAGTGTATGGTCTGTCTGGGGACCTTGTTTTTAGGGCCACAGAAGTGAATCATAGCAGTTCACACTCAGATTCTTATAGTGCTTTTGTCCCTGACCCTTATGCCTAGGGGCTTGTCACAATTCTTTAGGAAGCTTTGCAAGTCTCTGGAAGTGAAAAAGAAAAGGCTTAAAAAAAAAAAAGAAAAAAAAAATTGCATAATCATAAAGGCATGATGAAAATCAGATGCAGTCAGTGGAAGTGTCAATCATACAGAAAGAAGAAACCTTTGTTTTAGTTCAACTGATCACTGGAAGGGAGCAAATCACTGTGTTCATGGTTCATGAAAATATGGTTCATCTTATAGTAATGGAACAGGTGTCTGAGATCCTTTCATAGAAAGAACATACAAATAAACACCTGACTCAAAACACGTGATTCTCTCCCCATTGGAAGGCAAATGTAGCAGACTTGTTTCGCTATTCATTTGAATATCAGAAAGGAGCAGGTCAGTATAGCAAATATTAAGCCCTTTCAGCTCCCTAAAGATGACCATGTTGCTGTAGAAGATGTTCCTTTCACAGGACCATTTTAGCCACAGGCTCCATTGAATGTGTGTTATCACAACAGCAAGCATTGGGTTACTAATTTTGTGAGTATGTGGCTCTTGGAACAGTATCTTTTAGACATCAGAGCAGAAAGGCCACCACCCAGTTCCCTGGTAAAGTTCACTGTGGTTTTTTGCAGTCAGTTATTAAACCAATTGAGCATTGAAGAAATGGAAATTAAGCGTATTGGTCTTTTCTGCCTGTCTTACTGGAGTATGCCCAGGCTCTGGGCAAGTTTTCTAATCCAGTGGGACCACTCAAAGTTCACAGAGTGTTGAATAAAATTTTCTGATGTTTAAGACAGACTGGTCGTCTGTACTACACCTCTAGAACTGGATTTGGGAGTTACAGCTTTCACTCTCCCCACCTTCCTGTGAACCTCTGCAGAGTCTCATCCCTTTCAGTGGGGCTCTTGTTTCAAAGAGAGGGTGCTTTGAGCAGCTTCTGTTCAGGGATATTTTGGTCAAGAGTAAGAGTTGCTGTGGTTCAAATACAGGTCCTGTCCTGCACAGACCATAAGGTTTCCCACACTCTCCTTGCCAGACAAGGCAAGAGTCATGGAGGTCTGTGAAGTAAGGCTTGTAGTGTGAACTTCCTTGAAAGTGTTGTTCCATAGGAGAGTTTGGTACCCTTTGTTTGCAAGATTCACTCTGTCCCTGCCATTTGTCTCCAGCTGCAGGTAATCCAGTGTGTTTCAGCTCTTCCATACTGGTACTTTGCTGTACTGGGCTGCTTTTCACAAAAAAAACATTGTGAGAGAACAAAAGTTAGTTTTAGGTGCTTGTGCCCCTTCACAGATTTGCTTCCTAATGCTTTGTTCAAAGTGGGGATGACAACTGGTGTCTTTGAGGGCATATTTTGTTCTGTCAATCTGGGGCCTTGAGATGTTTTTGCCTTACTTCCTCTATCCATTGTCTCTTCTTTCAGTGGGTGGTTACTTTTTTTAATCTAGTATGTAGTTGAACTTTGGTTATGTAATCAATGCTCCAGTCCAAAAGCACAAGACCTTGAATTAAACACTTGTTTAAAATACATTTTGCCTTCCAGATTGGTGATTTTTACCACTTTTTTAAAAACCCTGAGAGTCTGGGAATCAATCCATTCCAGAGAATTTATGTTTCACTATCAAAGTGGTGACAGATCCTTACTTATATCTGTTGCAGCTATCAGTGCCTTCAGCTGAAATCGAATGCAAAGCCCCACAATCCAATATTTCATCAATTTCTACACCTCTCTTTCTTTATGTGCTTGACTTCTTCGTGTATAAACTTTAAGGCTTTTCGTGTTATTGTAAGGTTGTTCAGTTAGGGAAGAAAACCCACACCTTCAGTAAACATAACTGGAATTCCATTCTGCAGAGATTTCTCTTCCCTAAATGTAGCATTACCTCAGTCCAGAAGAGGGAACTGTTGTTTCACGTATGGCAAGTCCAAGCAAATTGTTTAGAGCATATTCTAATGTGAAGATGAAAAGACGAAAATGGTCTTCTCTAGTGACAGTAAACAATGAAGTGTGAAAATTGGCATATTTAGAGACCTTAACAAAACAGCAAAATATCAGAGCATACAAATACCATCTTATCTTTGCTTTTAGAGTATTCTTACAATGGTGATTTATATAAAAATGTGTAAGTATAATTGAACTGTTTACCATAGAATAGGAGCACCTGAGATCCCACTTGTTTTCTGACACGTGAAATAAATTATATTAATTGAGTTATTTTGGTAATGTACCTGGGTTTAATTTGATTTTATGTTAAGTGAATGAGCCTTTATGGGGAACAATAAATGCCGTATTAAAAAATGAATCTCTTCATTTGCAGTTTTCTGCTCTAAGCCATTGCCAGAAATCAGAAAGGAGGGGTGTTTTCCTTCCCACAAGAATTTACTTAAGTGAACATTCTTGTACTTCAAACTCAGATGTTGTAAATGCCTCCGTTTCTTTAAGAATCACTTATTGAGAGTAACTCTATAGTTACAGTTGTATTATTCAGTTCTAGTAAGTATGTGCTGAGATAATTTAACAGCCAGGGCCCTTGTAGCTAATGTTTGTCTTTGGAGAAGGGGCTTCTTTTTTACATCTCCTCAGCGATGATGGTATGTTTCTGTTGTTAATGATATTGTTTTTAGCTTATATGCTTAACATTAAATAAAGCACTTGTATCCCAACTTATTGTACACGTTTCTCTTACATGCATAAAGTCATGCAAATGAGTGCCAAGTAAAAAGTGAAGGCAAAACACAAAGTCACTGAACTACTATCAGCTTATTTGGACCTAAGACTGGATATATAATTTAGGACCGAGAACATGAGAGAATCGTACCTTAACTGTTTGCAGGACAATGTGGGGACAACACATGTAGGTGTGGTCTCCCTAGCACTAGTGTACTAGCACATGAAAGCAAGTCTGCAGAACTGTTAGCACTGATGCTAGCTAGTATCTGTGGTTAGGTTTGAACAGAAACTGGAGGGCTACCATAAGCTGCCAATTAATGGTTTGTCAGTCAAACCACAGCAGTATTCTCACTGCTACTACTAAACAACAAGGGAGTGTATGCAGAGCAATAAAATCAGCCCTGAGGCTTTGTCTTAGTCCTGCTGATGTGTTGCCTAATGCTGACAGTTATTTTTATATGACTTTCTCTGCTCTCTTACATAGCCATCACTGGTTTGTCTTGCTGACAAAGGGCATAATCCATGAAACATATTTAAGTATGGGAGATGACACCGTAGAATGACTTGTGGTTACCACCAAGAGGCTAAATGCATTTCTTAGGTGAATCCACATAAAACCAGCAGGACAGAGTTTCATATGTTGTGTGTCAACACTGCACTTTGCAGTAGAACTAAACCTGTTTTTAGTCTGAATCTGGGAGGACATATGTTTTGCCAGTTACAATGAGTTTGTTATCACTCTTTCTGTATTTCCTAAGTAATGGAATCTATTTTGCATGGTTCTGTTTTTGGTTCATCTCCTTCTTCATCAGTCCTTTTAACTTCCCACTGATTTTTTAATTTTCCCTGGGAATAGTGACACAGTGGCAAGACAACTACGGTGGTTTGCCCTATGAATCATCAAAAAAAAAAAACACCAACCATTAAAATTTCAGCTCTTGAATCTTAATGATTGAAAATGATATTCCAAATTGTAAGAACACAGCTTAATTCGCAGTTAAGGTTACAAGACATTTAAATGACAATTTAGAATAGCTCAACTTTTGTCAATAAACTAAGTAGATAGGACTCCAGAAGATACCTTGGGGCTATATTATAATCTTTCTCCACATATTACATGTATTTGCATTTGCAGCTGTAATTTGCCGCCATGTGAAATGCTTTGTTAGTTTTCTGTACAAAAGGTTTTTGCTATACAAGCATACAAATGTATTCAAGCAAATATGATCTGGAACTCACTGGGGAGAGTAAGTGTGGTTGACTCCAGTGTTTCTTCCTTAGCTGATTTTTGTTTCCAGTTATGTATAGAGCAGATCTGAAAGGACTAAAGGGGTCATCAGTCCCTATCTCTGCCCAAGGCAGGATTAAGTGCACCCACACTGTTCTGGCAGGTGTTTGTTTGCCCTGTTAAAACCTCCAGTGGTGGAGATGTATATCATCTTCAGGTAATCTGGGCCAATTCTTTTCCATCTTCACCCTCAACAGGATTTACACTAATGTCTTGTCTGGATTTTCCTTTCTGTAAATTAAGGTTGTTACTTTTTGTCGTATTTTATGGAGCTGTAGAGTACACTCTTCCTTTTTTTTCTGTGATAGCACTTTGCCTTGCTGGAGAATAAGTCCCTCAGTGAAATTACCCTCAGTTCATTCTCTTCTTCATCATTGGATTCATCTCACTGATCTTCTGGGTTCTTCTAAGTTGTTCTGTTCAAATCTTGTGATGCAACACTGGACAGAGGCTCCCAGACGACAAGGGTACATTCAAAGGTTATCTTGGCTGTAGCTGTGTTTCTGAATGCCTGTATAATTCTTGTTTACCTATAGAAATGCATGGAATCATCCTCAATATATTCACTGTAAGCCTGACCTCTCTTTCTGTAGAGCTGCTACATTCTTTTCTCCTCATATTTTTCAGATTATGTTTTCTGTTTATGTGTAGTATTTCATGTGTCTTTGTAAAAGTATTTTATGAACATCTTGAAATAGAAGTGTGCCTGAGGAGGAAAGGGAGGTCAGACTTCAAAACTGTGCCATTAAGAGCTAGTAGGTGAATTCTTTTTTTTCTCTGGAGGTTATAGTGCTATGTTGAATTACAGAAACTGGAAATTCAGCTGTCTTAATTACTGGAAATCAATGAACAGTTGTCCAGCTATTCTTGCTCAACCATTCATGAAGTTGGGTGAGTGCCTACCTGGCTCAAACTTTACTTTAATTTGCTCCTCTTACGCTGTTTATAAAATGTTTGTAAAAGTACCTGGGTGAGGTTTTTCTGGATTGGGTAATGTGGAAGATCAGAACAGACAATTTAAAAGTCCATTCAGCCTTAATATCATTGAGTGAGCAAAAGATCAGTGAGGATACTGTTAACAATGCCAAGGGCAAGTAATGTGGAAGGGAGGCTAAAAAGGAATATAGAAGATGGGGGAAATTCAGTACTAGTAGGCAATATGGCTTCTAAAGAGGGGAGAATGAGTAACAAAGCAGAGGTTCAACTTCATCTGCTGGAGTCAGATGGAAGATTGATGCAGATTTAAAAAGTCCATGGATTGGGCTCTTTAAGTGTCCGTAACTCATATGTAAACACAAGTTTATACACCAATACATGTATGCATACACAGACATACTTTAGTAATTCAAGTGTTTGTTAGAAATAATTTTGAAGGGTTATTTGGCAGAACTTGGAAATGAAATTGTGTTCACTCATGAGAGAAGGACACTACTATGACTAACACAGTGTCAAGTGTCAATAATGGTTGGCTATTTTCTGTGCAGTCGTGGCTTTCTTAAAGATTAAATTAAGAAGCATTTTTTTTAAAAAATAAACACTATGTCATCATATTTCAGAGAATAGCTAGATCTTAAGTTTGGGACAGAGAAATCAGCAGATGTGTACTCCATCACAAAGAGAACCTATACACTTTCTCAGAAGGGTGTGTTAATCATTTCACTTGTGTACTTCCTCTTAATAGGCAGAGCCATCTTTTCTATTGGCATAGAACAGAATGTTTCAATTGGGCTGTCAGATGAAAGCACAAATATCTCTTCCAAAATGAGGAAAACAGACAGGTTTCATAGAGCTTGATTTTACTTCTGACCTTTAAATTGGGGATGTGGAGAAAAAGAAGGGAAGGGAATGATTTTGGTGGCAATACCCCTATATTAAATATGTCCATTGTCCTGGGTCAAAAGGGGCATCCATCAATATTGCAAAGTACTCAGTAGAGCAGCTGTGGTGGTCCAGTGTAGGCAGGTTACAAACCATTTTGCTATGTATTAGCCATCTGGGAACAATTGGAAATGCCTGCCATTATCTGCAAGGGACAGCAATTTGTAGGAGCTAGGGTGCATTATGATGGATTAGCTCTGCAGCTGAAGGTGTCACGACCCATTTCTCTGCATCTTTGCGATAACACTGCAAAGCAGAGGTTTTCATTGTTGCAGTTTCAGGGTAAGGAATCTAATTTGTAATGATGCTGTAGGGCAGAAGGGAAGAAAGGCTTAAATAGTCACCGTGCCTGTGAACAAAGCATGCACTTCAGTGGTTACTTACTTCAGGGGTTACCTCCTTCAGGGGATTCCTTATTCAGTAATTATTTACATGCTTTCATGGACATTGGAGCTGAGCCATTAACACCACTGTGGGACTTGTTTGCCAGGATGCTTCTTCAAGGATTGGTGATCTGCCTTCTCACTTCTACCCCTCTATCTCCAACTCTCTATGCTCTGCCTGACCTTCTCCTCCACCATCAGCCTTAGGCTACTCTGACAGTCCTTGGCAGCCCAGCTCCTTGCAGCTCCAGCCTCATGGAAGGCATTGAGTCTGTGGTACCACTCTATGTGACACTGACTTGGACACTTGTAGGGAGTGTGAGGCCTCCATTGTCTTCACCTTACATGTGAATCTTTCTGAACAATCTCTCTGTCCCTCTTATAAATGCAGCTGATGAGGTAGTTTACATCATCTCATCGCGTCTCGTCTCGTCTCGTCTCATCTCATCTCATCTCATCTCATCTCATCTCATCTCATCTCATCTCATCTCATCTCATCTCATCTCATCTCACCTCAGTTTCTCTCTATTCTCATTCTCCTTCAGTACCGTAGGTTGTGCAAGGGGTGACTAATCTGTACAAAGACAGACATACAGACATTTGACTCTCATGATACTCACATGCACATGCACTACCACGCACTGCTGGTGATGTGTACATAAGTGCTTTGGTAGCAGACTTCTTTCAGTGTGCAGCTGATCATGTTTACATTGTTTCTGAAGCAGGCACCAACAGGAAGTTTTGTACTTTTCTTTGTTTATTTGTTTGTTTTTATTTTTGTTTTGTTTTGTTTTGTTCTTTCAAAAGAGCCTGGAAGCTATGCATTTGAATTTACTTTTTTAAAGCAGAATGGCATCTGGTTGTGTGAATCTCAACTACCTTTTACTTCTAACCAATGCTCTGACCACTGTCCAGGCCTGTTTCCCTAGAGCTTAAAGGGAAAATAAAATACCACGTTTGTTGGGCTAACTACTCAGACTGTTGCTGGCTGTTGGCTGATCTCCCAACTCAAGAAAATAACTACAGCTGACCCTTTGATTAAAAATCTTTCAAGAAGGCTTAATTGTGTTTAAGGGGGAACAAAACAGTCTAAAACATCAAGCAGGAGGATCCTTACACTTCTGTCCTTTCTTTCAGCCAGGTGAGTGAGGGCTTTGTACAGAAATGCAGGACATTTGTGAGGAAAAGGTGAATACTTTCTTAATTTCAGAAAGTCCTTTGAAGTCCCACATCTTCTGGCAGGTTTTGTCTGTGTCCCAACAAGCAAAAAAATGATTTATACTTTCTGGGATCAGATCCCACTTTAAGTTCTTTAACTGGAATTTGAATCCTGAACCTGAGCAGCAGTTACTGTGCATTACCTTTCACTAGAGCAAAACAAATCGTTGGCTGAATTAAGTTGTAGCACCTATACTCTCTCATGTTGATATTAGCATCAGTAACTGCATGTCTTCAGCCCTCACTGATTTCCTCTGATAAATATCTAGTACTATGCAAGAATGACAGTAGTAGCAACAAGACAAGAGTCATTTTGATGGGGACAGGGCTGACATAAGGACCTTCTGTCCAGAGGATTCTGTTACACTCCATACAACATTCTTTCCGTTGTAAGATGCAATGAACAGTCTTAAACTGCAGACTTGTGCTTAGAAGATGTCAGGTGGACTTCTTTGAAATGTGAAGCATAGTCTACTCTTGCAACAGTATTTATCCATTCTTATTCACTTATTAACCTTACAGTACTCTTTCACAAGCCCTTTGAGAGACTGACAGTCAAAAGAAAAATAGAAAATGCAGTATAGACACCAACCAAAGACATTTATTTGTTACTCCTTACTGCTTCACAAATAAGTGAAGTTGTAAGGTTGGGATGCGTGGTAAACTGGGATATATAAAGATATCCCAGTCATATTACACAGGGGCTGGGAGATGAGTGTTGTGCTGGTGACATGAAGGGATGAGTTAGAGAGCAAATGCAAGCACGCAGGATATAGGAGAAGACGTGGTGAAAAGAGGCAGATCTGGCTAGAACCTGCCTTACTGCACATTGCCCTGTGCAAATGTGCTGTTTGTGTAAGCCACTGGCAAGTAGCCACAGACACGTGGAGTTAGTGCAGTGCTGGGGAAAGGCAACTCTTCTGTGGCCTTTTCTTCATGCTAAATGGGTCTGTGCCTGGAGCAGGACTGTTTTACAAACTGCTGATGTTCCTTCTACCACAGATTTGGTTAGGTATAGTGAGGAAAGGTGTGATTAAAAGAGGCACATCAACTAGATTTAAATTTCAGTGAAAGTGCATGTACAGCTCACAGAAGGGAACGTCAGCTCTCTTTGCTTTAAGGAGGAGACCAAGAAACTTTTTGCGTCTACCCTTTTGGTGAGAAATGAGAGAAGAAAACTTGTTGCATGTTATATATATAGGTTGTAATTACTTTTCTGTCTTGTATATATAGTAGCCACTGTGTCAGTGAAGGCAAGAAGGTCTCAGAGGAGACAACTGGTCACTTTTAGAGAACTTCTAATGGACCAGCACAGCAACATTTTTTCTGAAGTTCCACAAGAAAAATGCAGAAGAGGTTGCCTGTTGGGGTATTAACCTAAATCTTGCCACACAAGACAATGGTGGATTGCATATTAACTCTTGAAGAGCTGTCCCATGTGTTACAACTGTCAATACAAGCTTGGAAACTGCAGGTGGAAGGCAGATAAAATCTTGAAAGAAAAAGGAAGAAGTAATCTTAAGTGTGAAAAGCAAAAAATATGCTAGAAACGTTCCTTTCCAAAGCATAGAATTTCTAACAGGTCTACAAACATAGTGTCAAGGGATGAGGCAGAAGAGGGGACAGTCGGCCCTTGTTTCTGCTGTGGAGGAGCACTGGGGCAGGGACATGTCAATATTCAGTTGCAGCCAGGGCAAAAATGAATGGACGCAGGTGGGGCTGTGAGCATTCTTTCCTTGGCATCTGTAAAAGAGACAGCACTCAAACAACCTCGGGCTTATTCAGGAGTGGTAGTGGTGCTGGTACTTTTCAAACTGCATTGAGGTGATGACACCATAGACTTGAAGAGGAAAACCCAAGCAGTGTGCCAGAGCAGAAAATAGTGCTTGTGGCTGCAAGCAGGTGGATGAGATATGCATGGTAACTGTCAGGCTCAGAACATTTAAAAAGGCACAGCAGCATTTAATATATCAGCGCCTGGAAAATTAGCTAAACATTTCTTAGAGAAGTTAATCTCCCACCTGTGGGGAGAGACCTTACATACCTTTCCTGTAGGTTTTATTCTGGAGAATTGGCAGGGTGTTTGCTGAGGAGAAATGACAATGAATATGCAGGTAGGATCATGCCATATCACTGCTCTCTACTCTGCTGTCCCAATAGATGTGTGATTTTGGGCCAGCATCTGCTATGGGGTTTCATGCTCTTTAGCTGGAGGCACTTGGTGTGCATATATTTGGCTCCAGGCCAGACTCACAGCTATGAAGTCAGTGGAGGAGCAGCCTGCTTCTAAGGAAGGATGATTTTGTCTTGGGTAGGAAAAGTCAGTTTTTCAAAATGATGAAATCTGTACATGGTGCAGGGACCCTGAACATGATGTCATAGTGATCCTAAGGGATTTATCAAAGGGGCCACTTAGAGAGATCATTCTTGGCCTTAATCTGTCTGAGTCTTAAAACTGGAGAAGTTTTCTTTCTCTATCTCAAAGGAAGTTATTGAGGACAAAGACACTGTTCATGCTCAGCTATCACAGTAAGGCACAGTAGGTACTTTAGCTTTGCAAAACCCTGTGAAAAGACATGTGCAGCGCTAATTGTCTTTTATTATTTTCTTAGAGCACCTTCCGGGGCACTCATTCCTGTGGCCTCATTTCAGCTGCATGGCAGGTATTCATCATTAGTGCTTCTTTGCCTGCTATAGAAGTTTTTTTCTCAGCATTTTGAAAAGGCCTAATTTATTGTTGTAGGGATGCCTTTGGAGAAGCTCTGGCACTTCTTGCAAGAACTGTGTAAGATATAGTGACCCTTAGCTATCAGCAGCAGTTGCAGAGGTAGGAGGACAGCCAGTGTGCTTTGCACCTGCTTGCCCAGGGTCAGAGATAGGTAGATTATAGCAGATTAAAACAAAACGACAATGATCCCAGCCTGAACGTAGCTATCTCATATATATGGAGATCAGGGTTTTGGGTTTCTGNAGCATAATAATATACATTGTATTAAGTTAGTACTTCCCAAGGATATGTAGCTCAAGAGACAATTGTTCTCTCAAGGGACTATTGTTCTTCAGTAGCACTGTAGTGCTTTGTCAATGTGTTAGTATATTTTATATCTACTTCCCCAAATAATATATTTGTATCTACTTCCCCAAGGATATATGGCTCAAGGGGCTATTATTCTTTTCTATAAACTTATTATTCTTTGTTAGTTCTAATTCTGTGTTAGTTCTGAATACCCATATTATCCTTTGTTAGTTCTAAATATCAGGATTGTTTTTTGTTAGTTCGTGAACATCAGTCTTGGTTGTGCAGGCCCTGCAGACCCTGCAGACCCTCTAGGGATTCTGAATGCCCTCAAGAGACAAGCCATTCTTCTACAGGCTGTAATTGCTATTAAGTCCTTTTCATATCCTTCTGAAGATCAAAAAAAGGTAGCTACATATTTCTTTTCCTTTCTCCATTAAGGATGGCCCCACACATCTTCCTGCTTCCAGCTATAAAGTTTGATTCTGCTTGGACCAGGACATGAATGTAGTGTGAAGCAGGGTAGGAGGGAGTGACTTAAGAGATGTGTCTGAGCAGGGGTAACTGTCACCCTCATGTCTCATCTCCAGACAAAGAGAAGTTTTCCAAGAATGTACTCAGTACTGTGATACAAGGAGGCAGAAGTTCAACATATCTCTCTCTTAAAAAAAATTAAAACTGATGAGTAATGAAGGCCAGCTACTGCTGTTGTTATAATTTGTTAATCTTCAGTACCAGAAAATCAAGCCTCCTGAGGATCAGTTTCCCATATAACCACAGCAAAGACAAAATACATCACTTCACATTCTGTACTTGTGGATAATGGCTGCACCTGAGAGCAGCTGTGGGAGGTTGTCACGAATCGGACGTGGGAGTTTAGATTAACCCTACCTCCTGCCCAGGCCTCTGGCAGCAGGCAGTAACCTTATTGAGGTGGCCAGCACCCCAAAAACCCACTCTCATTTGTAAGTTCTTTTAATAATGACTGATTCTGTCTATTATAGAATGAATCATTTATTAATAGACAAGAAAACTTACAGGCATCAGACTTAAAGCAAACTAATACTACACAGGAATAAAAAAAAAGAACACACTACTAGTAGGTTAGCATACAGTGCACAATAAGGTACCTCTTTCACTTACAGCTAGCAAAGAAATAATATAAGTTAGGATTCAATGTATCTTACCATCCAATTGCTAATGGAGCACACATCCTTTCACTCAATCCCCAGGGAAGTAACCACGAAACCTGCGTCCAGACTTCGGGGAGAAGTTTCGAACACTTTTCAGGGTGTAAGAGGCTTCTGCCTCAGTGGTGATTCGTGTATCTTTTATAGTGTAAAAACTGTGGCTCTTAAGTCAGTAATTTTCTTTCATCTCTCCCCACATCAGTTCTGCAGACTAAAATGTGGATTCTTAGCTGAGGTTTGAGCCTCCTGGTTGCAGAGATGATTCCTGCTGGGCCTTTGAGCCCTTGGGCTATCATCTCTTTATGCACCCATTACCAGGGGTGGGGAGGGGATAGATGTCCTGCCACAGAGGTCATTAAAGTGGAGTCAAGGAACCTGAGATCTGCTATTGAGCTCCTAGGATTATGCAACAAAATATTACTCTGTAGCTGGAATTACATCACTAAATGATTTCAGTTTTGTTTCTGAAGCTATTATTTATAAACAGAAGTAATAAATATGTACTTACTGTGCTTACCTGAACAAAATGTCTTAGGATCATAGGATCATTGATTCATTAAGGATGGAAAAACCTCCAAGACAGTCAAGTCTAACTTTTCATCAAAAATCACCGTGTCAAAAACCCCATAGTGCTAAGTGCCACATCCAGTCTTTTCTCAAACGTTTTAAGGGATGGTGACTCCACTGCCTCTCTGGGCAGCCTCTTCCAATGTTTGACACCCGCTTCCGTGAAGAAATTCAGGTCTAACCTGAACCTTTCCTAGTATGGCTTGAGGCCATGTCCTCTTGTCCTATCACTGGCTGTCTGGGAGAAGAGACCAACTTCCACCCAGCTACAACCTCCTCTCGGGTGGCTGCAGACAAAAAAAAGGTCTTTCCTGAGTTTCCTTTTCTCCAGGCTAAACAAATCCCACTGTCTCAGCCACTTCTCTTAGCTCTTACTCTCTGGACCCTTCTCTAGCTCCATTGCCAATCTCTGAACACACTCCAGCACATCAATGTCCTTCCTGAGTTGAGGGACCCAGAACTGGACAAAGAACCTGAGATGCATCCTTGCCAGTGCTGAGTACAGGGGGACCATCACTGCCCTGATCCTGCTGGCCACTCTATTGCTGATACAGGCCAGGATGCCATTGGCCTTCTTGGACACCTGGGCACACTGCTGGCTTGTTCAGGCATTGTTGACCAGCATTTCCAAGTCCTTTTTCCCAGGGCAGATTTTCAGTGACTCTGCCCCAGCCTGTAGCACTGCATGGAATTGTTGTGACCCAAGGGCAGGCCATGGCACCTGCGCTTATTGAACCTCATGCCTTTGGCCTCAGCCCATTGATCCAGTCTGTCCAGATCCCTCTGCAGAACCTTCCTGCCCTCCAGCAGATCAACACTCCCGTCCAACTTAGTGTCACCTGTGAACTTAGTGTAGTGCTCTCAACCCCCTCCTCCAGATCATCAATAAAGATATTAAACAGGACTGGCACTAATGCTGTGCCCTGGGGGACACCACTGGTGACTGGCCACCAGCTGGATGTGACACCATTCACCTCCACTCTCTGGCCTGGCCATCCAGCCAGTCCTTAACCCAGCAAAGATGCACCTGTCAAAGCTGTGGGCTGTCAGCTTTTACAGGAGAATGCCATGGGAGACAGCATCAAAAGCTTTGCTGAAGTCCAGGTAGACAACATCCACAGCCTTTTCCTCATCTTCTTGGCAGGTCACCTGGTCATAAAAGGGGATCAGGACGGTCAGGCAGAACCTGCCTTTCCTAAACCCAACCTAATGTTGGCTGGGTTTGATCCCCTGGTTTTCTGTATGTGTCTTGCAACAAACTTCCAGGGAAAAACACACGCAGAAAATAATTTTATAAGACTTTTATTGCAAAAAAAAGTCTCTTCACATAAACTTGAAACACTTCAATACTTCAGCCATGTCAATGAGTTTATCAGTGCATCACTGTGTCACTTGATAACACCATAAAATTGTAAAAGGATACACATTTACCCCACAAGCTAGTATGTAAGTGGGCAGAGACACAGATAATTTTCTTCACTACAAATGCTATAAAAATGGTCACAGTGAGTTAGACCAAAGGTCTGTCTAAAGCAGGATTCCTTTTTCAGTCATAATCAAAACTAGGTATGTAGAAGAAATTAGGACCAGGGAAAACATATGTGAAATTTCCCCCAGGGTCCAATTATTTTCAGCTTGGAAACTCCCTTGTTTAGAACTGGGATCAGTTTATTCTTCCAGCTTACTAAATATTCCACAACTGGACATAGGAGAGAAGTGGAAAGATAAGCTAGTGGAAAAGCTTTAAGGCTGTCCTACTGTGAGGACAATACTTTAATAAATGATAGAAACAGATACCATAATGATGACGGAGTTTAGAAAACCCAGTCGTGTATATAATTCTGTAGTTAACATGTTTTGTAATGGAAGGTGTGATTACCGGGTAAAATAGAATATGGTTTGCAATGGCTAAAATGGCTGAAAATGTGATAGCTAAGCATCTTTCTTTGTAGCTCAATGACTGTCAAGAAGGCTTATATCTACTTTCATATCTATGAGCCACTCCCTGTACTTCTAATCATAAACTGTTTACTCCAAGAACCCCTCCAGCAAGTTCAAATAAACAAAGCAACTGGTAAAGTGGTAGATGCGAGTGTCTGGGGAGAGGGATGTTATAAATGCTGACAATACATGGGCTCAATATATTGTTTGAGAAAGTTGTAGCTAGTCACCTCATTCATCATAGTGACAGCAATACTGACAGCTCTCTGCAGTGCTTCATCTGTAAAATGATGGATCAGCAATGAGGGCTGGCTGGCAGGAGGCACTTGAAACATCCAGGGCTTTCAAAGTCTGCATTCTCTGTCATGCTTTATTCGTGCTGCATAATGGACAAGCACAGCCACTGTGCTGAATTGCAGGCTTGAGCCTTGGGATCCTGTCCATGGATAATTTTCCTAAATGTGCACAATTCTCTCCTTTTCAGATGTGCGCAATAGCAAAGCCTGTGGCAGAAGTGGGGAAGGCGAGACCTCTTCATCGCCTGGCCACTCAGAGCTGTTTGAAGTCAGGACAGAGATGCAGAGCAGTTACTTAGGACAGCGGGAGAGGCCAGACTTATCTGTGATTTGCATTTGGAATAGAATTGGCCTGGATGTAGATGCTGATGACCAGAGACTATTTAAAGCTATAAGTCAGTCAATGAGCTGTATGCAGAGAGGCAAATTAATGATGACATAAATCTAATGGCTGGTGTAGCTCAAAGAGCAAGTGAAGTTACAGTGCCATGACAACAGCAGATGTATTCAGAGAGGATGTGAAATAGACTTTAAAATTTGGCAAAGACAGGTTGAATAAAAGGAATATGTGCTGGACATGAGTGAAATGCTCCCTGACAGCACCATGATACTTGGCTTTTTCTTCTTTATTGCTGTGAAGCTGATAGGAGACTTGTTACGGCAGAGCAGTAGCAGCATCTAAAGTTGTATTTTATTTAAGGGTCGCAGTCAGTGCTTTCATTATAAAACTTGTTCCTCCACATAATACAATACTGCAATAAAAATATTCACTCTGGCCTGAAAGGTGCTGTATGACAGTTTGGTCCAGGAGCACAAACAGAACAATGAAATAGCCTGACTGAAAGTCTGCTGAAGTCAAGGGCAAAGCTTTTGTTTGCTTTCTGATCAGGCTCTGTGTAAGCCGAGTGGCAATGAGATGAATTAGCAACGCTGAATATCCAGTGTCAGCAGAGCATGAAGAGTGAAAGCGCATGTTTCCCTACAGGGACTATTGTCTGAGCACACTAGCTTTATAAGATGCACACTAAGTGAGCACATTGCCAAAACATGACACAGATCTCGGTCAGTTAATAATTTCACCTTCCCCTTCCCTTAAAACACATACCTATGGTATGAGCAGGGGCCAGTCAGCACAGCTGCACAGATGGCACAGATCAGACTGTTGCTTGGATCTGTCACTCTTGACACTGGGAAACGGGTCAAAATATCCAAATTAGGACTTAAGTATTATTTATTTGCCCTGAAGTCAGTGCAAAGAGGAAGACAAGGTGAGCTGTGATACGCAAGTGTATGGTTCCAAATTTATTATCTCAGACCAGTGGCCGAAGTGAAGTGGGGTTACAGAGGAGTTGCTAGTAAGGCTCCAAACAGCCATTGTCCTGCTGAGGGCCTTCCCAGGTCCAGGTCCACCATGGTTTCTTACTAGGCAGTCCAGCTGGAACAGGTCCAGGTACTCTGTGGATGAAGCTTTCTTCAGGCTTTTTGAGGCTTGAGTGGCTTGAGTTGTGGTTCAGCATGTGGTTGGCAGAAGAGATATTCACAACTTCATGACTGTAAAAGGTCCTCCAGCTGAAGGGTAGATTCCTGTGGTGTAAGACATGGAAAATGGGGATTCTTCAGCCAATCAAGTCTTCCTCATGAAGTACAATCGGGGCAGTAAAACCACTGTTTTTCAACCTCCTTCAGTTTTCAGATCCCTAAAGTATATGGAGATTGAAGATGCAGACAATTGTATACTGAATTTAAGACAACGAATTTAAGACAACAAATACAGGCTTGTTTCTCTTAATTACCTTTTTTTTCAGGTGTGCTTAGTCTGCGGGCCTTAAAGGGTGTGCAGATCACACGCTGAAAATCAGCTCCTTGAAATGGGTATTCTGAAAGGAATGAATTATTCTCATGTGTCATAATATCTGATTTACTCTGAAGTTTAATCAGGCTGAAGTAAATGTCAGAATTTAAACTGGACATGACCCAGCAAGGTGTACTCACAGCCCAGAAAGCCAGTCACATCATGAGCTGCAACAAAAAAAGGATGGTCATGGGGTCAAGGAGGGATTCTCCCCTTCTGCTCTGCCCTTGTGAGACCCCATCTGAAGAGCTGTGTCCAATTCTGGGGCCCTCAGCACAAGAAATACGTGGATCTATTTTTATGGGTCCCAAGGAGGGAGACAAAAATGACGAGTGGAATGGAAAACCTCTCCTTTGTAGACAGGCTGAGAGAGTTGGGCTGGTTCAGACTGGAAAAGAGAAGGTCTCTCTGCTCTCTCTCTCTGGGGAGACCTTATTATGGCATTTCAGTAAACTTGAAGGGGGTTTATAGGAAAGATAGGGACATATGTTTTAGCAGGGCCTGTAGTGTTAGGACAAGGGGTAATGGTTTTAAAGTAAAAGAGGATGGATTCAGGCTAGATTTAAGGAAGAAATTTTTTATGATGAGGGTGGTGAAACATTGGCAGAGGTTGCCTGAAGAGGTGGTCACTGGTCAATGCCGCATCCTTGGAAAAGTTTAAGGCCAAATGGGATGGGGCTCTGAGCACCCTGAGCTTGTTGAAAATGCCCCTGCTTACTGCAGGGATTTTGTATTAGATGACCTTTAAAATTTCCTTCCAACTCAAACCATTCTATGATTCCTTGATTACTCTGTCCCAAATCACTGAAGCATGCAAAGAGTTACCTGGCTGTGAAGATCTGCATCATCTTTGGGTTGGAGCCTAGTTTTGCTATTTTATGAGAGCAGGGATTCAGATGTGAGTAGCCCTGAACAGTGCGGTGCGTACCCTGTCCTGGTGCTTGTACAGAAGAGCTGTTCCATAACCTCTTGTGTGGTTTGTGCTGCTGAGCTAGTGACCTCAGCCAGAACTTGGTTACTGGAGAAGGGCTCCTCTCATTGTGGTCTGATTTTAAGTCATTACTTCATCTGAAGTAAGTCAAACTAATAGGGCTTTGGAAAAAAACTACAGTGGCTCGCTTTACTCACTTGAACTCCAGAAGCTGAACTGTCCTGGAGTCAAACTGTGATCTGCCTGTCAGAAGAGGTCAGTTGTGCCCAAGGGTGGCGCATGTTTGCAATGTTGCACCATGTGAAGCTTTTTAATGTTTTAACATGTGTCATGATTAGTTCTGTTTGTGGTTTTATCATTTTTCTGGATGTAATGACATTTGTTTCTACGATAGTGAGTTTGCCAGCAGGGGTATATTTTCATTAATTTGTATTTCTTGGTGCTTTTTTAAAATTTGACTTATGAGACATAAAGAGGAGAAAAAGTTCAGCGTGAGACATTCTAATTTAGGATAGTCTGGTTTCCAACTTGAAAAGTTCCACGAAATTAGTTATTTGATCTGTAATCCCATTTTCAACTTTGTGTCTCAGTATTTTCAGAGCTACTGATAATTTGTGTATTCTAAAGGAACTGATGCATTTTGTGGCACTGGATTTGTATATTTCTTCCACCTCTTTGTTTTCATAAAAGGAAAATTAATGCTATTTTGATCTTGCATTTTAATTTCCAGGGATATGCATTTACACAAACATTATTTAAGTATGAAGTTTGCTTACTGCTTTATCATGGTAACAGGAATGGGAAAGAACAGTTGCAAAATTAAACCAGTTTATCATTTGTCCAATCTGGTCACGCACCAACATGGTGAAGCCCTATGACCTTTTCTTAAATGTGTTGTTTGTTTTAAGTATGTTCAAGACTGCTCCAATGTACAGAACTGCCAGGAGGTGGACATACTGTCCCGCTGTGAAATCCTAAGACCATGCTTTACATTTCATATACACTGCTACCATTATTCTGTGTTGGTATTATGCAGACCTACTTGCTGGGATCACAGTCTTATTGTCAACTCAGCAGAATTATGGTAAGAAACTGATTGAAGAGGGGGATCTGACACAGGGCTGTGGATCTGTACACTTTCTGCTAATCACTCTGGAGGTGAATAACCTAATACTCTGGAGATGAATATTTCATCTCTACATGAAATTTGGGAACCAATGAGAGAGAAAGCATGCTATCTTTAAGAAGTACTGGTCTGGCAGTACCTAAAAACTAGTGTATTTTTACATTTGGTTCCAAGAAAATCAAAAGTTTCAACATCATTAAAAAAATAGCTTTTAGCTTTTTTCTCCTTTAAATTAAGATCTTAAAGTGTATGAAGGTTTGCAATGCAGAGATTTGAGCAGTATTATCTGTTGTAGAGTTACTTGTAACTGTGGCCTAATAGCCATTCAGTTCTTCTTTTCTATTATGTCCTTATGACACAGCAAACAGCACAGCATACATCAAAAACATGCTTATCATTGGTATAGCTACTTACATCTTACCTTCTATTCATCACGCATGAAGTCACATAAGTTGTAAATGTGGCAGCAGTACATGATAAGGCCAAAAGTCTTGTGTTGAAAATGTCCCAGTTTCAGAAATAAAGGATTCAGAGCGATGAAAGAAATCAGATGTGGGACTCATCAAATATCCCAATGAGAGAATGAGAGAGTCCCCTAAAGGGACAGAACCCGAGAGATATCCCCAGGTTAGGGTGAGGCCTCCCAGGATGCTTTGTTCTACCATGCAAATGTATCCTGGTTTGGTTTCCCTGACTGGCCTGTTGATTCCCTGCCCCTTTTCCCCTTATATGCCAAGGCCCCACCTATGTCCTGCCCCCCTGCCCCCAATGCTCTTCCCCACTCCTGTATAAAATCTTCGGTTTCCCATTGTTCGAGGCTTTCGTCACTGGTTTTCAGCATGTGAAGTACTGGAATAAACTTTGCTGCTGGAATTCTACATGGGAGCCCTTCCTGTTTTTTACTGCCAGTGTGTTGGAAAAGCCTGCCGGTGCCAAACCCCGGCACGGCACCTAACAATCAGAAGCATGGGGGCTTGTTGGACTTAAATCCATTATTTGTAAGTGTGCTTTTATCATTAATCAGAGACCCAATAAATGCTCCTAACTTCTTGGAGTCATTGAACTATGAGAACAGTCAGCATCTCTGGAAACAGTGCCCGTCACAGACCATGAACATTTCCTCATAAGAAAACATTAAGGCACTGGTTTTAACACCACAATACATGGATGCAGACTCTTTGACAGAATCCTTAAAAAGGAAATCCCTTGTAGAGATGCACTTCAGTGTTAGAAACCTGCTGTGTGGGGCATGGGTGGGCTCAACTCTCTGGATGCAGGGTGGTGGAGATGTACCACATGAGATGCACAACCAGCACCACAGGACAGCAGATGGTGAAAGCAGGTGTGGGCCAGCTCTGCACAGCTTGCAGATTCTTTCCCATGCACCATATTAGTATTGTATTGGGCTGTGAGGTCGGCAGGACTCACAATGCTGTACTGGGGAGTCACAAACTCCCAGTTCACTGTGAAACAGTGAGCACTGGGTTTTACTGCAGGGGCTGAAGCCCCGGAAGACGCTTTGGTGAAACCATATCACCTCTAGGGAATTGCCAGGACACTTCTTCTACGATGTCCTGTGGAGATTCCTATCACGCTTACTGGAAGAGTGGGAGATGAGTGTCAACACTTGTTCATGCCACACCTTTGAGGACGCCTTAGATAACCCCAGCACTGTAGTAACTGGCACAGAGCCCCCTATGGCTTTTGGAGAGGTGCAGCTCATGAGGAATATATTAGATTATACACTTGTGCCTTTGCCATTACAGCCCTGGCAAAAGCCACATAAAGTTACTTGATTCCTATACATATATATTTTACATATTACAATATACAGGGAGTAGTAGAGTCAGGTAGTAAGTTTATGGCCAAATTATATTTCTCTGATGGATACTATTTCATGTAAATGCAGGGAAGGAGAAAAGACCAGGACATACTGCCTCTCAACAGCATTGCAGTAAGACTGCAAATATGAAATACAGAAAAAGTATTTATATCCCTCATCTATCTCATTCAGAGCTATCTGACATGAAAAATTCAGACAGAGTCCTCTATTTGGGACTTTTCCAAGCTTGGCCCATGTCCCAGTCAAAGACATGCATACTTGAATTGGAAAACCTGAAAATCCAATTTAAAATAATGCATTTTAGCACATTTCTGTGTTTTTAAGAAGATTCTGAGTAGTTGTTATTCAGTAAGGGACGAAAATCCCCTTTCAAAACTGTGTATGCCACAGAATAGAATTGTTATCCAGAGGTCAGTGGTCCTCTATGCTTTTATTTACTTTTGGGATGATTTTCAGTTACTGTAGGCTCGAGCCCTTGGGATGTTAAAATTGTAATTAAAAGAGTGCATTTTTATGAGGAATGATGGACAGTAAGTTATACATCACAAAATGTCTGCAACAGCATCTAAGCATGGCTACTCAAAGTATGATTCAAATTTTCTTTCCATTAAATAGGTCAAGCCATGAACTGTTGTGGTGCGTAAGACGCAACATGTTTGGTCAGGGAACCGCCGGCCCCAGAGTTAGTGGGCAGGCTCGGAGAGCCTCTCCCCAGGTCAGGGCGAGTTCCCACAACACCTTGCATTCACATGTAGATTCCCTGTATTCGGTTGGCCTGTTGGCACTCCGCTCCGTTTTATGTATGTTGCTTTGAATATGTATGTCTTCCTCCTAATATGTATAATTTCTAGAACCTTCCATGCCACTCGACACCTCATTGGTCCCCTGTTCCCTTGTCCCTCCCTGCAACCTTCCACATTAGCCTGCACCCTGTCATTCCATGCCCTCTCGACCCTCTGGCCCTCACCCTATTGGTTTCGGTTGTCTCCCTCATATTATTATCCCTGAGTTTATTTAAAAGATTTCTTATACGCCTCCTAACAAACCTCCCAGAACAAGGAATCACAGCCCAAGAACCCACAACTGGTATTAATAATGAAATTTGGTGGGGTGACTCAGTAACCCCCGTATAAGAGGAGAGCCTTCCCCCAAATCACCCCCTCTCCTTTCTTTAAGAAATAAAAAAGGGGGAGTTGTGGTCAGGTTTGTTAGAAAATGGGCTATTCCATTTTCCCTCTCTTTGGTTGGTTTAGTTCATGTAGCCCTCCTCCCTCTCCCAGTACCTGTCATGCTTAAGCCATACCCAGCTGTATATCAATCCTGCCCAAGCCCTTCTNTGTGGCAGCCTTCTGCTCTGCACTGCCACCTGAGCCACTGAGGGCTTGGGGGCAGCCCGTCTCGGCACGGCCGGTGCAGGGTGATCTGGGCTAGCTTGAAGGGCTCTCAAAGGCACACCGCTGCGTCAATGAACTGAGACTCTAGAGGGCTTGCTAAGTTTTCAGGAGGTTTGGGCTCAGTTTGCTAGATGTCTGTGCCAGATCCATCAATAAGGCAGCAATAAGGAACTGAGTGCTGCAGTGTCCTCTCTCAGGGTATGTTTTTTATGCATACACCTCCATTTCTGCCTTTTAGAGCGGCTCCTTTTGACACGAAGTCTTACCATGTGGATTTTGCTTGGCTCACGCCTGAGAGGAGCAGAGTTTCATTTATAACTTTCCCTAAAACAGCTGCTGTAGTTTCAACTCCTTTAAATCAGAGGCTTCTGCAGCTGCATATTTCAGGGATGCAGAAGGCTGGTTGTGTTCTCAGTATTTCTTTTGATGTTAGACAGCTCAGGATAAGATAAAATTGTGAACACTCCTTGGGTTATAACTTGAATTTACAATCTTGACAGCTCTGTTCAGGCTCAGCACCAAAAAGCTCTCGGTACATTTAAACAACGATAGGACGAAGTGATATCGTCTCCTAAGGGACAACAGGAAACAACTTGGCCTTTCAGAAATGTTACATTGATGTGCTTTCCTAGGAACATCAAGTCTAAGTATGGCAATCTCCTGGTAAAGCATCTCTTGGGATCTCAATTGAAAGAAAAGTATGATATGATAAAACTGCTGGATGGAATGAAAATAAGGAAAAAGAATGAAAATGGGAAAGCAGTTTCCCATTAAATAAACCGTAAATCTGCAGGAATAATTTCTCTATAGGAAAAGGGATTCTTTGTTCATTAAAGAGCAGTTTGAAGGGACACTTCCATAGTAATTGTTGTGTAATGTAAGTGCATGATGGACTCTCTGTGTAATCTAATACTTGTCATTGTCAGAGAATACCTATGAATTTATTGTTCTTTATTTTTACAGCAGTCATTTCTGTTTCATCTTGGGCAAAACAAATATCAAAATCCAAACTTATAAGTCATGCCTCTGCATTAACAGTGAAAGGCTAAACAAGGAAAATGTGGGCTAGATAAGGCAGACAGTTTTTATGAAAAGAGACGTAGATAAAGACAGAGGTGCTCAATGCTGTCTTTTCCTCACTCTTTGCTGGCAGACTTCCCAGAGACAGGACTTAAGGAGAGTGAGAACAACTAGCAAGTGGATGAAGGCTGAGTCAGGGACTACTTGCACAGACTCAATACGTATGAGGCTGTGGAATCCCAAAGGCTGCACCTAAAGCTGCTGAGAGCGCTAGCCAATGCCTGTACAAGGTCACCCTCAAGCATTTTTGAAAGGCTGTGGAGAGTTTGGGGAGAATCCCAGCAAGTGAAGAAAGGCAAGTATCAGACCTGTCTTCAAAAAAAGAGAGGAAAGTTGATCTGGGGAACCTCAGGGCAGTCAGGTCTCACTTTGCTTCCTGAGACAATCATGGCATGCATGCACTAGGAGCACATCCCTTGCTGCATGAAAGAGAAGGTGATTGGGACTGCCAGCACCATTGACCAGGGGTGAATCAGGTCTGAGACAGCAGGTTACCTTGTCTGATAAAGTGTTTGTGGACAAGGGGAGAACATGGTATATAACTTCGGCAAGGCTTCCAGCAGTATTCCACAAAGTCCTTGAATCCATGCTAGAGATTGGAGTCTGGGTGTGTAAACACCTGGCTGACTGGTCAGGATGAGAGGTGGTGGTCACCAGGCCAAATCTGGAGGCTCATGCCCCATGGAGTCTTTCAGGATCTGCTCTGGGGCCTTTTCTGGTTACCGTTTCTAGTGGTGAGCAGGGGAAGTCACAAGAGCGCTGTGTCAGGTTGGTCGGTAGCACCAAGGCTGTGGGTCTGGAGTTAATTCATCTGGAGCCTCAGGGCACCCAGCAGCACCTCAGTGCCGATGGAGAGGGGACCAATGAGACAGGGACAAGCGCTTTATAGCAGTGCTTGGCTGCATGCAAGAAACTTCTTTTGTTTTCCAGGGATAACAGCCAAGCCCTGGAGGAGCTGCCCTGTGTGCCCTGAGGTCTCCACTCTTGGAGGCTGCAAACCTAGAGCTGAGCTACTGCTCTGTGCAGGTGATGAATAAGGGGCCCTCTGGGGCCCACATTTCCCACCACTGTTCTGGGAAGTGCTCTATGGCTTTATGAAGCAGAGAACAATAGAGCATTGTTTTTTAAAGTGCAGTTGAAGGTTTCACACCAGCACAGCTCTGATTATGCAGTAGATGGATTTTTCGGTCTTTGCTTTGCTAAAACATTTTATCATTTTAGGCAGTAAATGGGATGAATCAAATCCATGATCAAAATGCTGTGACTTTGCAGTAGTGGAAGTAAGGGCAACCCGCTCTCTGCGGTGTGCACGTCAGGTGCCATGGTCTTTGCTTAAACTCACTTACACCTTTGAAATGCCATTGTAAAACTGTTACCATCCTGATTGCTCAGTCCTTTCAATCTGCATTGAGGGAGTGGAAATAAATACATAAAACTGGAGTCCCACATTTTTTCTCTGGCAACTGTGAAATTTTAGCAATTTCTAGGAAAAAATACCCTGTTGGCATTTTTTTTTTGCTTGCCCCAAACTGAAAAAAGTATGGGTGAATGAACTTCTGAATGTCTTTCTGAAACTAGCCACTCCTTTACTCTGAGACTTTGCCAAAGATGCAGGGGCATCTTTGCCCTGATTTCTGAGTCCTTTCCATGGCAATATTTTCTCATTCATATTTTGGTTTTGAACTATCAGTTTTGCTACATATCTTACTATTCAGCCTTATCTAGATAGAGACTTCTCCACAGTGCAAAGTCTATCTGTTTTGGTATACCCAGGAGACACTACAGTGGTAGCTGTCTTACTAAGAAGCAAGCAGAGGCCAGCAGATTGATTTGCTGTGGCAATAGAGAGGAGTCTGATACTGATACGCCTAAGTGAGGGCTCATGCTTCACCCAGCAGGCTTCAGACGGCTGCTTGTTATTTCATTTTTAGGCTTAGAATAATGTGATAAATGACCTCTTGTCTTGCTTTGTGACTCTCTTTGCTCCATTTATTTGTTGTCATCATGTTCCCATGAATATTTCATCATTACTTCTACAAAACATTGCCCAGCACGTTACATGAACATTAATGTTTGAGAAAACACAGTTTGTCAGTACCAAGCTTTTGAAAAGGTTTACCATTTATTCATAGCAGAAGGGTGGAGAGGGTCATAAGAAGCTCACTGACTTAATGAAGAGATGAAGGAGGAGGTAGTGAAAGAAAATGGACAGAACTGATCATTCTGCAAGCTGTTGTAGGCAATATAATATGTGCATACATAACGCTGCTGGATCGTGGCTA
>VZTH01002410.1:0-39544 GCA_013397815.1 Aleadryas rufinucha | reverse complement strand
GCTCATCCCGCGGGGCCGGTGCGGGCACGGCCGTGCCCGGGGCGCTGCGGGAGGGGGCGCGGGGCGGCGGAGGTGCGGATGCTTCGGGAGCGCGTTTGGGACCGCGGGAGTTACCCGGAGCTCTTTGGGACCGCGGTCGCCTTTCGGGTGCCGGTGGCTTTGCTGCGGTTGTTGTCACAAATAAGTGCCTTCAGGCTGGGGTGAGGCGCGTTGTGCACTCGCCGGGCGGGAGCCGGTGGAGGTGGGGATGGAGAGAGCCCAAACCTCTCCCGGGAGCATCGGCCGCGCTGGGATGAATCGCTCCGTTTAGGGATGAACTGGGGCGGCCGCTGGCTGCGATTCGGTGACAGAGAAATAAAAGCTGTGCAGCGGCTCAGCCAGGGGTGCTCCTTGTCCTGCCTGCGCGGCGGGAGGTGCCTGCACCTGGATCTGCTCATTCCCACTGGGGATGCGCTTTCTGCCAGCAGAGCCCCGTTCCTGCTGGGGGTTTATCCCGGTGGAATGAGCTGTGTGAGCAGAGCGAGTTCGGTTCCGGTGTCAGCATCCCTGCTGCCCGCCCTGGCCAGGTTACCTCAGCCTCTGCTTGCTTGTGCTGGAGCCAGGTGCATCCTCGGACAGGAGAGGCCCGGAGAAGGTGTAGGAACCACCAACGCACATCTGTGTGCTCACCCAGCCCGGTGTGGCCGGAGGATCCAGCTGCAGGCAGCCTTCCAGCTGCCTAGAGATGCTCCTGCTATCAATTAGTTCAGTTACCCCTTGATCTCACAGATACTTTGGTATCCACAGCTGCCCGGAGCACATTGTTGTGGCTCAGGATAAGTCGCTCAGATGTGGTGCTGGGTTTTCCAAACAAGGAATTTGTTTGGGTTCAGAACTGACTTAGTCTCTAAATTTCCAGAGTTACCTTTGTATTGACAGTGTTTTTGTGTTGTTTTCTCCAATAAATTGTGTTCCTTAGGCACGTTGTTGCAGCGCTGGAATGTGCCCCCAGACCTGCAGCTGAGCAGACAAATGGCTAGCACAGGCGTGCCTGGGGAAAAGGGCAGTAATTCGGTTTTTGTCCTTATTGTGGGCTTGTCCACCTTAGGAGCAGGTGCCTATGTAAGTAGAAAGGTGGTTCCTGGGAAGAAGCCGCAATCCATCTCTCCTGTCGAGCATTTGCTGTATTCCAGCTCTCTTTACTCAGCTTTTGATCTCTGTAGCTTTATCTCTGTTTCCTCCTTCAGAAAACTTCAAGGGGAGCTAAATGGAAATTAACTTCTTGTAATTACTTGGGTTTTAACTGTAATTTCAGTTACCTTTTAAGTTTTTTTACCTTAAAGGCACTCTTGAGTTTTTTTGTTATGACCAACCACTGCTCTGTCTGTTGTCTTGTATGGGACAAACAATTCCTTGCCAAATCTCAGTTCAGAACATTTGTTTAACTGGTGTAAGTATACCAAATCAACCCCCAGCTGGGGAGCATTTATGTCCTACTTGAAAAGGATAAAGGTTTTCAGCTTAAAAGAGTAAATGACATTCCCAGAGAGCTGAAGAGTATCAGCATTGTCTGGGAGTGGACAGACCCCAAGTTTACATCACACAAATCTTTGTTTCCAAGCTCTTTCTCTTGGAGGATCATATTCATTAAAGGTTCCAAATTCCAATTTTCTCCTAAGGAAGCTCCTGGGAAAGGGGAAAAAAAAATTCAAAAGAGTGCATGGAAGAAAAATATTTTCCTATTTCCTTTAAATATAATTATTTCCTGTGCCCTGCTGTCCTTTTCCCTGGCAGACAAGGTAGCTGAAATTACAAAGCACACTCTGCTTTTCCCAAGACCCGTTTAATCAAGAATCCTTCCTAATATTCAGCTCTTTCCCTCTTCTCTTCCGTTGCCTGTCTTCCCCTGCAGTTTTGCAATGCCATCAGCTAAGATGCCCTTCTAGATCCCTGACGTCTTCAGGTGTTCCTGGCAAAGCTGGCAGCAACCTCTTGTTGTACTTAATAGTGGGAGGAACAGTCACTGGGACAGGAGCTTATGTAAGACGCTTCACTAAAGGTGTTTGTGGGGTGGGAGGGTGGAGGGGGGCACCTGTCTGTACCTCCCACCCTGTTACCCTTCACTTCCAGCCCTCTTCGTGCTCCCTGGCCTCTGAGGTGTTTCATTTTCAAGGGACATTGCCAAAGAATTTGCGGTTACAAATTGGATGTTCTCCAACTGGTGGTGCAGTTCTTAGTGGGGAAACCTGCCTTAGAATTAACCTTTCCACATGAAGTAAATCTAAACCCAAACTGGCCATCTTTGGCTCGTGGCTGTGTAAGGGCACAAATTATTAATTAATGCACCTCTCCTGATATCAGTAATGTTGGCATGCAGAAAAGGAAATAATACCTGAATATGAATGTGCTAAAGGGAAGGGAAGAAAACTTGTCCAACTTGGTGATTTCCTCAGGGAAGAGCACTGAAACATCACCCCATGTCCTGGCAAAGTGTAGTTCTGTTTCTGACTAGAAAGAACTTGACATTGTCCCATTGGAAATATTTATCCTCAAGGCCTGCTCTGATGTTTTGCCTGTGCATAATAGTGTTTTTTCCTAAAGGATCAGATTTAATTTGCTGTATGCTGCCCTTTGGACTCGCTTAAAACCTTCCTGGTTCTGCCTGTAAAGGCAGAGGTGGTTTGTTAACCTTGGCTTCTGTGTCTTTAAGCAAAAGGCTTTAAAAGTACCTTTATCTTAATTCTTCTCAACACTGACGAGTTCTTGGTTTCTAATATTTCGGAGATTCCTCCAGTTCCCTGGACAGGCTTTTGTCCCGTGCTCTTTTCTGTGCCTTGCATCAAATTCCTCCATTCTTGTTTGAGGCTATTTGCTATAAAACACCAACTTGTGAGGATTGGCAATTGAAATTTGATGTCATGCACATGATAGATTATTAGCAAGGCTGGGTTTTGCCATAAAGAAAGGTTTGCTTCCCTCTAATTTTTTACCCTTGGGGAAAAATACTGGACTCTGACCTGCTCCCAGCACTCCCAGTGTCTTCAGCTCCTGTCCATTGCCGGTTTTTCTTGGAAGTTAACGTGATGTAAGAGATGTCTGTACCAGTGAATTGTACCTGCAGGCTCTGCTTTTGCTGTATCCCGAGTTTCACAGTCAAATGGACAGGTCAGCATTCAGCTGGAAGAGATTCCGTGTCCGAGGGCCATGACCTGGAGCAGCCCCGCTCCCGTGGCTCAAGGCCCTGCTACTGTCAGGGGTGTCCCCACTGCCACCCCCACGCCTGTATCACCTGGCCTAGAGCCAGCCAGTCCGGCTGTTGGCTCTGGAAGCTGGGAGACGCTTTTTCTTTGGATTTGTCTTCCATTTGTGCAGCCCTGTGCTGTGTCATGGCCCAGCTTGCTCGTGGTCCTGGGGCCGGTTTGGCTGCATTTCCTTCGCTGGAGCTGGTTCCCCCTGGAACGGGTGTGCAGCCAAACACCTGCAGGAAGGTTCATTGCTGCTGGGAAGCAGCCAGACATCCAAGGCTCATCACACCAGGGGGAGCAGGTCATCTTCTGAGCACAATCTCAATGGGCACCTTGTCCAGGGAGGTGTATTTTGCCCCATGTGTTGTCACTGGCGTTTCCAGGACGTGGGGTGGACAAAAGCCTGTCAGGGGCAGCAGCAGGGTGGAGCCTTGGTGCTGTAGGGTGGAGAGGGTAAATGTCTGCTGTCTGTCTGCAGGTGTACAAAACACTGAGGGATAACAAGGAGCGATTCACCAGCCGGCTCTCGACGGTCACCACGCGGTCCCAGGACGATGAGTCCTCTGCCTCCGGTGGGTACCAGCCCACCACTTCTGGGGGTGGCTCTGCTCTTTGTGAGCTTGAGGCCTCCAAAACAAACGGAACAGAGCCTCTCTGGAATCACACATGTGCCTGCACAGGATTGCACCTCTCAGTGTGTGCCATTGTTTCGGAATTAACATTCAAGGCCAGGTTGGACAGGGCTTGGAGCACCCTGGCCTAGTGGAAGGGGTCCCTGCCCATGGCAGGGGGGTGGAACTGGGTGAGCTTTAAGGTCTCTCCCAACCCAACCCATTCTGGGATTCTGTTATTCTGTGACTTCCCAGCACAGAAGACAGTGCTGGGTCCATGACCCAGAACAGGCTGTTTTACAGAGGATGAAGCAGGATGTCTCCTGGGGATGATTTCTGTAATTTACTCCTTCTGTGATAAAAAGAGAAAAGAGGGAGCCCTGCTTCTGGCTTTTACCTTTGCACAGTCTGGCAAGGACACTGATTCCAGAGGGCCTCTTTCCCTGGCTGGTGGAGAGCCTGTTCATCCTGGAGTCAGCCCTGAGCCGCAGCTCCCAAACTGCAGCCTGTGCTTCGCTGAATTAAGTGAATTTCAGGTGCAGGTGCTGCTCCTGGGGGTGCAGCAGGTGAGTTCTGGTGCTGATACTGAACTGCCTGGTTCGTCCCTGCCTACGGATTAACGGCGTGTTGCTCAGCAACAGGACCTGCCTGGGGTAGGAGGTGCCTTCTGCAGGAACTCGAAAGTTGTCTCCTTGAACAAAATTACAGAGGAACGTGCCTTGGCCTTTTGGGGAACTTGCCTTTCTTACAAACTGTTCACTGGTTGGCCATTGCAGAGTTTTGGGCTTGCTTAGAAAAGCCAGTTTGCTGAAATCTGCCTGATTCCTGCAGGGAGCAGCTCTGGGGGAAGCAGCAGCGGGGTTCTTGGGAAGGATGCTGGGGCAGAAGGAGGACAATTTCCAAAGGAAGTCTGGATGTGGAAGGCCCCTGGTGGCACACTCCGTGCCCTGGGGCTGGGCCGTTTGCCTGTACTTGCAGTAAGTTGTCCCATCTGTCACCTGCAGCTCCGGGCACTCATCCCAAGGTCCCATCCCACGTCCCTTTCCTGCTCATTGGTGGAGGAACTGCTGCTTTCGCTGCTGCCAGATCCATCCGGGCCCGCGACCCCGGAGCCCGGGTAAGAGCTGTCCTGCTCCGGAGCCTCTCTGCGTGCTCCCATTTGCTGCTGTCGCTCCAGCTGATGTGTTTCCTGGCCAATTACAGGTGCTGATTGTGTCTGAAGATCCTGCCCTGCCCTACATGCGTCCACCCCTTTCCAAAGAACTGTGGTTTTCCGATGATCCCAACGTGACAGAGACGCTGCGGTTCAAGCAGTGGAATGGCAAGGAGAGGAGGTACGTGGCACTGCAGGTGACAGGGCGCAGGAGCGTGCTCAGGGACAAGGTGACAGTGACCAAACTGTTCTTGGGAGAGAACCACAGCTGGTGGAGCACTGAGGAGCAGGGAAGGGTGTGTCAGTGCTGGCAGGGGTTGAGGAATTCTGCATCCCACCGGGGTTTGCTCAGGACTTGATACTCTTGAACTTGGCTGTGATTCCCCTTAGGCACGTCCCTCTGTGGGCAGGAGTCCTGTGAAATAAGTTAATAAAGGTGAAGCTCCACAGGTTAGAGCAGAGGTCTGGGGACACGGGATCACACTTGATTTTTGTGGCTTCTGTGATGAAGCCTTACTTGGTGGTCGGACTTGATGATCTTTTCCACCCTGACCAGTTCTATGGTTCTGTGATCCAAACGCTCAAACTTCAACAGTGTGGAGACCCTAATTCTTAAAGATAGATAAATGATTGTGGAGCTTGTTGTGGATGTGCAGAGTTGTCTTTGTCTCGTTGGAGTGGCTGAGCAGCTGGGTTTCTGGTACCCCAGAGCAAGTGGAACCTGTTTGGTAATGGGGCTTTTCTCAGTATCTATTTCCAGCCGCCGTCTTTCTACGTGCCTGTCGAGGACCTGCCTTCTGTGGAAAACGGTGGGGTGGCAGTTCTGCCTGGCAAGAAGGTGGGTACAGCACTGGCTGTTGTTCTACAGCTCTTCCTAAGCAGAGCCTGCACTCCAAGGTGGTACTGAACCACTGGAGTTGGAGGGGGAGTTGGCTGGGAAGGGGAATTTGTGTAAGTTTGGGAGGCGTGTGATGGAGCAGAGATTATGCTGCTCTGAAGTGAAGTTTGAAAACAGGAGAAACCAAGAGGAATAGCAGTGAGCTGAGGGAAGATGATGAGGAAGAGAGAAGGATAAGTTTGGAGTCTGGGCATGGGACAAAAATACATAGACCTTAGAGATGGGGTGTGACAAGTGGGAACTGGGCTGTGTGGGCTGGAGGGTGAGGTGAGGAGAGCACAGAGATCGAGGTAGTGGGTGATGAGGTGAGCAGGAGCACTGTGCCAAAGCAGCAGGAAGGTGGAGAAATTGATGGTGAACCTTCTAATATATTTATATGCTCAGTTTTCTGTATGTTGCTGTGATAAATGTCAGTGATTCCTCTTCCTGCTGAGCTGTGCTGTCTGAGCCCATTTCACACTCAGACCATGGGAAGATCAGCCTGAGCTATGGTGACTCCCAAAGAAGTCACCTCAATTCCCACTTGCAGTCCTCTCACTTCCCCACTCCTGCCCCCACCCTAAACCTAAAGGTGGGAGAATGTTAATTCCAAGTTTGCATCTCTGATCAGTAGTCCATGAAGGGAAGAGCTTGAGCTCAGCTGGGTTCATCTTGCAGGTTGTGCACATGGATGTCAGAGGGAACACGGTGAAGCTCAGTGACGGGACGCAGATATCCTACGACAAATGTCTCATTGCCACTGGTGAGTGTTGGGTTTTTTCTCTCGTTCCTGCTCTTGTGCCAGGCTTTTTATGTCAGTGACATTCAGCTAGAGATAAATTCTCTAGAGTACCTCCCCTGTGGAGCCAAGCTGGGAGAGCTGGGGGAGTCCAGCCTGGAAAAGAGAAGGCTTTGGGGCGATCTTAGAGCCCTCCAGTGCCTAAAGGGGCTCTGAGAGAGCTGGAGAGGGACTTGGGACAAGGGTCTAGAGTGACAAGACGATGGGGAATGCCAGAGGGCAGGGTTAGGTGGAATACTGGGAAGGAATTCCTGGCTGTGAGGCCCTGGCACAGGGTGCCCAGAGCAGCTGTGGCTGTCCCTGGATTCCTGGCAGTGTCCAAGGCCAGGCTGGACAGGGCTTGGAGCAGCCTGGGACAGTGGGAGGTGCCCCATGGCAGAGGGTGGAACTGGATCAGCTTTAAGGCCCCTTCCAACCCAAAGCATTCCTTGATTCTTTGGTTCTGTTTGAGAAGAAGTTTCTGCAGTGTCAGACATGATGTGGAGCAGTCCTGTTGAGGACAGTTGTGCACACAGCCATGCTGGGATTTTCACCTGCCTTGCATCATCAGCTTTTCTGGGACATTCAGGCAGTGACAGGGGTACTGGGATATTCCCATACTGGAGCAGTTTGGGAAGCACACTCGAGATCCGAGACAGCTTTGCAGTGTCTGATGTCCAGTGCCGTGGCTGTGGTGTCGTTATTCTCTCTTCTCTCCTCCTCGTGTCCAGGGGGATCCCCGAGGAACCTGCCGGCCATCGAGCGAGCAGGAAAGGACGTGCAGAAAAGGCTGACCCTGTTCCGAAAGGTAACCTCAGGTGCTGCCAGCTGGGTGAGGCTGAATCAATCAGAGCCACTTAATCACTGTTTGCAGTTCTTAAACTCCTCTGCTTTGGGTCAGGACGGTCCTGCCTTGGCACTGCCTCCCTCAGACGGTGCCCAGGAATCCATTGGCTGCCTATTCCTTTTCCCAGGCAGGGAACCAGGGTGCTCAGCCACTCACCTGCCTGCCTCAGCCTGAGAGCTGTAATAGTGCCTGGGACTATGGGGTTTAGGTATTTTTTTAAAGCTTCCCTCCTGTGTGACTTTGCTGCACCTTCCAAAGTGAATAAAAGCCATTGAATATGGCCAAAATCTTCTGGAATTTGCTGCAGAGTTGCTTTTTTATTTTTTGGCAAACTCCACTTTTCTTGAAAATTTGGAATTTGGAAGAAGAAGTATTCAGCCTTCTCCTTAGTCATGTTCAGGGAATGGATTGGGAATAAGAAGGCATATGGGAGTCTTGTGTTCTGTGCTGGACTTGCCCTGAGGTGTGCTCTGCTCAGTGGGGAAGGGAGGGATGGATGATGTGAGCTGTGGCATCCTTGTACTGGCTGTGCTGTGGGACATTTGGGTTTAGAAGTTTTATTGTAGTTGCCCTTGAAATGTAGGGGAAAATGCAGGCATTTGAGATTTCCTGGACAGGGAAGAGCTTGCACAGACTTAAGGAATCCAGGGAGGTTTTTATACACAACAGGCAAACAGGAGGAAGGAGCAAGATCTCCTTTTCCAAGCCGGGGAGAGTCACTCTTATTTCAAAGGGAGAGACTGGAGACAAATGCTTTCTGCTCCCATTCCTGCCAGAGAGGATTGGGAATGGGGGTAAATGTTCTTTCAGATCGAGGACTTCCGAAGGCTGGAGAAGATTTCCAGAGAAGTCAAGTCCATCACAATTATTGGTGGTGGTTTCCTCGGCAGCGAGCTGGCCTGTGCTCTGGGAAGGAGAGGTGAGCGTGTGTCCCCAGCTGTGACAGGCACTGAGTGGCAGCAGCCTCACTTCAGAAACTTCTTTTCAGTCCCAGCTGCTCAGTTTTTACACAGACTGTGTTTGCCTGAAGGGAACAACACACGGGTGTTCTGTTGGCTGTGTGGCCGAGGTTCTCCCAGTTTGTCCCTCATTAACTGCCCAGCAGCCCCTGGCCACAGAGGTGGGAGCTCTGCGGGCCAGTGCGAGCTGCAAAGTCATTCCACCCTCTGAAAAGTCACATTTGTTCTCTGTCCTCAAAGCCACCCTCAAACTTTGATTTTGGGGTTGGAACTGGATGATTTTAAGGTCCCTTCCAACCCAAAGCATTCCATAATTCTGTGATTTCAGAGAGGTGGTGAGCAGCTGGATTCTGACTGTCAGTGTGTGAGTAGTGCCTTTGTGGTAATTTTTAAAAGCCTTTGCCAAAATACCAAGCATTTTCCCTAAAAGTCTGTTATCTAGAGTTTGCAGGTGTGTGAGAAACGGTGGTCAGTCACTTTGTGACTCGTTGGGAGTCAGAACTCCCAGGTTTGGAAACTTCTGTGGAGCTCCTTGTGTAAAGTGAAGCCTGTGTGTCCTGCCATCTGCTGCTGCTCTTTATCCTGCTGCTCCGTGCTTCCCTTCCAGCACGAACCCGAGGCCTGGAGGTGATCCAGCTGTTTCCAGAGAACGGCAACATGGGCAAAGTCCTGCCCGAATACCTCAGCAACTGGACCACGGAGAAAGTCCGGAGAGGTGAAGCTGCTGAGAGGGTTTGGGCTGGTGGCTGCTGGGCAGCTGCTCCTGGGGACATCCAGCTCCCTGCTGTCCCTGCAGCCTTGGGAAGGCTGGGCCCTGCAGAGTGGCCCAGGTGCAGCACAGAGGAAGCTGCAGTTCAGGCAGCTTGGGCAGCACAGGGCTGCCATGAATCCCTGGCTTCTTGGCAGTTCCTCTGGGAAGGCTGAGCAAACAGGCTTGCTGATGCCAGTAAGGCTTTCCTTCCCTGTGGCTGCTTCCTGGAATGATCTCTGTGCCCGTGCACACGCCTGGGTCAGGCCAGGTGCTGCAGAGTTTGGCTGCTAAAGTCAGTAAGATCCAAGACACCTTTTTCCATTTGCTGCATTAAGTGCAAAATAATCCTGTGCACTGGGAAGTGGAGAGGGAGAGAGGGAGGAGGAATGTCACTGGGTGTGGATTGCAGCACCTGATAACCCACAGGTCTGACTTAATTTCTTTTTTGGAAGCTGCTTTGTTGGACCTCTGGGTCTGGCTGTGATACAGCAATAGGTAACTGAGTGTCCTTAGTTCCTGAACACCTGTTTCAGGGAATTCTTTCAGATGTTGCCTTGTCTTCACATGAGATGTACTTTGGATTGTCATTTAAGCAGCTTTCAGACTTTTTAGCTGGGTTTCTCCTCGTGCTTCCCCCGGAGCTGCACTGGCACATGCAGCAAAGCTCGGGTGGGCTCTGTCTCGGTTCCTCACCTGGATCTGTCTGCACCAGCCACCTGCTGCAGGTGGGATCTGCCCAGCCCTGAGCAGGCAGTGAGGTGTCCTGTGCTCATTTCCAGAGGGGGTCAATGTCCTGCCCAATGCCGTGGTCAAATCCGTCTCTGTGTCCGGCAACCGGCTGCTGATTAAGCTGAAGGACGGCCGGAAGGTAAATGGAAAAGCAGGGAGAGGGTAACGTTGGCAGGGCCGTGCAGGGAATTTACCTCCTAATTCTGCACCCCAAACAGGTGGAGACGGATCACATTGTGGCTGCGGTGGGGCTGGAGCCCAACGTGGAGCTGGCCAAGTCGGCGGGGCTGGAGGTGGACTCGGACTTCGGGGGGTTCCGGGTGAATGCGGAGCTGCAGGCGCGCTCCAACATCTGGGTGGTGAGTGTGGGCACGGCCCCGAGCGCCGCTGCTGCAGGGGGACGCGCGGCTGGCACCCGGGAGGTGACCGGGGTGAGCAGGAGCGAGCGAGGAGAGCGGTGCAGCGCAGCCCCAGAGCCTGGTCAGGCGCCGCAGCCGCCTCGTTGCCGTGGTAACCACGGCGAGTTTGGAATATTTATGCTGTGTAAGAGGAGTTGGGGTAACCTAAAGATAGCCTGGATCACTCGCTTGCATAAGAGTCCCTTGGTGGGCGTTGAGACTCTGATTCCTCTGGAAAACGTACCTCATGCTGGCTTATTTTTCCAAGGATCGGTGAAAAATGCTGGGAAACTGGGAGTTGTGTAGTCCGGGGAGTGGGATGAGGAAGTGGTGGTGTTTGGGGTTTGTCAGAAGAACTCAGTTCCTCGTCCCACTTGTTCTCTTCCCGATGTTTTTTTGTTTGGGCACTAATGGAAGCTGTCCCTGTCTCGGGGCTCACGGGATGGTTCTCTCCAAGGCAGGGGATGCTGCCTGCTTCTATGACATCAAACTGGGCCGGAGGCGCGTGGAGCACCACGACCACGCTGTGGTGAGCGGGAGACTGGCTGGAGAAAACATGACAGGAGCTGCAAAGCCCTACTGGCACCAGTCCATGTTCTGGTAACGGTCCTTTCCTCTCTGGGGGTTCCCTGTGTGGCCACGTTACAGGAGCTTGGACAAGATACCCCTTGGGAAGTGTCTGTTTCTCGAGAGGAGTGAAACCACCTCAGCAAACACCTTGTGCAGCTTCATGTTCCTAAAGCTCAGGGCGGGGGAGGTGTTTGAGCGTTTGCTGCTCTGCCCTCACCTCCCTCAAGTGTTTTTCCTTCCTGCAGATCCCAGTTTCTCCCTGAACGAGTCCCATTCCGCAGAGCCAGGAGCAATACAGAACAGCCCTTTCCTCAGAGCAGACTGATTTACAGGTTGAATTTAGCAGCAGCTTTTCTGTTACGATTATCTGAAGTTCCCAGCCCAGTGTGTGGGTCTCAGTGTTGCACTTTGCTGAACTGATGCTTTAGTAGCAAAGCATTGCTGCATCCGGGTGTACCTGAAAAGTTGTTTCCCAGAGAGAGGTATCTGGAAAATGGGCAATTTTGCCATATTTTCCTGAAGTTCTTTTTAAAACAAAATTAATGAAAACAGAACAACGAAACAAAAAAAGCCCCACAAAAAATCCTAAGGGCTATTAGCTCAGCCCAATTAAAAACCCCAAATCCTGTTAGTTAACAGGATTTCAAATATGGGTAAAAGAGCTTCAGTTTTCTCAGGGAAATCCCCTCAGAAATAGTTATTGATGACCTGCTGTCATTTACCTGAACTCTTGGTCTATCCTGCGTGGACTCAGGGCCCAGAGCATTTCTCACTTCACTTTTAAACAAGAAACAGAGCCACAGAATCCTTGAGGTTGGGAAGAACTTCAGAGGTCACCAGGTGCAGCTAAGGACACAGAGACAGCCATTTCCCAGGGGTGCTTTCCCTCGGGATGCTCTCAGCCATGACCAGATGCAGGTGAAGGAGGGCTGTGAGTTGCAGCCCCGTGTTTGTTGGCAGGTGTCACACTGTGCCAGCCCTCACAGGAGGGAGGAGTGACACTTCCTTCCCCCGTGCTGAAGAGCTGGGAAATGACAGGAATTCCTCATGCGTTTTGTCAGCACGCTCAGGATCCTGATCCTCTTGGAGAGAAGAGACCTCACAGCATCTTCCAGTGTCTGAAGGGGCTGCAAGGAGAGAGGGACTGGAGTGACAGGACAAGAGGGGAAATTTAGGTTCAATACACAGAAGAAATCCTTCCCTCTGAGGGTGATGAGGCCCTGGCACAGGGTGCCCAGAGAAGCTGTGGCTGCCCCTGGATCCCTGGCAGTGTCCCAGGCCAGGCTGGACATTGGGGCTTGGAGCAGCCTGGGACAGTGGAAGGTGTCCCTGCCCGTGATAGAAGAGTGGAACGAGATGGGTTTTGAGGTCCCTTCCAACCCAAATCATTCCATGGTCCCTCCTGAGCTCCAGCTGATCAGAGCTGGCATGTTACTGGTGTTCCTTGCAGTGACCCCAGTCTGTGCTGGAGGATTCTGGCAGGGAAGGTGGTGGTGTACATAGATCCAAAGTGGTTTGTGATGCATCTGTTTCCTCAGCGTCCTGGGAAACGCTTCAGACACCTGGTACTTAACTGGTGCCAAACCACAGCTGCTTTGTCTCCTATCAGCACCCCAGTTCAGATCCAGGTGCCCAGTTCAAGGAGGTGTTAGGGCAAGGTGTTCTTCTCTTTAGTCTTTTTTAAATGCTCTCTGACATACTCAGTGAGTGATTGTCCATGCTGCCAAGCCTGGTGTGGGTAAGAGCACTGCCAGAAGCTGGGAAGCCTCCAGCTGCCTCCCAGGGAGCAGGCCTGAAGGATTTCAGAGCTTTGGTCAGTGAACTGGTTTTTCTGAAGCTCATGGCCGTGGGCTTGTCATGTCTTGACTCCTCGTTGCACCTGTGTGTGCAGAGGAGACTCAGTGTGTTGGTCAGTGTGTCGGTCAGCCTGTGTCCAGCCTCACCCACGCCACGCCGGAGTCAGGAGTGGAGGATGGATGGATGGAATTGCCGTGGACTTGTCTCACTAATGCTACAAATTACTTTATTCCCACTTCATTCCTAGGAGTGATCTGGGCCCCAACGTGGGGTACGAAGCCATCGGCCTCGTGGACAGCAGTTTGCCCACAGTGGGAGTGTTTGCCAAGGCTACAGCGAAGGACACCCCGAAAAGCGCGACAGAACAGTCAGGTAGGGGCTGGGGAGCTCCTGCACGTGCTGCTGTGGGGGCCACAGAGTCACCCTGACCTCTGAGAGCACGAGGACACAGCAGTCTGCTGTCTCGTTTCTAGACCAAGCTTTAAAGGCTGGCTTTGATATTAAAATGTGATTAAAACACAACATTCCTCCAAGAAGATGTCAGGGAGCGCCTCTACTGACATGCAGACTTTCCCAGGGAATTTGATCTCCTCCATGGCAATAAAGTGATCAGTGTGGGACGAGACTTGGGATCCAGGCATGTTTATTTTGTATCCACTCCCTGGAGGAAGCAGACTGTGCTGTCCTTTGCATTTGGGGGTGGAAGTTGGGAACTGTCAGTGTTGTGCTCCATGTTGGGATTGTTTCATCCTTGTGTTAATGAAACTTATGGGGAGCACAGCTCAAAGGGCAACACCTCAGAGTCTGCTCCCATCATCACATGTCCTGCACTGCGTGTGTGACTCCTCCTATCTCTGCCTTAGGGACTGGAATTCGATCCGAGAGCGAGACGGAAGCGGAAGCCTCAGAAGTTCAGATCTCCCAAAGCTCTTCACCAACGCCTCAAGTCCCACAGCAAGGAGAAGATTACGGCAAAGGTGTCATTTTCTACCTCAGGGATAAAGTCGTGGTGGGGATCGTGTTGTGGAACATCTTCAACAGGATGCCCATTGCTCGGAAGGTCAGTGCAGGGCGAGGATGATGGGCAGGGGGGTTTGCTGGAGCGGGGCCTTTCTTGTGGAAAAATCAATCTGCCAGTTCAGGGTGAGGATAAATAAAGGCAGATGCTCTGTCTGGTGCAGAGCTCAGCAGTGTCCAGTGGGAGCACTGTTCTGGGTGAATGAGGGGAGCTGTCCCTGTGCTTTTTTGGATGTTTGT
The DNA here is from genome assembly GCA_013397815.1 of Aleadryas rufinucha. Classification (NCBI taxonomy): domain Eukaryota; kingdom Metazoa; phylum Chordata; class Aves; order Passeriformes; genus Aleadryas; species Aleadryas rufinucha. The sequence goes on along the minus strand of VZTH01002410.1, from coordinate 25,593 downwards.
GCAAAATTTTTACAGAAATGACTCAAATCAAGCCTTGCCTTGGCACGGCTGAAATTCCAGGTCTGTAGTAAGTACAGGCCGGAATCCCAGTGACGGCACAGAGTGAAATGTCCCAGCTTTGTGCTGCCTTGTCCCATGTCCAAGCATCTGAAACAGTCTCAAGTGTCACCACCCCAGAGACAGCCACCATGGCAGGGCTGGAGCAGCCCTGAGCAGGTGCTTGGTGTGTCCCTATCCCTGTGGCCTGTCCCAGACCTCCCAGGTCAGCTGAGCCAGACCCGGGTCAGGTTTTAACACCTTTGAAGAATTTCAGTTGTTTAAACGGTGGGAGTGATCCCACACTACCCTCTGGTGATCTGTCCCAAACCAAACTATTCATGGTGGAAGTCTTTGTTGATATCTAATCTGAAGATGCAGTTGAAACATGTTTCTTCTGCCATCCCCATGGAAGGGAGATCCATCCATCCTTCCTTGCCTTCCTCCTTTCCTCCCTCCCATCCTTCCTTCCCTCCCTTAGCAGCCCTTACCTGAAATCCGTGGTCTCTTCATCTTGTCTAAAAGTTGCAGGTTCAACCCAGGTATCCTGGCTCCAAGTCAGTGCCAGGCTCACCTTGGCAGAGCTGAATCACTTTTTAAAACACTTGTTCTCCCTGGCTGTAAAGGGAAACCCAGAAACAAACCCCACAGGGACAGGAGGTTGGTTTTCCTGCTGTTCCTGTAGGCAGGTGATGGTACATTTAAGACTCCCATGCGAATTTGGGCGTAGAAAGTGCTGCCGTGTTGTGGCTGTCTCAGTCTGGTGTTTCAGAGAGGATCCAAGGAGTTCCTGGCGTTGGCTGTGACAGTCCTGCAGCACTGGCTCTTTATGGGATGTGCAGGATTTAATGTGTTCTCCTTCCTCCAGATCATCAAAGACGGGGAGGAGCACGAGGACCTCAATGAAGTAGCAAAGCTCTTCAACATCCACGAAGACTGAACTCGGCAGCAGCAGGAGCACCAGGAGGGAGTGGGCTGCTGGCTGTGTGCACCCCTTCACCTCGGGCAGCTTCCTGGGAGCACTTGGGAATACTCCACTCACACGAGCCCAGTGTTTGCACCAATAAAGTCAGATTGTTCTAGTCCCCTGCTCCTTCCTGCACCACTGCCTGGCTGGTGAGGAAAGTGCTGCCCACTGGGGTTGGTTTTCCCTTGTGTCAGCCTTGGAGTAGCCTGCAGAACTCCCTCTTTCCTTGCAGGAGTTCCCACTGGGGAGCGAGCAGGCCTGCAGGCTCTCTGCCTGTTCTCCAGCCTGTCGAAACACACTCGACTTGGGGAAATCAATTACCAATCAAAATCAGAGCAGGATGATGAGAAGTAAAACAAATCTTAAAAACACTTCCCCCCCTCCCTTTCTTTCCTGGGCTCTCCATCCTCCCTCCCATTGTCACAGGGAGATGGGGAATGAGGGCCATGGTCAGTTCATCACACCTCGTTTCTGTCCCTGCCCAGGGAGAGGGGTCGTGGTCCTTCCCCTGCTCCAGCGTGGGGTCCCTCCCACGGGAGCCAGTTCTCCGTGGACTTCTCCAGCCTGAGTCCTTCCCCTGGGCTGCAGTTAAATCTTTTACCCCTGAGGTGTCACCACCATGTCTGCTGGGCTCGGCCTCGGCCAGCTTTGGGTCCATCCTGGAGCTGGTGGCGTTGGCTCTGCCGGACACGGGGGAAGGTTCTGGCAACTTCTCACAGAGGCCACCCCTGTAGCCTCCTCGCTCCCAAATCCCGGCCATGCAAACCCAACACACCTCACACCTGACAACTGCCATGGGTGATGCGGGGCCTCGTGGTGCCCTTGGGCCACTGTGACACGGCAGGGCCTCGTGGCACCAAGGGTCCATTGTGACACGGCGGGGCCACATCCTGCCCCTGGGGTATTTAAAGAGCCCCCTTGGGGTACCCACTCAAGCAGAACACCTTGCTCAGGAAGCTGCAGCTTCCCAGGACACCTGTGGAAAAGGAGCCATGGAGGAGCAGAACCCCAACCCCCAGAGCTCTGAGGAGAGGCACCAGCCGAGAGATGGAGGGAGAGGCCAACGGGAGGATGGCACCAGGCGTACCAGCACCCTGCCCAGGCAGCTGCCTCCATCCCACACCTCCTCCTCCTCCTCCTCCCGTCCACAGCTGCAGCAGTGGCAGCCTCAGGGCAGCCAGAGCCAGTCCCTGCCCCGCATGACATTGCCCCGCAGCACCCAGGGCACCCAGGGCCGGTCCCTGCCGCGGCTGGCATCGCCCCGCAGCAGCCAGGGCAGCCAGGGCCGGTCCCTGCCACGGCTGACATCTCCCCGCAGCAGCCAGGGCCGCCAGGGCCGGTCCCTGCCACGGCTGACATCTCCCCGCAGCAGCCAGGCCCGGTCCCTGCCGCGGCTGGCATGGCCCCGCAGCACCCTGAGCTCCAGGGGCAGCGGGAGCCCGGACGAGCGGGGCCAAGGCCCCCAGGGGCGCAGGGCCCGTGCCGGTGGTTCCTCGCAGCCGGCCATCCCGGCCAGCAGAGTCGCAGCCCGTGGCCAGCACCGGCCCGTGAGGAGCTGCTGGGCCTGCAGCGGCCTGGTGGGGCCAGAACCGGTGAGGGCCGAGCCCGGATGGCCGGACGAGGCTTCCCCTGCGCCGCAGCGCCGCAGGCCCAGCAGCTCCTGTGCCCCTGTGCCAGCAGCTGCTGCTGGGGGAAGCCAGGTGACCTCTGCAAATCCCCCTCTCTCCTTCCAGGCCTCCACCAGGAAACCATCTCCCGACCCACAGAGAGAGGCCTCTCCCCGTGTGGAGCAGGGAACCCAGACTGAGACCTGGGCACAAGAGGCGGATTCAGCTGCTCGATACGCCGAGCAGGGGACACAGACAGATATTGTGGCAAAAAAGGAGAAAAATTCAGCTGCTCCCCTCATGGCTGACCAAGAGACAGAGACCGAGACTCCAACACAAGAGGAGAATTCAGCTTCTCCTCAAATCACTGACCGGGGGACACAGACCAAGGCCCACGGGTCTGCCCCCTTGACAGGTGTTGATGCCCTGGCTCGCCAGCAGCGGCTCTCCCTGTTCCGCAGGGCAGCCTGGCACTCCTGCACGGCTGGACACCCCGAGAATGCCCCTCATGCTGCCAGCGCCCTGTGGGATCCCAGGGACTGCCGCTGCTCCAAGCGGCCACAGCGTCCCGAGCGTGGCACACCAGAGAGGTGGGGCTGGATGGCACTGCCGCCCTACTGCTGGCCATGGCTCATTGAGATGAGCCAGTTTTAATAAATCATTTCATTTCTCTAATCGTGCCCAGCTGTGCCTGGTCCGTCAGGAGAAAGACGGCTGCAGGTAGGGCCTGTGCAGAGCGGGAGAGCCCCTGTGCTCCCGCAGCCGAGCAGAGCCCGTGCCCTCGGCCTCTCCCAGGTGCTCCTCTGGCTCAGATCCCTGGGCTGCTGCTGGTGGCCAGCCCTCAGCTGAACCCTCTAAGCTCCCTCCCACCCACCTGCCTCCAAGTGACCATTTCAGATCATAAATTTGGGGAGTTTTCCCTAAGGCTGCTCCTCCCTGCATCTCCTTAGGCTCATGAGGAACCTCCCCAGCGTGGGGGTAGGAGCACCTGCATGAGCCCCTCTCCCCTCTCTTTCTGAGACCCGCCTTGGCTGCTCCTGTACCCCTCTGGGGAGTTCCTCCTTGGTGGGGTGTGGGCAAAGCTTTCCTCCCAGTCCTGCCGTCAGGGCATTCCTGCTGCCCTTTCTAAGGAAACAAACAACAAAACCACAGCACTGCCCTGAGCTCCCTCTGCTCCCACAGGGGTCAGTAAAGCCAGCCAGGGACCAGCTGGCCCACGGACGGGCTGGGGGGTGCTGGGACCAGACAGAGCTACCCCGACATCTGTGTTTGGGCATGGCTGGGCTTGGCTGCAGAGTTCCCAGCACCAGGGTCAGGCAGGAAGCTGGGAGGAGCAGTGGAGTCTCCCTGTTTTTCCAGCTGTGCAGAGACATGGGCCCTGCAGGCCCCACAGGCCACACAGCTTCTCTCCCTTCCCTGAGCCACAGGCTCAGGCTGACACGCACGGAAATCTGCCTGGACACGGAAAAAAAGGCAGGAGCCAGGGAGCCTGATGCAGGTTTTTTCTGTACATCAGTGTTTTTGACACCACAGCCTGTTGCTGCATATAATAAAACAGAAATCAGAAAGAGCAACCAGAATACACACCCAAAGGCAAAAAACCCTCGGCTTAAAGAAGGTGCTGCCGGGCCCCCGGGGGAAGGCTGGCAGCGGGGCTCCAAGGGGGGAAACGCCTGCCCTGGCTGGGGAGAAACACAACACAAAGAAAAACGAACCAACAAAAAAACCCACCCAAGGCTCCCGCTGCGGAGCGGGGAGAGCCAGAAATCCCCCGATTGTCCCGACCTCAGTCCTGTTAGCACCTGTACAATAAAACTGTACCGGCCCCGAGGCGGAGCAGCCCGCCCGCGCCCGCTCCCGCACGGAGAGCCGCTCCCGGGACACCGGCGGGGCGCGGGGAGAGGAGGGGGCTTCTGCCGTGGGGACAGAGCCTGGGGCGGGGCACAAGCTGCCGAAGCGGGGGACGCGCTGGGGGCCGCGGGCTGCGCCTGCCCGGGCAGCAGCCGCCGGGGACAGGGAGCAGCAGCACGAAGGAGATGGAGGAAGGAGCCCGGGAGAGGATGGAGCAGTGGGGCTGGCTCCCGGCTGGGGCTGAGCGCTGGCAGCAGGAGCCAGCTCCAAAGCCAAGGGAAGGGGCTGTCCCCTGGCTTGTTGCCAGGGAGGGACGAGAACCCCTGGGCCTGGCTGGCCTCGGGGCACGCTGGAGAGGGGCGGGGGACGGCCTCATCCCATAGCCCGGAGCTCACCATCACAGTGATACAGACTCAGCAAAAAACAAAGAAAACATTACAAATTAAATACTAATTAAATAAATACTATGGAAGACATTGGGAGGGGGAGGGCAAACAGAGAGGCGCAGTTCCGTAGGGTCCGGTGGGGAGGGGCGGCGGCTCCCACCCCCTCGCTGCCCCGTTGAGCCCCGTGGAGGGGGGTCCATCACCCACCGGAGCTGGATGAGGCGGCGGCAGCGACCGCCACTGCTCGTGGCCGAGGGACCTCGGGAAGTCCTTGGAGGCGAGGGTCCTCCCTCCCCAGCGGGCGGAGACCCTGAGGAGAGGAGGAGCGGCTGCTCAAAGACTCGGGTCCCTGCTGCTGGCGCTGAGAGCTGCTTCCCCTTGGTCCTTATTATTGCCTCGTGATGCCGGGAGTGGCCCGTCCCCGTCAGCTGCTCCAGGCCTGGTACTCCACGGCCGAGCCCAGCAGCTGCAGCAGCTCGGGCTCGTAGTGCACCAGCTCCACAGTCTCTGCCGTGCCCGGCGCCAGCTCGGGGCTCGCCGGCACCTCCTCCTGCGCCAGCACCTGGCTGAGGGACACCTGGCGCTGGAACTCTGCCCGGGGCAGCGTGGCCACCTCGAAGTGCGGGAAGCGGGCCTGGAATATGCGGGAGGACAGCTTCAGCCGCTTGAGCACGTCAGAGAACAGGAACCAGTTGCAGGGCCTGTGAGGGTGGCAAGAGCACGGCGGGTTACAGGGGTGGAGGGGGCTGCAGGCACCGTGCCCACCCCCCTGCCTCTCTCCATGCTGGCCCTCCCTCTGACCCTGGCACTGTTCTCCATGTGCTGCTTCCCCTCAGGAGCCCACGGACTGGGGTTTGATCACAGCCTCGCAGGTCACAGCTTTTTAAAACAGCCAGGCAGGGACAGCGGTGTGAAAGTCCTGCCTTCAACAAGGTCCTGGCAGCCTCCCTGCCAGGAATAAGCCACATGGTCAGGAAATGGAGCTTCTGGTGTGGTTTATTGCTGGAGGGCACGCTGCATGTGTCCCTCTGCATGGACAAACACTGGCAGGCACAGAAATTTGCTGAACAGAAGAGCGGTGCTTTGGTTGCTGCCTCTTCCAAGCCACGCTTCTGCCCCATCAACAGCCACCGTGTCACAGGGGGTGCAGGTGGGAACATTGTTCCAGTGCTGGGACTGATTCAGCCATAATGGAAGGGAAACGATTCTCAGAGCCATCAGTGTGAGCTGCTGCTGAAGGAAAATGGGGCTAGGAGCAGGATCACAGGGATGAGAGAGGGGAGATTCCTCTCAGGCACAGCACAGGGACAGGATGGCACAGCACAGCAGGATGTGCCTGGCCAGGGAGGGTGTGGGGAGCCCTGATGAGCCTTTCCTGCTCCCTAAGAACATTCCAGGCTGTGCCAAGCCAGGTGCTGCTTCCCCAGCTTCCCCAGTGCCACAGCCACAACTCCCCCTCCATTCCCCAGAGCAGCTGTGGCTGCCCCATCCCTGGCAGTGCCCAAGGCCAGGCTGGACGGGGCTTGGAGCAGCCTGGGACAGTGGGAGGTGTCCCTGCCCATGGCAGAGGGGTGGGATGGGATGAGCTGTAAGGCCCTTCCCAACCCAAACCATTGTGGGATTCTGTGATGATTGTGTGAAAAAAGCCACCTGAGGTACACGAGCAGCTCTTGACCCCACCAGAACGACCGACGTGCTGCCGCCCACGCCGGGGCTGCAGCCACCCGTGGTCCCGCTCTGGGCTCCAGGGAAAGGCACTCACCCCCGGGAGACGGACACTTGGAGGTTGTAGCTGGGAAGCAGCGGCTTGTCTGAGAACTCAAACATGAAGTTATCTGCTTCTTGCTCCTCTTCCTCCTGGTCTGAGCTCCCTGGAGGGTTGAGCAGCAGGTCGCAGCCGATGGTGTCCTTCCCCTCTGCAACAGGACAGAGGTTGGCACTGCTCAGTCACACACCAGCCACCCCCTGGCACTCCCTGGCCACTGCCACGACCCCACGGGCACCTTCCCACAACATTCCTGCAGCCATGTGCCCCTCCTGCTCCCCTCCAGCCCCTTGTCCCAGAGGAACATGGAGCACAGAGGGATTGCTCACTGACCAGGTGAGGGGGAAAGAACACCCTGAGTCGTGGCAGGAAGCTCAGGTGTGCTCTGGTCCCACAGCTGGGACAGGGTGCAGCCTGCAGCACGAGCCACCCCAATGGCAGACCCCAGACTCTCTCCAAAATGTCCCCTCTCCCATGTCAGCACAGACCTCCCCAGCCTGGAAGAGCCTGGAACAGTGAGGTGGGAGGGGGATGTAGAGAGGCTTTGCCTGCACAGGCCCTACCAGGGAAGGCAAAGTGAGCACCCTGCTCCTCAAGAGAGCGCTCCATTTTGGCTGGATCCAAAACCATTTAATACCAGGTAATTTTCCTATTTATCCATCTGAAAAGCTCCTGTTGAAGAGAAGCTTGCTGCCTGGATTTTTTTATGAAGAGGTGTGAACAGTCTTAGGTTTGCAGAGTGGTTTTGTCCCACTGAGGTAATACAGGAGAACTCCAAAAACTTCCAGATAAGAGAGTTTAGATTCTACAGAGAGCAGCCAGGCCCAGTGTGCCCCTGAGCAAATAAACCAATCGTGCAAAAGTTCAACCCCACGCACGAGAGAAAAGGCTGAAAAAAGGAAAATCTTCTGGTGTGCTGCATGAGGAAGCTTCACACACCCAGCTGCTCACCCAGCACGAGTGGGATTCCTACAGAGAACAACAGCAGATGACAGGAGACACTGGCTCAGGCAGGGTCTCGGGGAAAAATAGTTATTTCCTAGTGCTGCCAAGGGAAAAAAGTTCTCTAAGAAACACAGCGCTGAAATCGTCAAAACTTGCTGTAGAATAGGACAAAAATAAGTGATGTGGTTATTGATCCAATGTTGCTGCTGGCAAAGCTCAGATGCCATCACTGGAAAACCTCAGATTTCCTGAGCAACTCAGAAAAAAAATAATTAAATGCATTTAACGTGGCAAAAATAGGGCCCAGTGTCTGTCCTGAAAGCTCAGTCCTGTCCATCTGCCCCTGCAAAGGCTGGGACAAGGACAGGAACATTCTGTACCACCGAGGGAGACAATCAGGCACAACAATGCCTGTCCCAGGTGGAGACAAACCCCGGACTGGGACTTTGTATCTGGAGCTCCAGCAGCACCAAGTGCAGCACACTGATGACTTTTCCACACCTCGGAGATCCCACACCCTGGCTTCCTTCATTATCCTTCTGCCCCCAGAGAGTTGCAGACCTCAAGGAAAATGTGGACAGCATTCCTGCCTCAAAGAATAGGAACAGCTCAAGCAGGGCCTGGGATTTCTCCTGTATCCTGAGGGATGTACAGTGCTTCAGCTGGTGGAGCTGATGGAAAGGGAGATTTCAAAGGACTGGAGGATCCTTTGGAGGAGGAACTCAGTAGTGACCAAAGAGAGCCAAACTCTTCTACCCACAAATTCACACAGCATCTTCCTTCCTTGTTTATCAGAGAAATCCAAGTGGGAATCAGTGATAAATCAAAAGGGGTACTATCTTTAAAAATACCGCAAAGAACAGCTATTTTTCTTTGTAAAGGCTTGTGACAGCTTCGAGAGTGAGAAATTCTGAGGAAGGAGGCTGAGGTTTGAACTGTTCCCTTGGCAGGGCTGAGGTGCAGCAGCCTACAAACAGCGCTCTCAGGAGTGCAGAAATTCTCCTGTTCTGGAATGGAAAGACATCAGGGTCCTCCAAGGACAAGTCCTCTAGCAAGAGCACCCTCCTGAATGTATCAGATCTTTTTTGTTTCTAGAAGGATATTGGAAGTTATGGAGCTGAGCAACTACAACCAGCGAGCAGCCGCTCAGCCTGCTGGTGTAAACACTCCAAGTCCTTACAGAGGGCTTGGGAGCGCTGAACTTGGAAGAGGCTGGAGGGACTCCAGTGTGCCACAGACCCGTGCCAGATCCAGAACTTCTTCCACTGTAACCACAGTTTTGAGGAAGTGACAGTAAAGGCAGGAGTCAGCCCTTCACTGGGAAATGCCTGGTGTTGTAAGAACAGGATCTGGACGAACATCTCCCCCCCAAGCAGAGAAGAGGGATGGGCAGCTCTGGGAACCTGGGAGTTCAAGACTTCTACACCTTGAAGGAATGAATATGTCCTTCACCTTCCTTGGTGACTGGGGAGCAACAAGAACTGCTACAAGAATGACGTGCTCAGGATGGACAACCAAAGACCCTCAGGAATCACTGGAGCCCAATCCTGCACTTGAAGGGATGCAGGTATTCAGCTTCCCAAAGAACTCCCAGCATGTATCAGCACAGCAAGGTCTCTCCCCAAAGCGTGACTGGGGAGGGACACGGCCAAACCCGAGGGAATGACGTGTTTTACACGGCATCACCTCCTGCTCTGCTGCCCCTGACCCGGCCCACGCTGCACTCACCGAGCACGGAGCTGCTGTAGAAATCCCAGGCTGTCCGAGGGTCTCCGTCACTGCGGCCCTGCAGATCTGACAGGTAATCTGGAGAGGGGAGATCGAGAGGGTTAATGGCTCAAAGCATCATCCCCGTGTGCATATCCACAGATCCAGGGGGAGCTGCTTCACCCCTGCTGCTTTTCCCACTTGGGCATTACAGCAAAAGCTGCACCACAGCTGCAGGATTTTCTGTCTTGTCTCTGTCTGGGAACCACCTCTGGCTGTCCCTTCCTTGCTGTTGTGGAGAAGCCACAACATTCATCTTGCGTGTACACAAACGGCACCAAACGTGGCCATGGGGATCCAAAATGGCCCTTTCCGCCAGCAGCAGCATTTGGGCAGGGCTCTTTTCACCTAGAAGGCAGCATTATTTGGCAACAAAAACCTGTTCACTTAGGTTAGGCAGTAGAACAAGGGATTGTGGAACAGTGTCTCCAAGCAGAGCGCTGTCTTTAGTTGTGTGGCCACAGCGCAGCCGTCTGCTTGCACACTGAAAACTGCAAACTGACTTGTATCTTATACAGGAAACAGACACAATTCTACAACTAAAACTTCAGTGGTAAAAACATGCTTGTGTGACAGGGCAGAGCTAAAGACTGAGTCAGTTTCTGCTCAAGCCCTTTGACACCCAGATTTGGCCCCGTATGCTGCCAGAGGGAAAGGACAGGAGCACCGTGACCCCAGGCCTGGCACCTACCACAGAGGAAGCGCTTCATCACATCGCTGGTGGCCAGCTTCACTGCTGTCTGCCCAGAGTATGTGGCCAGAGTGGGATCAGCACCATAGGAAAGGAGAAGCCACATGGTTTCCAGGTTGTCATTTGCTACTGCATCATGGACAGGCCTGCATGAAGGGCAGAAGCACAAAGGGGCCAGGAGTTCGCTGAGGAAATGCTCTGGTTTGGGTTGAGATCAATTTAGTGATGACCAACCCGAAGAACCCACCCCGCTGGCTGCCCCACACCGCCCCGGGCGTGCCCCGGGCTCACCTGGTGCCGTCCTGGGCGCTGCAGTTGACGTTGGCGCCGTGCTGGAGCAGGATGTGCAGGATGTCGATCCAGCCGCGCGCGCAGGCCTCGTGCAGGGCCGTGTACCCCGCGTTGTCGTGGTGGTTCACGTCGCTGCTCTTCTTCTGCAGGCAGTACAGCACCACGTCCTGCACGACGAGAGCACGGCTGTGACAAGCAGCCCAGGCGGGGCAGCAGGGGCACCACAGCAGGGCACGGGACTCACCTTGTAGCCCAGGCGAGCTGCCCGCTGCAGGAGCGTCTCCCCCGCGTTCTTGTTCACAATCAGCCGCCGAGCGCCGGGAGGAACGTTCTGGGCCGGGGGCGACTCGGGGGAACTCCCCGGGCTGGCCCGATGGGACTTACAAAGTGTCCACGAGTCCTGGGGCTTCTTCAGAGAGCACGTTTTGGGCTGGTTGCAGCAGCCTTTCCCCTGGGAAAGAAAGGAATACAACTCCTTGGCACTCATGGGAGTCCCCTTCTCCCTCTTCTCCCCTCATGTATTCCCCTCATCCGTTCAAGCCTTACCTTCCCCTCGTCACAGATCCCTGCCAGGTGTTTGGTTTTACATTTGCGTTTTCCTGATGGTTTCTCCAGCTCTTCTTGGACAGGAGAGCTGTCGGAGTGCTCCAGGAAGAAGCCATTCCGAAAGTCCGTGCGTCCTTGAGATTTCCGGGGGGATGGGGACAGCCTGCTCCTCAGCTGTAGCTCTGTGCCTTTGCCCTTCCCAGACTCCTTCTGCTTCCGGTGCCTACAGTCTAAAGGAGAAATGTGAATGAGGAGCTTCTGTAGGTACCACACCGAAGGTCACCCAGACCTCTGCCACCAGGCGAGACAAACTGCCCATCTCTGAGAGCTGCACAGGAATCAGAGAAGTTGTGGCTGCCCCTGGATCCCTGGAAGTGTCCAAACCCAGGCTGGACAGGGCTTGGAACACCCTGGGATAGTGGAAGATGTCCCTGCCCATGGCAGGGAATGGAACTGGATGAGCTTTAAGGTCTCTTCCAACCCAAACTTCTCTGGGATTCCGTGATTCTAAATCCAGCCCCAGGGCAGGGGCAAACCCTCCCGAATGCTGCTGCAGTCAAAGCTCCTTCCAGGCTCCTGTTCTGAACAGGAGAGTGCCCCTGAGTTGCCAACACACCAGGAAGCCGACTTGAAACTTTGTACCTGGTCTGACAGAGGCTCCCAGACACTGCAGGATAGTGTAACGCTATGCTGGAGCAGATACCAGCTGCTGGGAGGACAGCAGCCACCTCTGCTCCCCACAGCAGCTCAGCAGCTCCTTCGCCTCTCCTGAGGAGTGCCAGTCTGAGCTCTGATGTGGCAGAAGGCAACAGGGCCGTGTCCACTTCATGCCCTCCAAAAGCACAGCCCAAACATGCCGAGGGCTGGCACAAGTGCTGCCCATGGCAGCTTTGCCCCCGAAGTCACCTGTGTGACCCTGGACACAGCCACGAGCCACAGCCAAGCGCCAGCACACCCCGAGCCCCGCGCGCCGCGGGACGGACCCCACGGCCTCGACTGTCCCTGCCCAGGGAGAGGGGACCGCAGGCACTGCTGCCCTCAGGGACGTGCTCCTCGTGGATTTAGGTTCCACGGAGGGTCTGGCAGTGGCAGGGGAAGGCGCAGGAGCAGTGGCAGAACAGAGGCGGGCACAGCGCGTTCCTCCTCACACCTACAAACCACAGAGGGGGTTCCCCCATCACTCCACCCTTGCTGATCCTCTCGCCCTCGTGCTCCCTGGTGCCAAGACAAAGCCAAGAGCAGCCGAGTTGGATCGGGATGGCTCCACATCCCCCTGCGTTAGCCCAGACTGCTGAGCACGGCTCCCAGGGGCCCTGCTTGTCCAGAAATATTCCACTGTGCTGCCCCATCCCATTCTGTTTTCCCACGCCCTCTGTCTTAATCCGAGGGTAAGATCAGTGTCTAATTAGCCACATAAATTGCTGTTTACTGCTCTGGAATTTACTGTAAATGTTTTTGAAAGAAGAGCTGATCGATTGAAGCAGCCCATGCTGCGGCCACCAAGTCATTAAAAGTGAGGGAGTTTCATCATTACAAAAAAAATCCCGAGAACCAAATCCCCTCCAAAATTCCACACGTAGCAAAACAAAAAATTCCCATGCTGGTCCCCAGTTTAGTACCAGAACCCCCTTCCCAGGCTGTACCTGCTTTGGATTTCCGCCTCCGGTGGGGATATCCCACTTGCTCCTCCTCCCGCTCAGTCAGGTATTCCCCTGTCTGGTATTTCCGACTTTTCTGCCGTCTCCTTTTCTTCCTTTTGATGTGGCCATCCTCCTCCTCCTCCTCCTCCTCCTCGTTGGGCTCCCACAGCTGCCTGGGTGATTCTGCTCGCCAGGGCAGCTCCCGGGTCCTCCTCGTGTGACAGCTGCTCCTCTCAGACACAGACCTGTCCCTGTCCCTGCGGCTGTGGCAGCGGGATGTCCTGTGGGATTTGCGCAGCTTGCGATGTTTCAAGGATGTCTCCTCCTCCTCCTCCTCCTCTTCCTCCTCCTCCTCTTCTTCCTGATCCTCCTCCAGCAATGGTAAAATCTCCTGACCGCTCACATCGCACTCTCCCGTCACGCCAGCAGAAGAGCCAGCAATGCTTCCTGCAAGAGAGTGGGATTTCTAGCTGACAAAAAAGCCAAGAGGATCCACAAGGCAAAGCCTCAAAGCAGGACAAAATGCAGGGACAAGACCACGTGAAAAGGGAATGCTCCCAGTCCAAGAAGCACTGTCACTGGGAGCCCGGGCACCAACTCACCGGACTGACTGCGCGTCCGGCTGCTCAGCACCACCGGAATGAAATCACGGAAGTTGTTCTTGGGCTTCTTCTCCAAGTAACCTGTGGGGAAAACCGAGCCTTGAGAAAAGAGATCACAGACCTCTGATGTGGGAAGGGCAGTGCAGTGTCACCACAGCAGGGGCTGCTGCCGTGGGACAAGGGGGATGGCTTTAAATGAGCAGAGGTTGGTTTAGATTGGATATAGGGAAGAAGTTTTTGACAATGAGAGTGGTAAAACACTGGCACAGGTTCTCCAGAGAGGTGAGGGAAACTTCCAAGGCCAGGCTCAAGCAGGAACAACCTGGTCTAGTGGAAGGTGCCCCTGCCCATGGCAGCAGGGTGGAACAAGATGAGCTTTGACATCCCTCCCAACCTCCTCCAATCTGGGAGTCTGATCATGCTGCAGCTCTATTTTGGATCCCAACCCAGCTCCAGAGGCCATTTGGCTTCAGGGGAGCAGCAGTGTGGCCCCTAGGGCAGCCTGACCCCACAGGAACCCACTGCCATTCCCAAGAGTACCTTCCTCGTGGCCGTCTCCGCGGTGAGCCGGAGATGGGCACTCCGTCTTCGCCGGCCTCCTACGCTTGCGCTTTACCCTGAGGCTGTTGTGATCCGTGATGGCACCCAGGCCGCCGCGGCCTTCCCGGCCTTCCTGCTTGCCAAGCTCATGTGGATTGTCGTGGTGTTTTTGCCACTGTGGAGGGAGGACGCAGGCTGCAGCTGGAGCTTCCAACTGACTGAGCTGGAGCAGCACAGAAAGGACGAAACTCCATCCCCACCGATTACGCTGGTGCCCCTCCAGCTTTTTTTGACACTCCAGATACATTTTTGCCCTGGACAACCTGCAGCACAGGTACATTCCCCCACAGGCAGGCCATGCCCAGGAGCACAGGTAGAAAGCCCTGTGCCCTCAGCTGTCCCCCCATGAGAGCTCCCTCCTGCCCCCCAGCCCCACCTTTGCCCTGACCCAGCGGTCCCAGCCCATCCCACGCACCTTCCGGCCATGCCCGCTCCGGCTTCCCGACTTGCTTGGGGACTCCTCGCTGTCCTGGCCTTGGCACTTCAGTCTCTTGTGGCTCTGCCTGGTGTCCCCGTCATGTTGCCGCTTGGCCTTGCAGCGTGTGCCACCCTCCTGCTTGATTTGCCCCGTTCCTTTGAGCTTGGCCTCGGCGAAGGCCTGGGGAGCCGCCCCGGCCCGCAGGCAGGTCCCTGACGGAAAGGACACATCACACTCCACTCGCTCCTTCTTGACCCTGCACAGATCCACCTGCTGCACACACGGGAGGGGCTCCGTGGCCGGCGGCTCCTGGGAGCCCTCACAGCCCGGCTCCTTGCGCTGGCCGTCCGCGGGCACCTCCGGCACCATCCGCAGGGCCTGCTGCCCAGCCGCTGGCAGGTCGTGGGACAGATACGCCGCCAACACTTGGTTTTTGGGTTTTGCATCCGACTGTTTGAGGCTACAGCTCCCCTGGGGAGCCTCAGTCTGTGCGTTGCCCACCTGACCGGAGTCAGCCTCTGGCTGAGTGCACTCCTGACTCTTCGGAGCGTTGTCCAGCTTCCCCTTCCCCCCCTTCCCATCCAAAGCGCTGGTCTGGAGAGCTGGACCTGCCTCCAGCGGGGCTGGGTTGGCCGGCTCCTCGTAGGGCTTGGGCAAGGCCCGGCAGCTCTTGCTCTTGGCCGCAGCATCCTGTTCCTGAGGCGGGAGCCGGGGCAGCCCCTCGGGCAGGCTCTGGGCGGCCGCGCTGGGCTCGGCGGGCTGCACGCCCGGGAACGCCGGGAGCTCACCCGCCCCGGCCGGCTTGCAGGGGCTGCTCTGGTTCGGGGGCAGCTGTCCGGCCGTGGAGATGCCGATGGAAAGCAGCGGGGTTTGATGGTAAGGAGACCAGCCCAGGGGCAGAAGCTGAGGATTGGAAGGTTTTCCATTGATGGGGCATCGCGGGTACACGCTTCCCTGGACGGGATTCCAGGTGGCGATGTCCTTGGACTGACACAAAGGAGCTCCTGGAGCAACTCTGCCGTGAAGAAGTCTCCTGGCAGGGTCCTGCTGTCCTTCCGTGCTGACCTGGTTGGCTTTCTTCCCACAGGGCACGCCAGCACCGCGGGGCTCGCCCTGGTCGATGATGGAGATGGGCTCCTGCTTGGGCAGGTGGCGCGGGTCCCTGCTGAGGCTCACGCCGGCGTCCTTGCTGAGCAGCAGCGAGGCCGGCACCGGGTTGGCGACGCCGACGTAAGTGCCGGGAATGGTGCTGATGAGCGTGGTGTTCTTCACCCAGGAGCCCTGCTCGCCGTTGCGCAGGAACTCGGGAAAGATGACCAAGGGCGGGGTGGTGCCGAGGCACGAGGTGACGCTGCTGCCCGTGGCCTGTGCCGCACGCTGGGACTTGGAGAGGACGGTGGTGAGCAGCGCTTTGCCGCTGGTGTGCACGGGGGTGAGGATGGGCATGGGGGGGGTCTTGCGCTGGCTGGGCGGAGGCAGCTTCTGGCGGTTGGACTTGGAGGAGAGATCAAGAGGCATCTCGCTGCACTCCGGGGATGAGACCATCTCACGCTCCAGCTGGGGAGGGGACTTCAGAGGAGACANCAGAGGAGGCGGGGAAGGGGCAGCCCCCGGTGCATGTGGCTCGGGAGCTGCCGGGGCTCTGGCCTGCACGGGGGTGCCAGAGGAGGGAGCAGCGCTCCCGCCCGATGCTGCCGGCGGAGCCTGGCTGGAGGGCAGGGCCAGGCCGGTGCTGGGCAGGGGAGCGCTCTCGGCCGCAGCCTGGGCACTGCTTCCGCCCGAGGGTGGGGGGCAGCTGAGCTGATTCACCTCCACAGACACCACTTTGGCATCCGAAGCCAAGGGCCTGGTGACAGAGAAGGTGTAGGGGTAGGAACGCAGCTCTGGGGAAGCGATAATGCCCGGCAGGCAACGGTCGTGCAGGTAGGAAGGCAGGACGGGGAGGGTGAGTGTGGAGGAGACCCCCAGGGTGGCCGGGAGCGTGGCCACGCTGAGCGGCTGCCCGCAGCTGGGCGGGGGGATGTACACCAGAGACTGGCTCGGGCTCAGCACAGCCCCAGCCTGGAAGGACAGGGGCAGCTTTTGCATAGCAGGGGCCTGAGAGGGGGGAAAGCAAACCCTGTTCAGTGTGAAGGTGGCGGGAGTGGAGGCAGAGGTGTTGCAGCTGGAGACAACCACAGACAACGTCCCTTCTGCCAGCACGCCTGGCCCTTGTGCTGCAGTGCTCGGCGGGGCTTTCTCGTTCCCAGCAGGCTCACCCTCTGGAGCCACGGAGCAGGCTGGGGCAGCATCAGCCTGCTTGTCGCTGGCAGGATCTGCCGGTGTCCAGGCAGCGTCAGCACCGCTGCTCTCCTGCTCCACAGCTCTGGGGGTTGCTGGCTCCTGCCCTCTGCCATCCCCCTGACCTGCCAGAGGGCCCAGGGCGTCATCTGTCACAGTCTTTCCCGCACACTCCAGGTTTGGGTTGGGATCAGGTGACTGCTCCTCCAGTTTGGGTCCAAGCTTTTCCTCCACCTTGCCATCAGCATCCAGCCCCTGGGCACTGCTGCCACCACCGCTGACTGCTGTGAGCTCCACCTGCAACCAGAAGGGAGAAGGTGTTCCTGGGAGCTGTGCAGGTGGCGCTCAGGGAAGGAGGAAGGATCTGCCCACCCCGGACACAGAGCCAGAAGCCGCAAACAGCTCTGCCCAAAGGAGAGCACGGCTTTGCCTCACTGCATCCCTCTCAACGAGCCCATGGAATCCACTGGGGAAAATGCTCCTGCTTGGCCTATTCCATCAGGGATTGGCTTTCTTGGTCCCAGCTGTGCAGGCAAAGAACTCACCTCGGAAAGGCTGCTGCTGACACAAAACTCTTGAGACCCCAAGTGCTGGGAGCTGCTGGTTTTAGACTCCTCATCAGAAATTGGGGCTCTCCTAGGTGAGGAAGAAGACACAGCATTACGAAACCCCAAAATACCCTCTCAGCATCCCACCCCTCCCTGTCCCTGCGTGGGACAGTGGAGCAGCTGTACACCTTCCTTACACACAGCCACCCACTCTCATCATGGGCCAGCCCAGCCTTCCCCAGTGTCACAGCCTCACACACAGGTGCCACACACCTGCTCCTGTCCCCTCTGTTTCCCATTTTGTCCCACCACACCTTTCCATCCTCCCCTGAGTCTCATCCTGCTTGTCTCTTCTTCCACAGGCACCTCCTCATTCCCATTCCTCCTGCTTCCTCCCTGCCCTGGGACCCCCAGCCCAGCCTAGCTGCCAGTGGGGATCTCCCTCTGATGCCAAAGCTCTCTGGGCTCAGGAGGCCTGGACAGGAGCAGCAGGTGTCCACAGCCATCCCAATGTGCCATGTCTTGCTGGCCAGCATGTCTGGACCCTTTGTCTCTGGAATGTGATTTCTCAGTGGAAAGCCTAGATTCAGGACAAGGACTGTGACCGCCTTGGGACACTCCTTCTCCGGTGGCATTCACTGGACAGCACTTCCCTGGTGTTTTGCTTGGGACACCCTGCTGGTGCCAGGACAAAACAGATCAAGTTTGGATTCTGTTGATGACATAATTTCAGCCGGATTTGCTCCCTGCACCCTGGGCTTTCACAGCAGTCACAAACACGAGCTATGGGCACACAATTCATCTTTGGACTCTGTACCCCCAGTGCTGGGGCCCTGTTACATACCCCTAGCACCAGCATCCCACTCTGGGCTGCCTCAGCCCTGGGACTCTGCTTCGTATCCCCAGTGCCAGGAACCTTCTCTGCACCCCTTGCAGCAGGACCCTGCTCTGTTCCCCCAGTGCCAGGAACCTGCTCCGCATCCTCTGCACCAGGACACTGCTCTGTTCCCTCATCACCAGAACCCCGCTCTGGGCTGCCTTAGCCCCAGGACGCTGCTCTGTACCCCAGTGCCGGGNCCGGAGATTCCCGGCGCTTCCCGGCCCGCAGCTCGCCCGCCGCTACCCGCAGGGCCGGCGGGACGCCGTGCCCAGCTCCCCTCGGCTGGCCCGGAGCAGCCCTGAGGGCGCTGCGTGGTCTCCGCCCGGCCCTGCCGGGGCTCCTCCCGGGGCAGGGCGCGATGCCGCCCGCAGAGACGGGGCCCAAGGAATGAGATGGGGATCGGCGACGGGAGAGCGCCCGGCCGCAGCCCCCGGCCCTGCCCAGATATCCCAAAATTTGACGTCTATTGCGAGCTCGGAGCAGCGCCGAGAGGCTCGGCGGNTCCATCCCCACCGACCTTCGGGTCAGTGACAGCCCGGTCGGTCCCTCCAGGGGCTCCCGCGTTCTCAGGGCTCCCCGGCCCGCCCGTCACAGGCCGCGGGGCNGCCGAGAGGCTCGGCGGGTATCGCCATCGCAGCCCTTATCTGCGGGACACAGGGCGCCCGGCGGTGCTGCGGGCGGCAGATCAGCTCTGCCCGAGCCAGACCTGGGGCTCGTCCCTGCCCACCGCCGCTGCACCGGCCTCGGGGGACGCTCGCCAAAACCCTCGGCACTCGCGGCCAGCAGTGACAGCCACACGCTGCCTCTGTGCACATAAAACTTCCCTGGCTTTGGCAAATGCATGGAACAGACGCGGTGGCCTTGAGGAAGCCACAAACTAGTCGGTTCTGAGAGTAAGACCCCTGAGCCACGGGAATGAACAGGCGATGCAAAGCCACAGAGCTTGGCTTGATCGATCCTACCTCCCAGCCACTAATCCTCCCTAATCTCCTGTTTGGTGGCATGTCACAACTCTCCCATCTGATCATTTGGTTGGCACAAACCCTCCTGGGTCACCAAAAGCTTTTAGTTCAAGCTCTTTCCCTTCCTTGGCCTTTGAGAGCACAGATCTGCTGAAGCCAACAGCACATGCAGACAACTTGACCTCATCACCATCAAAGCTGTGGAGGCAACGTAACCACACAGGGGCAACAGATCCTCTGCTGAGACCTCCAGCTCACTCCCTGCTGGAGCACGGGATGTGGGGACCCTCCCGGAATGCACACGTATCCAATACATCCAACTCCTCCCTGTGGCTCATTTGCACTTCAGGCCATTTTAGACCCCAGTAAAAAGGGGCTGAGTCAGCAGCAGCTCCCTTCCCGCAGCCTCTCCAGACCCCCCAGTGGCTTTCTCGTCCCTCCTTCCCCCTGCCCGCCGCCCACGCACCTCACCTCTCCTCGTTGAGGCCACACATGCGAATCCGCTCTGTGCTGGTCCAGTTGTGCACCCCACTGTACAGAGGTGCCGTAGAGATCATGACAGCTGCTCCTCACCCTCCGGGACCTGCTGGGGCTCGAGGGGCCACTCTGCCTGCAAAAGGGAAACAGAGGCTTGGGAACTCTCCCCGGGATGATCGATTCAACCGTGCTTCTGGAAAACTCATCCCCAGCTTTGCTGCCAGGCAGAGGGGGAACAATGCCCTGGGATGCCACAGGTCTGGAAGAGGAGGAATTAGCAGTGCCTTTGGACAGAATCCACTGTCCACTCATCCTCTCTTTAAACAATGTTATTGCCAAAAAGCCACTGGCTACCCCGAGAGTTTCACACAAGCGTCTTCACACACTCACACATCCTTTGAAACATTCCCCCCACTTTTCTTCTCCCTACAGAGGAACCTCCAGCACCAAAAGACACCAAGCAGAGCTGTACAAGGTGATGGTCTTTTACAGCACTGAAACTTCGAGGCTGCACAGGACACTCCTAAAGCAGCCCATGGCAGGTCCTAGGGGAAAAGCCTCAAACAAGGAGGGTCTCTACTCAACTGAGGGCCCCTGGAGGGAGCAGGGGGTTGCCAATGGTGCTGCCAAGGGTTTACCCCCTCCTTCTGTGAGGAAGGTGCTGGTTTTCTTTGGAGTTATGGGTGGAAAACATGAGGGAATCCAGAGATTCGGGAGCATCCATGAGGCACTGTCAGCTGGGTGGAGCTTTCAGGGGAGAGCGCTGCAGCCAATCGTGCAGCGCTGGGTACTGGAGCATTGAGAAGCTCTGCTGCTCCAGGGAAAAGGCAGAGGAGGAAGAGAGGATCTCCTGTGCTAACAAGTGGACTCAGCCAAACCAAGCAGGGCTGACTGCAAAAGGGAGAGAGATGCTGTCAAGGAGGTTCAGGGAAACACTAAACCCTGGAGGTAAAGCAGGCACAGAGCCATGGCAATGCTCTCGGTGCAGCGGTGGGAGTGGGAATTAGCTGGAAGCAGCACGTGATCCCAAATCTCTGTCGGTTGTCTTTTCCCTGACAAACTCCTGGCGACACCGGCTCTGCACGGGACAAGCAGCAGCTCGTGCCAGGAAAGGAGCCACACAGGGACCTGACAGCTCAAGGGACAAGCCACGGGACTGAGAGGCTCCTCCGAACGCAGCAGCTGCTGGGTGTCCTCGCTGCAGCCTGAACGTGCCGGTGGGGATCCTCCGGAGAGGAAAAAGGGGCCAGGCACACGGGAGAAACGGGGGCAAGGCAGCTGGTGTGCCGAAGAGAAAGCGACGGACCCATCTGCACGTACGAGGGCACAAGTGAGCAAACAGTGTACGGAAATCAGAGGTCAGGGGAAGAGGGGAAACCTGCTAAAAACACACACTGTGAGACGGGAGAAATCCTCGGCAGCGATGGGGAGACGGGCAGACGCCGAGGCAGAGAGCAGGGTCATACCCAAAGAGAACGAGGTGGCTTGGAGCAGGAAGGGGAGGAGTCTTTCGATGCTTGGAGAGAAATGCAACATAAAGGAAATAGGGGAACAAACAATCTGCGGGGATTTCACCATCTTAGGTTAAACTGAAAGAAGGGGAGGAGGAAGGTTCTGCCCCCATGCACAGCAGCAGGACAAATGTTCCAGGAGGAATCAAAAGGGACCTTCTGTGCAACGGGGGAAGGGGATGCGTGTGGCTGCACGACGTGGAGCTGGGGACAAGCAGAGATCAGGCGTGACCCCGGAATAGGTCTGGCAAGGGAGGAGTGATAACGGGGTGCCGCGAGGAGCTGGGAGAAACAGCACGTTTGGAGTGCTCGAGTAAGAGCTGGTCCAAAGAGCCGGAACGACGGCCACAAGAGGAGAGCTGGGAGGACACAGCGACAGAGATCAAC
Source organism: Aleadryas rufinucha (assembly GCA_013397815.1). NCBI lineage: Eukaryota > Metazoa > Chordata > Aves > Passeriformes > Aleadryas > Aleadryas rufinucha. The sequence goes on along the minus strand of VZTH01002410.1, from coordinate 4,436 downwards.
ACTGTTTCGTGGATTCTTGGCCTCTACCCTCTACAGACGAGGTGGGACACATGCCAAAGACAGGCATTTCACAGGGAACGAAGAACAGAAAAGAAAAAGAATCCAGATATGAACTCAGAGAAGGAATAAAACAGGGGCCAAGCACCAGTGTGGGTTCAAGCACAAACCAGTGGAGCAACAGCATCCTTAAAAAGGCAGACCAGGAAGTTTATTGGGAAACGCAGGGATGAGCAGCCTCCCGACGCAACACTGAACCAGAGAGAGCAACTGCAGCCTCGCTGGGTCAGAGCGCTGCTAGCCGAGTCGGCACAAGGAAACCGAGCACATCTCCCGTCTACACTGGTGCAGCTGGAAGCGACATTAAAGGGATGTAATTAAACTCGTAGGAAACCCTTGGAGAACACAACTAGGGCATGGCTTCACATGCCTGTCTTCGAGCAGAAGAAGCTGTTGAGAAACTGTTGAAGCCCTTCTCTCCCCTCACCCCTTCAGTCATGTCACTGAAGCCCTGCAGTATCCCAGTAAACTTGACCAGGGAGCTGATCTCTGTTAAAAACACTTTTTTTTTCTTTATTTTTTTTCCTGGCTGGACTGGTTTTAACCCATACCAGCTCCTAGATCAGCTTCACCAAGAGGGAGAGAGGGCAGAGCCTGGCACAGACTCTACTTAATCCACAACGTCTGCCAAAGGAAGTGTATACGAAACCACAGTCTTATTTTGATTTAGCTAAATAGGTGCTCAGCCAATTCTAATTAACGCCAAAGAAAATGAGTTTAGAATGAAGTAAGAACATCGAGGCATTCTGCGTGGGGAAGCTCATACGGTATTAAAGCACCTTCACCTCCCGAAACAAAACGTGCCCTAGGAACTGTGAGCAAGGAAGGTGCTGAACACGCTCGCCTCCAACGACAGGCCCTCAGAGAGATTTGCAACGAAACTAATATGGTGAATTAAAAGAAAAGGGGATTTTGTTCATTAAGGCAATACTTCTCATCGTTTCGCAAAAGGAAACGATGCTACTCTGCAAACCCGCCTCTTCCAGGCTCCAGGAAAAGCAAAGCAGATGTTTTCCTTGCAGTGAAAGCGTGCTTTTACTCAGGTTAGTGATGACTTGGCTACCCAGGGAAGCTCCCTTGGATTAAGTCAAGAAATTACTCTACTGAAGTGCTGCTGTACAGTGATGGAAACAAGTTTCCTGAGATGAAATTCTTCAGGAATGGACATTTTTAAACCATTATCCCTAGACAAGTCCTCCTTGCAATGAAAACCCAACAGCACCAAGACAACCATCATTTCAGGGCAGGCTGAGCAAGGGTTCCAGCAGAGGCTCCCCCAGCATTCACCTACCAGCTCCCACTGCTGACAAGAATTAAGCCCATGCCATCTCCATGCTGACCTGGTTAAACCCTGTCTGTTCCCTGGCTCTTGGGGATCCCAGCTTGAGTTGCCTGAAGTGAAGCTGCCTAATTGTTTCCTGCAGCAACGCTGCCCCTCACGCTCACACCTCCCACCCCAGCGTTAACGCAGCAAAGGGGTTGCAAAGGAGATTCTGAAGCCACCCTGCTGCAAGCCACCCTCCTCTCCCAGCGACAGCGGTCCCTTGGCCCGATCAGGTCCCCGACCTGACAACTCTCAGCTCCTCAAGTGCTTGCATTGGCAAACACACAAAGCAACTTCTCGGGCTGGCACCAACCTGCCAGTCACGGATAGCCAAGGGTTTGCTTCTCACTGGGGAGTTTGGTGCTGTTGGTGTTTGCCCTCACAGATGTCACAACTACGCTGCCACCTGGTCTAACTCACTTTGATCAGATTAACCAGAGCCATGACCTCCTACAGCGTCCACCTTACGGCACCTGTGGTGGAGCCAGGCCTACCAGTGCAGGAATGGGGCTTTTCCCTGCTCCTCCCACAGACAGCCTGTGCCAATCACTTCTCCACGGTGCAAACACATCCTTCTGTAGGACCATGCTGCCTTGATCCCCCACAAGAAGCTTTCCATGTATTTTCCTGCTCTGTGCATTTCCAAGTACTAAAACCACTTGGACCTCAAGGTGCTTACCCTTCCTCTCCTCCACGCCAGCCCCAGCACGTGAGCTACACACCAAGAGATGGACACTGTCCCGCTGCACCCTGCCTAGGCAGGTGTGGGGTGACACGTACTGAAACACCAGCAGCCAGCCTTCTCAACCCCCTCAGCACAAGGATTCCCTCTGCCTGGGCTCTGGGCAGGCACATCATCCCCAGCACAGCTGGGAGAGCACCGAGCAAAGACCCAACCAGCAGCAACGTGCTCCGCTGCTGGCAACAGGAGCTCAGCCGATGGCCCGAGTTCACCCAGGGAGAACATCAGCTTTGCCTTTGCCCCTGCCTGAGTGGCAGCCACGGCACGAGCTGACTCCAGGGATCCCAGTGCGGGTCACTTGGTGCAGCTCAGCTGCTCCAGAGCCTTTATGGACACAGTAAACGCTGCCCAGCTGGTGGTGCCTCCGTCCATGCTGGCACTGAGTGGGCCAGTGGCACAGAGGAAGGAAAAGGACTTCCCAGCCTTGGGGAATGGAACAGGAGAAAGGCTCCCGCATCCCTCGGCAGCAGGAGATGGGGAGGATGCCGTGGTGGCCCTCCCACAGCACCGTGTGGCTCCTGTGGCCAGGGGACACCGTGGAAAGCCGGGAGCAATGCACTTTGACCCTGGAAACACACCCGCGGGAGACACCTTTGAAACATTCATTCCCAGAGCAGCAAAACCTGCAAGGAAGGGGGTTCTATCCCCTGGATGGCTACAAAATATAAAACGAGGTCAGCTGCTGGAAACTCGAGTGGGATTCAGCGCTCAGAGCACAGCTGGCCACTTTGACAGGAGCGGGAGCAGCGGAATGAGGTGGGATGTGCCCTGCAGCTCCTCCCTGGGGTCAGGTGGGCCAGAAGGGAATGGTCTGCAGCGACAGGCAGGTCCCCTTCCCTTGCCATAGTTTGTTCACTTTGGCAACTCTTCGTTGCCATTAGTAACGCAGGCAAGGAATTCTATTTGTTTTGATATGTGATGGTCTGGTGTCCACTGGAGGTGCAGAGGGCCGGAGCGAGCACCAATCCCCAGACCTGCCCCCAGCACCTCAGCTCTGAGCACCGCTTTGGAAAACCCTGAGGACAAAACTGCTGGCAAAAAATTAAAACTGAAATAAAAAACTAAATCAAAAAACCTATGACAGACCTATCACAGGACTTGCAGTGGGCACGATATGCAACGAGGGAAAAATTTAAACAAGAAAACTGAAAAAAAAGAGAACAGTCTATCTTATGTTACCACTCATGCAGAGGTCAGAAACTGTAGAAGAATGCACCAGGAATGACTGGAGTGGCACAAAATCCAGCATGGACGGGCCAGGCCACCTCTGGGGCCGTCTGGGCAGAGCGGTGCCCGGCGAGGGTGGCCCCGAGCCGGGTTTGGTCCCCGCTGCCTGCACAGCCGCCCCGGCCGCTGCGGAGCTGAGCCAGGCTTTGCCTACACGCATTTGCTTAAGCTGATTTAAAGACACAGTAACACCACACGTAATTATAGATCCTCGGCACGATGAATTGGAAATAAAAAAGAGAAAATCCATCCCTATTTCAGAAAAAAATAAAAGTTAGCTGCACACTGGGCAGTGCTGTGATAATTGGTCCCAGCTGCTGGACAACTGGTGTCACTAAACCCTGGCTCGTCTGCAACAACCAGGCTGTCCCCACCAAAGCCCACAAATTTTTAAGCACTGAAAAAGAGCCATTAAGGGATGATAACATTCAAAAATGTCTCTGACAAGGTGCACATCATCCAAAACCCCAAAAGCAGAGTGCAGCCTCCCATGCCAAGAAGCCAGGCTGGTGCTCCAGAGCCCAGAGGTCCCAAGGGCAGCTCAGAAGGCCAAACCCCGCTGGAGCCCGGGCTCTGACACCTGGAATGCGCCTCCAGACCCAGGTGACAGCGATGCAGCCGGTGTCCTCGACTGGCGCCACGCAGCCTCCAGCCAGTGCTGGCACTGGGACCGCCTAAACCCAAAGGGTGGCCAGGGCGATGGAAGCGGCACAGCAGAAAGGGAAGGGAAGGAAGGGAAGAGAAGAAAGAGAAGGGAAGGTCGCTGCAGACAGGGCCAAAAAGATGCAGAGGAACTGCGAAGGGCACGGGATGCACCGGCCCTGCCCCGGCACTCATCCCCAGACTCCAGGGGATGAGGGTGCCGGAGAGCAGATGCTCTGCGAGAGGAGAAACTCACTTCGTCTCTATTTCAGCCTAGCAGACCTTCTCCCGGTGCTGCTCTGAACCGGCCTCACCCAGGCTGGGATGAGGGCACCGATGTCGCTCGCCGAGGAGCCAGGACCGCTCCCGGTACCGACACGCTGCCGCGGGAGGGCTCGTTTCCTCCCCGGTGAGGGCGGCAGGAAGCGCCGCCTCCCTCGCCCG
>VZTH01002408.1:104132-128537 GCA_013397815.1 Aleadryas rufinucha | reverse complement strand
TGCACACAGAGGGCTTGGGTAGCCAATAAAGTACTCTGCAGATGTACAGAAAAAAATGGCATAATGAAAAGTGTCAAGGGTGGGAAAAAAACTGAAGCATGGACACCTTTAGAGATATTTATGAGAAAAGCAGGTCCCTATATTTCTGATTTTGTCTTACAAATGTTAATATACTTGGCAACGTCCATATGTTCCATACCAAAAATTAAGGACATATCCCAGCTGGAAAGAAAGCCTAAATTAAAACCTAAATTGTTGAGGAGGTACTCAGAGTAGAAAGATAGCCTTGGATCATCGTATTGGTTAAGTAGCTTAACTCTGAGCATGTGTCATTGGCTCCTGGGGAAGAGAAGTGGTTACAAATGTGATTAAGAGCTTGACTATCCTGGGGTGCATCATGGCCAGCAGGTCAAGGAAGGTGACCCTCACTTCTCCACCCAGCTTTATTTAGGCCACATCTGGAGTGCTGTGCTCTATTCTGGTTTCCACAGTTCAAAAAAGACAAGGAGCTACTGCAGAGGGTCCAGAAGAGGCCACAAAGATGCTGAGGGGTCTGGAGCATCTCTCTGGTGAGGTGAGACCCCAGGAGGTGAGCCTGAGAAGATTGAAGGGGATCTCATTAGTGCATATAAGTGTCTCAAAAGTGGTGCCAAGAGGATGGTGCCAGGCTCTTTTCAGTGGTGCCCAGTGACTGGACAAGGAGCAGTGGCCACAAACTAAAAGACAGAAGTTCCACCTCAAGGTGAGGAAGAACTTTTTTTGCATTGAGGGTGGCAGAACACTGGAACAGCTGCCCAGGGAGGGCGTGGAGTCTTCCTCTCTGGAGACATCCCAAACCCACCTGTGCCACCTGCTCTGGGTAACCCTGCCTGGGCAGGGGGTTGGAGGGGATGATTTCCAGAGGTCCCTTCCAACCTTTTTCTGTTAATATACTACTGAATATGGGGCTGGAGCCTTCTGAGGAGGGTCAGCTGTAGCATGTCAGCGTTGCAGCTATAGTAAGATGATTTTTGGGTTTTTTTCAAAGCACTGAGCAGCTCTTGGCAGCTCCCACACATGCAATGAGAACTGAGCACGCAGATGAACCCAGGCCCATGCACAGCCCTGGTCTTCCCTCACTGAAGGAAGTGGCCAGCTGTAATTAATATTGGTGGGATCAGGCTTGTGCTACATAAAGCTTCCAGAGGAACCATCCTTCCTCCTCCCAGTCATTTTATATGATCTTTCCTGCCATTACCACCACTGAATGTTCATGTAATAGACAGCTGTAAAATCTTATATGAGAATGAATGAAATTTTAAGTGTTGAATTAGTCAAATGAATTAATGACCATGATTTAGTGTATTTTTGCTGTAGGAACTGCAAAGAATCAGTCAAGATTTTCTCCTGTGAGGGCTGTATTGTATTGATTTCTTTTTCAAATGACCAAGCAATTAGCATAGCAGAAACCTAGGTGCTCAGCACCTTCTCCATTAAACAGAACAAATGTCAAGTCCTATTAATACAGTCAGCTGTTCCATAGTGGTTGATCAGGTGCTATCTATCATTATACACTTATTATCTTGTTCAAATAGTGTTATGAGGTTTTGCTGACAATAACTTTGGACGATGCACTCTTTTTCATTTTAATCCTTCTTTGTTGTTCAGGCACAAACAATTTCATCATGTCCAGGCTGTTAAACTATTAATTGTGATAGTCCAGATTTTCAGCAGCTCATGCTGGTACAGGAAGTCTTCTTTCTCCATCTTCTCTCCCAAGTGGGGGGGAAAAAAAAGAAAATCTGTGTTTTTAATAATAATAAAAAGACATAATCGCTTAATGCAGAAACGTCCACTGCACCCGAACACCAAATCCAGCTTAAGTGGAAATTTACACAAAGAATTATTTATAGGAATCAATCATAATTACATTTAATGCATGCTGCAGCTGTTTATAATTGTGTTTTTCCCAAGGTTATTCTCCTCCTACTGTCCACCCACACGCACATGAAATTTGTTTCTGTGGAAATGCTTAGGAAGCATTATAATTTTCCCGTAACTTGTTACAATGGCAGCTGACTGTTGTGAGGCAGGCTGGGTCCTGATTAGTGAGTGCAATGAAAAAAGGAAGGAAAAATGTTTTGTCGACCAGTAAAAGTCTTGAGAAGCTGGTTGGTAATAACTCTTAGGACAAACATTTCCCATGTCATTCTGTTTGCTGTTTATTATGACAAGCAAATCTGACTGCTAAATTTGAAAGTTCATTTTTCGGTGAGCATGAATTCAAGGTAGTGTGGGCCAAATGGAGAAGACATGCATAAAATAATGTAGCTGGGAACTTCTCACACTCAATTAGAAATTTCTTCCACCTAAAATTCACTGCTACAGAACTGATTGTGAAATGCATTTCTTTTTTCAGCTACTGAAAAAAGTATGACTTCTTATGACTTTTCATAGTGAAAGAAAAATGAGACTTAATTTGGAGTATTTCTGAACTCCAGCTATTTGATTTAAAAAAAAATGAAGACTTTATATGAAGGAAAATACATGGGATACACATTTTTTGTTGTGTTGAAGGCCTATATGTGAGATCAGAAATTCTAGGAAGGAAAACATTGGGTAGTCACTTGATGTAAGATGTATGGTTACCTGTAGAGGACTCTGCACTGCTTTTTCATGCTTAGTATGAGGAAGGAAAAAAATGTAAATTTAAAACAGTCATTCTTTCTTGTGTCTATTGTTCTGGCCCCTCTATCAGTGTGGTTTAAATTTTAAATTTCGTGGCATGTTGATAGATTTCCTATGATGGTGATTAGTTCTAAGGTAGTTTAGTGGAAAGTGGGATCTGTGTTATCCTGTTGTTTAGATCCCTCCCAAGTGCACTCTGTTTGGTGCTCATACCAGGGTTAGACCATCTCAGTCAGTCCAAACACTGCTGAGGGAAAACTCTATGAAGCTTGAAATGTAAAATCCTCTGGGCTTCAGGGACAGTGGTATTTATACTGTTGCCTGGTGGGCTTTATTTTAGTCCATCTTTACAAAACATCCCTTTGACAGGTAAATATTTAATTTTAAACGTTCATTTAGGCACCTGACTTCAGAAGTGATGTATGTGTCTATCAACATCTTTGAGTCATTTGATGGAGAATTCCTGTAGTAGTTGCAGTGATATTGTGATTTTGGGTACATAAATGAGAACAAAAATTTCTGGGGGTGGAAATAGCACATAATTGGGTATGATTTTAGTTTCTCAGTTCTGTCTTAGCTTCTGCAGCATGATTGAGGCAATCTGCAGTAAAAGGCCTGATGTGTATATATAATACCGGACTATTAAATTTGTGATTAGATTGTGGAAAATCTCAAGTCAAAAGTTTGGTAATTTAGGATGGAGTCTTTCTCCAGGCACAATTAACAGAGAAGTGACCAAGATTTGCCCCTTGACCTTCAGGAAAACATCACCAGGGGTGCTGAAGGAATCAGATGTGTTGGTGTTGCTTTGGTGAAGGTGCTCAAGGGACTGAGGTCTCCGAAGAGGCTCATCAGTGAGAGAGGCTTGGCAGGGAGGGAGATGGGGGGCCCAACACCCCCCCCAGCCTCTGAGACTGAGAAAGCTGAGCTTCTGGTGCACAAGTGCCAGAGCTGCCTCACTTTACAGCAGTTTTTTTCACAAAACCCAGAATCCCAACTCTCAGGTCACTTTGTGGGGAGCCTTGAAAATCCCTCCACTTCTGCGGTGTCCTGGGGCATAAAACCAGGTTCAAGTCCATTCCAAATCAATGCACTCACTTGCTATTTGTGCTTTTATTTCTCCCCACATACCTTGTAGCATAGAATTTAACTGTAGCTGAGATATAGCATAAGTAAATAACCAATGGGGACCAATAATAATTGCAATAAACCTATAACTTTGATGCTCCAGTATTTAACATTCTGGATCAAACTCTGCCCAGCCTTACACTCTGCAGAACCCCCCTGAGGGCAATAGGATTTCATGGGGTGTAAATCAGGGCAGAATGAGGTGATTTCAGAGGAGGTGAAATTGCTGATGTAACTTCCCCATCTTAAAGAGACTTCAGCCAAAAAGTAGGGTAGTGATGGCAACAGGGAAGAAGGTCACAGTAAGACATTTAAACATGAACTAGGAAAATAGTTTATTGTTCTATGGGTGCTGTTCTTTGTAATTATTAGACCAGTCTGGCAAGGAAAAACAAAAAGGTATAAGGGTTGGCATATAAAACATATGTTCCAAAGCATATTGAATTTTTCTCCTGCTGGTGGTAATCCATCTGAATGAAAAAAAAATAGTCTGTCCAAGGTGTCTCAAGATAGCTGCTGTATGAGGCATTATTTCTTAGCATCTAAGACTGACCAATTTCAGAGTATTGTAGCAATTTAGCACTCGCTCCAGAAAAACTAACCCTATTTTTACTCTAACAGGCAAGAAGCCCTGAAAATCTACAGGTGAAGTGAACATTAGAGTTTGAAATGGGGGTGTAGTTCCATGGGACAACAGCTTCTTCTGCAGAGAAGTCAGTTGAAATATCATTTATTCCAAGAGAATTTTCAAGACTCAGCATGTATTAAAAAACCCCTAACCAAACTTCTTTGTTTTTCAAATGACCTTCTCCTTAAAAGAAAACCACCACCAATAAAAAAAGTCAATAGAAAAATATTTTTGGTAGCAAATATTTAACTGAAAACTAAAAGAACAGACTTCTTTGGCCCCTAACAGAATTGGAGCAATGGAGAAACTTGCAGCCAAAAGATGCCATTGCTATAAGACATGCAATGAAAGTAATCCATTATATTTTCTATGGCTTATTAGTATAAAATTGCATGTTTCAAGCAAACCCATGGCCTGTCATTTGTCTTGTGTGTGACACTCCACATCTGGTCTTATTCAACGTTCTCAAAATTAGCACTCGACTTATTTCTTTTCTCCTCAGGTGAGTTTTCCTGCACACTGCAGCAGAATTGGACCAGAATTGGTCCAGAATTGGACCTGTGAGCTGAGCCACGGACCTCTTCCATCACCAGTGCTGAAGAAAGTGCCTTTGGTATGTACCTGGTGGCTTGGGGAGAGCAGCTGCACTGTGGGAGCAAGGGAGAACTCCAGGGGAGATGGGGATTGTGCACCCCAAATCCCCAATGCCCTACAATCCCCACCACCCCTCACATTTCTACTAGAGAGGTTTACCACCAGCACAAACAAGGAGACTGCTGGAGCGATTTTTATATTAATCTAAAAAGTGACACAATGTACAGGGTACTGAAATCAAATAATGCTTACGAGCCAGATACTAAGCACAGCAGTTATGGTGAGTAAGAAGGTGCCACAGAGGCTTAAAATGGTTAGTAGAGCAAATAAACCTCTCCAAAAGAAAGCTCTGAATGTCAGAAGAATTGATTTTCGATGTAACTATCCATATGCTGAGAATTCCCAAAGGGGCATTTTCAGCTGGGGTTGAAAAGTGACTATTTTAGTGCAACGATGTATTCCTAAGCATTAAAAGGAAAAGTCCTTTATTCATGTAAAATGGCACAAAATCTCTGAAAGTCAGGCTCCAGACACTGATTTTAGGACTGGATGCCAGATAGGCTGTAAGCCAGTGACAAACAACTATATTTAAATGATCCCTTTGTCATGTTTAAAGGTGCATTGCTGTGGCTTTCTGGTGCCCACAGACAGAGCAGCACAGTGAGCATGCAAACCTAAAAGCTGCCACTTTTGCTCTGCCTTGAACTAAAGTCTTCAAACTAGAAAAAAAAAAAAATAAATGAAGTCTAGAACTGCAGAGAAATTAAGAGCCACCACTCTTACTGTGCCCTGAAAAATGGATCTGCATTCCCAGCCCTGTTCTAGCATCAGGAAGAAAAAGAGGAAGGTCTCGTGTATCACGCAGAGCTGGGCTGAGCTGCTCTCCCCTGTCCTTCCCACTGCCACTGCAGTGCACAGCTCTGATGGGTAATACCTGGAGATCTGGATAGGCAAATAACCCCAGCAGTCTGCAGGAATGGCAGTGCTTTGCCCCTCAGTGGCTGCTCACAGCTACACCATGTGTGTGTGTGATGTTATACATAGCAGGGATGTTGTCAGGGCTAAGGAGATTTAAATTGTGTCTTTTGTTTTGTAGAAACCTTGCCTAGCAGTGGTTGCTTCGCTCATTTTCAGGGAAACTAGAGGAAATTAATAGTGACAGTGTTTCATAAGACTGTATTAACACATGGGGCCTTTCACACTGCCCTTTAGTTTTCAGGCCAGCACAGTGGGAACAACACAAGACCAAAAGCTTGCAGCTTCATGCCATTCTTAGCTCACCTTTACCAAAAGCTGCCCTGCCTGGCTGCTGTCTCTTCCCGAGCCGAGAGCAGTGTTTGTCTTGCAGGAATGTATTTGTCTCCAGGGACATTTTCCCATTACAGATGTTTTTAGACCCTGGGCTCAAACCAGACCTAGTCTGTAATTTAAATGCCTGTTTCTGCCAGGTGCACAAAGTCACTGGTAACAATTAAAAAAAATGGCATCTCAAGATTTTCAGAGATACAACCATTGCAACTAGTTAGCACAGACAGGCAAGGCAGTTGTAGATTAATTAACTCATGTACCATTAGCTGTTCCACACAGAGTAATCAACATGAGGTAAATTACACAGGCTCTTAAGCAGGTTTTACAACCCACACTGACATTCCTGCTGTTGAGTATGGTATGAAAACCAGGTAGAAATTGCCATGCCTCTGTAAAAGTTTGGAAGAATGAGAACTGACATATGTAAAGTGCTCACTGTGGCCTTTCCTTTAGTTTCCCTGAAGAAATTTGCCTTCACAGGTTAGCCTCTGGGAAAAAAAAGAAATAAATTTTTAAAAATTAGCTTGTGCCATGAATACATTATTCTCCGTTGAAAAATGTAAACAATGTACCAATGCTGAATACGTATCCAAAGGTTAGGAATGAAAACCTTCTCTGTGGACTAAAAAAAAAGAAATCAAGCTGCAAATGGGATTTTTCTTCAGATGTGTAAACTGAGTCAGAGTTTACACACAGCTCTTCATATAGCTAAAATCTTTAAATAGTGCTACGGGCTCTGGGCCCTGAAGTCTTAGTATCAAAAAAAAGATTTATATCATTACAAAGGACTCTGCCTCCATCAACTTCAAATTAAGGGTCTAACCTCCAAAATACATTCACCATATACATTATCCCTGCATGAAAGGAAAAGTTAGTTGTCTTGAATCATTATACACAAAAAATTGACACGTTGAGCTAGGAGCTCCTTATTGGAAGGAATTAAAAGGTTCGGGACAAGATTGTGATAAATTCCACTTTTCTCTCAGGTGCCTTCCTTGGCAATACTCAGTACTCTGGTTACCTAGGCCCTTTCCTTCAGACCAACCACTTTTATCTTTGAAAAATATGGTTGATAAGAAGGGGTCACATTTTACACAGATTTTTAGGAGTCAGAGCTTCCATTCCAGCCATGGAATATGTCGTTTCAGTCCCCTTCTCTACTGAAGTTTTAAAATATACATCTATGTCTGGTGGACTTACTTAACCACTGGAATACAGGCAGGCTAAGAGAGAAAGGGGAGGAAGAAAATAGAATGAAAATGGTGGATTTTGATTCCCAAGTCCTGCTCTGCCTCTGTTGTTTCGGCTTCTAGGCACCAGACACTAACAACCAGATTTTTAAGATGTGCTGAGGTGGACATAAAAGCACTCACACACCTGCCTTCCAGCTGTGAATCTGGCTCACAAATTCACAGTGGTTTTCAGGTCTGGGAGCAGGATAAACCCTTGTCTTTCTGTCAAAACTGCTGTAAGTAAGGCCAGGAGGGCTTGATCCAGAACTCCTTTGCAAATGTCCAGCTCAGGGAAAAACATACCCTGTGCCTGTTGTGCTGGTAAATACCAAATCTCTGTAGCAATTCTGGCATGTTGTTGGTCAGCAGCCAAGGTTGCTGGCACCCATTTTTAAAAGTTATTGGCTCCTTTGTGTAACACAGACTGCTTTCTCCCAGGCATGTACATGCACAAGCACACATGGGCTCTAAAGCTTGTGCTTGTGTGTCGGTGACTCTCTGAGGTTTTAAGCTTGTTTTTCCTGAGCAGTGAAAGCTGTGCCAGAAAGTCTCTCACTCTCAGCAAATCCAAGACCAAGGCTGGAAGCCATGAGAATTAGCTGCAGGTGCTTAGGGTTTAGAAACTGCTGAAGGGACGAAAGACCAAGGTGTTGGCTCCAGGTTAGTTCTTATGATCAACTATTCTTTTTATCTTCCCATAAGACCACCTCACTCTTTTGTTGGCAAGGGGGAGGGAGAATGGGGCAGGGGGGGGAGCAAAAGAAGAGTTAGACTGTTTGATTTCAAATGGGAGGTGAAATTCCTCAGAAGATGAGCCTGTAGTGATCAGGAAAAGCAGATTAAGAGAAGCAGATGTGGGGAAGAGGGAAGACGGGGAGGGGGGTGGATTTATTCATGCAATTTAGGATATTAGCAGCAAATTGGGAAGGTGGTTTGTTCTGCATTTAGTCTTATACAAATTCTTCCCCCCTTTTCAGCACGTTTTCCCTTTGTTTATCTCCTGAGAGATGCCCACATGTGTACAATACAAAGAATCGAGTCATAAAAGCGCAGGCCTGTCAGCCTCCCTGAGGACCAATTAATGGTGTTCCAAATCTTGTGGGCAGGCAGATGAAAAGGATACAGATAGGGAAGGGGAGGTAGATGAATACTCAAAGAGAGCAAGGCAGGTTTTTCAGATGTTGGTAGGAACTTCTTTAGGTATTCTTAGCTAACTTATTTGGGGTTTGGCCTTCTCTCCTGATTCTGCAGTCCCCTGGTCACAGCTGCAAAAGAGGGAAAAGCTTCACTTCAAAATATAAATCAGGATTTTATCCAAACCAATAATGACACAATGCCAGTGTGGGAAAGGGGGCAGAAAAAGGCTATTTAGAGTTTTTCCAACCCTCCTTTCTCATACTGCCAGTTTTATTGGTAGGTACTTGGGTTTATATTATCATTTGTATCTCCGAGCTGGGTATTGCTCTGAATGCAGCAGGCTTTGTAGTGCAACCTTTTTCTCCTGTCTCACCCCCTATGTGTCCACAGGCCTTTGAACAGCAAGCTAGTGGCACTTTGAAATCAGGAGTTGAAAGTGTTTGACATGGAAAGGGGAGCATGAAAGTCTTGCTCTTTGAACCTTTTCTTTTCAAAGTCCCACAGAAAGTAGAGACAGGACAATAATGGACAGGCTGGGAGCTCTCAGGGTGAAGTGGGGATATGTGGTAATGAGGTTTTAAGTGTTTCAGCAGTCGTTCCACCCCACAGTTTCCTCCCCTATGCACTCCCAGTGAATTAAATTTGCTGCAAGTTATCACAAAAATCTTCAGCTAGATGTATATTCTGTCCCTGCTTAATTCATTCCATGATTAAGTCCTGGGAACAGAATTGAGCTGATGAAAACAGGAAAAAATGGTCAAAATTATCATTAAGTTGCTGACTATGAAGGAAGATCAATTTTTTTGTTTGTTTTGCTTTATAATTAAACGAAGCCAGATGTACAGTAAGTGCAAGTTGCATGAGAAATGCAGCCAGCTGTTGCATCGAATATCAGGCTCAGGCCTCTCTGTGCTCGTGTGCAAACTCACATCTCTCACCTGTTGGGGTCAGGAGGGTGCATTAATAACCTTGGCAGCTGCTAAGATTTGCTTCAGTTATTTTACCTGCACAGGACATCAGTTAGTGGGGAAAAAAATGAAAGAAACTTGGAGGTCCTGAAATGAAACATCTCATTTAAGAGCTTCATTATGTTTAAGAAGAGAAGAAGTAGAAGGCTAAGTTATTATTCTGTGAGGTCCATGAGCTGATCTTTCACTCTTTGGAGAAAGGTTAAAAAAACCCAAGCTCAGAAAGCTCTTTATAATGCATCTTCTCAATTGTGTAATCCCCTACCTGGGAAGAAAAAAAAAAAATCCTTTCTGAGTGATGTAGCAATCATTTTACACACTCAAGCATGAAATTTCATCACCATTACCTTAGCTTGGATGACTGTACAGATGTTGTTTGGGAAGAAAATGGATTCAGTCCTTTTTTAAATCTAACTGCAGTATCTGACTCGATGACCTCCTGCAGCAGTTGGTTCCGTGGGTTTGGACTACGTTTTGGTGAGGAAAATTTATTCATATTGATTATAAAATTAGCCAAGTTAGGAGAGGAAGAGCTGAGTAAAAACTTACTGTCAAAATTGCTCCAGATTTTTCTGATCAGTCTATGATCAGTCCATTATCTGACCTCTCCAGTTTCTTGTGTCATAGTTCTGCCCAACACAGCCTGTTTTTGGAGCTGGATGCAAAGAAGGTAAAAGTGGCGGAACTTGGAGTCCTCCAGCCCAAAGTCACTTTTTTAAAAAGAATGACCCTGAATTTGAATTATTTCAGATGGACTTCTCTTCTTTCCCATGTGGAGCAGGCATAATGCAAATGCTAATCTGACCTGATTGTGGCAGGAATTTTCAGTGAATCCCAGTAAAAGCTGGTGCTACCACACTGCTGTTGTGCACACAGCTCCAGCTTCCTTGCAGAGCCCCACTACTGCCCACAGGCACCCCTCTGCTGAGGGTCACTGCTCGTGGCAGGATCAGTGCCTGAGAGGCTGATATATAATCAGATCACCTTGAGAGGTGCCCTTTTGGAGGCCACCTCTGGAAACATTTCTGTTTCAAGAATTAGAAGCAGAAAATGGATTCTTCTTTTCCTTTTCTACATGTGTAGTTTTAGCCCTTCTCTTTGTACAGTGAGGTTTGAGGCAGTGAGGGGAAACAAGACTCTCAAGGAGAAGGGTTCCCTCATTTCTGTGGCTCAAGGATGTCTTTGGGGTCTCAGGGGTACAAACCCCTTAGGGCTTTTCGAAGGGCTGGTTGCAGTTTTTTGGTGGCAGATCCTGTGGCTCTCTGCACATCCAGAGGTACAGTGTCTGCTGTGATCATGCACTGTGCTCAGGAAGCACAAGAAGATCCTGTGAGGTATAAGATGGAATGAAGCAAGAGAACCAGCACAGGTCCCTCTGCAGCCCAGATCATTTTGTCTCACCTGCCTGCCCAACTTCCTCCAGCCCTCAGTCAAGCTTAGTATTGACTGTCTACATTATAAACCTAGATATATTGACTAATTGGTATATTGACTAATTAACTGATATATTGACTAATTAATTGCTGCCTCTACAAGGGTAAGTCTACATACAGGTATCCAAATCACATAGTAACCACTTCATCTGAGCCAGGGTACTCGTGACCTGCCTGACCTCGTGGGTCACAGTTAGCTGTTCTGCTTAATCCCACAGTTCTGAAATACTACTTATGGTCAAGGACTGGTATTTATTTCCTTAGAGATCAGGGCCACAGCAACTATACATTATAACTCTTTAAGTAATGGTATTAAAAAATGTGATAGTTCAATGCCTATTTTTTACTTTGAAAAAGGTATTATCAATGTTGGGTTTATTTTTCTCCAATGGCTTTGTTTCAGCTATTCCAAAGAAGAATCCCACTCAGCTTAACCACTCCAAACTATCATCTAGTTTGAAAAAGGAATCTGAGCAGGCTTCTCTGGAGCATTCAGAGCCGTGTCCCACAGGTAAACTCTCATACTGCCTTAGCAATATTACTTGTTCCTTTTAGACCACATTTCAGAGCCTGACCTCACTGCCAGGGTGCTCTTTTGAAGACCTAGAAGATTACCTTTTTCCTTCTTTACTTGCAGCTGCAGTTATAACCTCATATCCCATTTAATTTGTTCCTCCCCATTCTCCACACAAGATTAGGAACACTTGTGGAGTCTTAACATATATCCTCTCTTAATTATATCATGGCTGAGACATACATAGATACCTCTTTTTTTCTTCCCTCATATGTAAATTCCTCTGGTCCCCTGACCATTTTTGTTTCTCTTCTCTGAACTCTCTCTAATTTGTCAATATGTTTTTGGTAATTAGGATTCCCACAACTAAATATAATGTTCCATATGCCTCCATGCCAGATCCCTACAGATTTCCAGGAGAGGTCACTGCTCACAGCTGGGACCAGGTTTCCAAAAGCATTTTGAATGTTGAGAGCTTTTGAAACTATGGCTATAAAATATCAGTATGGGAATTTCTGGTTAAGGTACATTTGGAAGCCTTTTCTCCCATGTAGGTGTCTAAATTAAGTTGGGACTCTGTTGAAGATGTGGTGCTGGTACAAATCTTGAGCAAATGAATATTTGCCTCCAATACCTTTAAGAATCCATCCTATAGATGAGAAATTGTTGGTCCTTCTCAGTACCTTCTATTTCCATTTCACATTATTAAGATCAGTGGCATCTGTTAGGCTATAAACCTCCATATAATTTTAAGTAAGCAAAGTGAGGTTTTGAAATCTACCTGAACAGATAATTTGTAAAGCATTACAAATTACATTAAAAGTAATAAATAGTCATGGAAGAATGGTGCCCAAAGATGCTTACAGGTAAGGTGGATATCTGGACCAGCTTGCCAGGGTTCTTACACTGCACAAACAGTGCAGACATTGAGCAAAACTGAGAAAATAAATCAGGCTGAAGAGACGGTTCAAGGGTTTTTTTCCTATGAACAGTCACCATTTTTATAAATCTGTGTATTTAGATATTTTCTCAGTAGGAAAAGGCAAAACTGTCTGTATCCTGTTGAATATTCATGGCTTAACCAACACTGTCTGGCAGTAAGTTTTAGAGCTTCCTACAAATGAGTTCAGTTCTTAACTATGTTCTTTGGGATCAGTTAGGATTTTGTATTTTCTATTTGGGAAAAGAAAGAAAGACGATTCCAATCCCTTTTTTTAACTCTGCAGAGCACCCATATCATTGACAGAACAGTTTGGATCACAAGTTTTTTAAAATCATATGTCTAGGAGCCAACAGTGATTGATGTATGGTTTGGAACACAGTGCTTCCATGATACTGTTCACAGAAAAATACTTCTTTTCCTTCACAGTTACCTCTACAAAGCTTCACACTGGACAGTACTGAGAAGAAGGGAGGGAGAATTTTTTATTTTTTTTTGGTGAGGGGGCTTCAAATTGCAAAAGAGCTGCAGCTGGAAAATAAATTACAGAACTTAAATAATCTGGATTCATTTTTGTGCTGCAGTAAACATATTCACTAGACAGTTAAAAAAATTGTTTATGATGTGCCTAATAGAGCCATTCTAGTTTATCAGTTAAATATGTATTCATAATTTTTTAAAAGGAATATTATTTACCCAGAAGACCAGAACAGTTTCTAAAAGAGCTTTTCCAGTCCATAATGTAAATATGTATTTAGGACAAGTGCTGTGTGTACAGTATTAAAAAAAAATCCTCTGAAAATCTCTTTGAAAAGTTATTACACATGTCCACTGCTGCAGCAAAGTTTTAAATATTCATATCTCAGCTGTTTTCTTTTTCAGATTTCTCAATTTGGCTTGAATATATTGTGGGTGAATTGCTCCGCAAGAGCTTCGTTTGTTGAATGTTAACAGGCTTGTGTCCTAAAGGACTACTCATGTGTGTCAAGCTACATATGTGCTTAAATCTCTACCAGATCAGGGACCTCATTCTGTGAGGTTAACTTAAATATCACATTTGTGTGTAAAGGAAGGTCTTACATGCTCACAAATCAGTTGGGATGGTTCATCTACCTCATCTACCAGGCAAGAGCCTGTCTCTGCCCTCCCCCATTTTCCCTTTGGCAAATTATCTGCACACAAAGTGTCTCTACTACTCAGACTCTTTGATCTTCATTGGAGAGCCCTCACTGCTCTGCAAATCACCATCAGAGAAAGCCCTTCAGGAGCTGTTTCCCGAGTCCATGGCACACAGTGCTGGAAGATGGCCAAAATNAAGAAAAGGCATCAAGGAGAGGGCATGTCCCTGCTGCGGTGTTGCCCTTTCTCTGTGACACCAATCACACACTGACCAGGCAAAACCAGGAGACAGGGGCAATGCTGGAAGAGAGAAAGAGAGGAAGTCACCATAAATTCTCCTTGTGGTTGGCCTGGGCACCAGAGAACTGTCTGTGGAGACCTGTCACATCCAGGTGGAGGTGAAAGTCGGTCAGGGAGATCCCTCTCACTTGAATAACATGCTGGGGGCTTTAGAAAATTTTGGAAAAGGGTTTGGGTTTTTTTTTACCACAATCAAAAAAGATGAAATTCTTGCAGGAAACACAGAACTATGTACAGACTTTTGGAAATTAGAAAAAATAACATTATTTTAAAAAAGGAATGAAACCCCAGCTCGGTGTTCCTCACCATGTACCTTGCGTAACTTTGCTAGAAATTCAGTTTGTAATTAATAAAGCTGTATGGGATAAAAAGGCGTTTATTCCTGTATTACTTTGCATTAATATTTTTATTTGCTCTGTGAATGCATGATGGGTGTTCAGCAGCAGCAAACTTGAGTTGGAGTATGTAGTATTAATTTGGCAGTCTAGAAATGGTTATGCAGTGTGACAGATTAAATAGACAATCATCACTATTACAAAGGATTATTTTCTCCAGTTAGCACTCTAACACAGGCTTGAATACATGTGAGACATATTTCCTTTCTTAAATATCCAACTGTGCAGGATGCTCTTCCTTTTTAATTTCATTAACTGAAATTTTAAACTTTATATAATTTTCAATTGATTTGCATTTTCTTAAGTACTGCAGAGATTTAAGAATCAAAATTTAATTTTTCTTTCTATCTTCATGATGAACTGGTTCGGATTTTTTATTTTCTTTTAGTAACACTGTAAAAATTTGAAGCTTCAGGTCATGGAAGCAAAGTTTTCATTTGATGTTGCTAGAATTTTTGGCTGTTTCAATTATGTTAAGGTCTCAACAAAAACCAGCAAGCAAAAAATCATCAAAATTCGGTACATTTATATTTATAACATCGTGGAAGATATGAGGAGAAAGTATGGAGTGTCTAAGCAAACATTTCTCATGTTTTTATTATTTCACTCTAAAAAACTGTTAAATTCTCGGTAGAGGAGGGTGGGCTTTTTATATGAAAACTGACAGCTGCCTTGAATTTCAAAAATGCAAATATAGATCCAAATTTTGAAATAGTCTGAAGTTCTTCCAATAAAATAAAAGCAGTAAAAACTGCGTGTGCTTATTGCATATCAGTCTGAGCCTTTTTCAAAACTGAATCTATTTGCATACAGAATTCTCATCTTTTCCAAAATTCTTGTTGTGGAATCTGCCATGATATTTTTTTGTCAACATTTTTATTGAAATAGCTGTCAAGGTTTTTACTGAAAATAAAGCTTTAATTATATGAAAGAAAAAGGAGATAAGCAATAATTTTATCTAAAATTCAAGTTAAAATCTCCTGAAAATCATCTTAAATTTTACGCAGAGGTCATCGTCTTCTTCAGAATTGCTTTTTCATTTTTGAGATCAATTTCAGAATGAATATTTCCTTGTTTTCTGTGTGTTTTTCTATCTGACTTCACTCTATATTTGACTGAGGATGGTTGCAACAAAAGAGCAGCAGAAAATTTTCCATTGTGTCAGGGCTTGTTTAGTTGTTTTATTGTTTTAACTGTTATGATCTCTTTGTGTAAGAGATTCCCTTTTCTGAATTCCATGTGAAGATTGGGAAACTGATTAGGATATTAATGTTTTATTCCACTGACCTTTCTTCCCTTCATGTTTTAGGAATGCCTGGCCAGCAGCACCATCTGGGCTTGCTCTGTGAGTGTCTGTGCATCTCTTTCATTCTGACTTACCTCACGTTCTGTTCTGCTCCATGCAGATCAGAGGCAACAATCTCCTCTCAGTGGATATATGCAGGATTTTTTCAAAGGCAAATATGTATATAAGGCAGTGGCTCTGTGCTGCAAGTTTAAGGCCTTCCAGTAAAGGCTTGTGAAGGCTTTTTTAAGCTGATATGAGCGCTGTGCCCAAATCTTGCTCCTATCTAGAAATGTTCCATTCATACACCTGAAGTCTTGCTTTAAAGCCACTTTCTATACATTGCATGGAACTTTTGTTTAGATGATTATTTTAACCATTACATTTTAACTTGGGGATTATTGATAATGCTGTTAGCACCTTAACATCTTGATGTTTCTATGGCCCTTTAAAACTTTATTAATGCTCTTGTGTTTGATATTCCAAATCTCTTCCTCTCCTGTGGCTCTTGTCACGAATTGGATGTGGTGTTCTCCACTTTTCCCAAAGGGAGAATCTGCTTAGTTATTCCTAGGAGGTTGCTGAGCCTGCTTAAACACAAACATATTGCCCTATTTAATCAGTTTCTTGATCTTGTATTTCTTGTTATCTATTTGTTTTCTACTTTAGTAGTTATTGCAAGTAGCCCGAGGAAATATTAAACTGGTAAAGCTCTTCTCCTTCTAGGTCATTGGTTTTCATCTATATAAAGTTGATCAGCATCAGACAGTAAATCTATACAGAGAAAAGGTGATTTCTAACCAGGGGATGGTGTGAATTTATATCTATTAAAATATACATGTTGACTGTAAGATCTAAAGGGGTTACATCCATGCTCATTGAATTTAATGACAGAACTTCAGTTTCTTGTGCTGGGAGCAGGTTCAGACTTGACTTTGCAGATGACAAAGATGCATATGTAAATTGTCTTGTAATTTTTCTTGTTTTACTTACCTGGGAGTACCATGTATTTTTATTTGACTTCTTTCCTAATGCATGCAACTTAGATTAAGTGTTCTACCTTAAAATTGGATTCCATTAAAACAACACCAGGCTTAATATTTTTTAGTTATTCCCTGTAAAATAATTTCAGCCTACAAATAAAGTATTTTTTTTTAATTTTAATTTCTAGTCTGACAAACAAAAACTACTCTTACATTGCACAACCTATCCCCTATTAGTAGAAAGGTTCCATGTGCCCCTTTAGGCTGCTTCCCATGACACTGGTACTCTAAGATGCCTTACATGGGATATTACCATTGATGCCATGACTTCTTGCAGCATTTTATGAAGATAGACCTTACTTTAATGGAAAGAGTTCTGGTGATATTGCTTACCATGGAGTAGAGCCCCTGGAAAAACAAAGAAACCTCATAAAAACTCTGAGGTTTCTGAGACATATTTCAGTGTTGGTTTTGTGCTGTTGCAGTCCTTTGTTGTTAATCAGATCGAGCCATCTTGTAGCTGAGAAAGCAACAGTAGTGCCACCAAACTGCAATCTGCCAAGCCCTCCTAAAACCTTCTTTAATTGCTTCTGTAGCCTCACTCTCTGCTCAAAGAGTCCCTGGGCTGCATCCCTGCTGCATTTTGATAGAAGTTCTCCTCATGCCCTCTGTGAATGTCAATAACTGCACGAGAACACAGAAGTATCTTCTCGAGGATTCCAGAAAGCGCCGTCGAGTGCAGGGTATCTCTCTTTGTCAACCCACAGAAGCAAAATATGGAAATGAAAGCTGTGGAAGAGCTCTCGAACGCGTGTTCTTTGCCATTTCCCTCCTGGGAGCCGTTGCCTTGTTTTCAGCATTTTTTAAGCTGTGTGCTGAAGTTCCATAGGACCATCCCTGTTGGAATCCAGAGTGCAGAGAAAGTCTCTCTGCCTGTTTTGAAGGATTCTACGCCCCTGGACAGAGCTGCCTTTGACCTTTGTCCATGGCAAAAGTTACCAACGTTGTGGGAGGAATTAGAATCAACTCTCGTGTGAACTAGGTGATAGAATATTATGTAAGATTGTCACAGGGTAAAAAAACCTGGAGTCTTTAGGTTTGTTTATACAGTAAATAGATAATAGCACACACTTCAAAGTGGAGGACAGTTGTTGTTTTCTAGACCTCCTCCTTTCTTCTTCGGACACCATATTTTGCAGTAAAAAGTAGTCTAAGATGATTGGATAAGAAATTCCGCAGTTCCTGTCAGCGTGGCTGAAAGATCTCTTATGCATTGGTAGAAAAGTAAAAATATCTTTCGTTTTAAGTTTTTATATAAAAGAGCTGTGTAACACTGATAAGACGTTCTTTCTGGCTCACACTATGTCCAGGCCATGTCTGTGGCTCTATTTCTCTAATAAAACTGAATAAACATCTGTCTTAAAGCAAGAGACTGAAGGACCAGTCTGAATCTCTAGTTCCTAGCAAAAGCTCCCAGAGCATGGAGCTGGAAGAAGGCACTGTAATCGTGTCAATCCTTAAGAAGTTCCTCTTACTTTTCATTGTGGATGTAGCTTGTGGAGCCCTCCCCTTGGTATTTCAGCACTTTGGCTGCAGCAGGTTGTCTTCAGAGAGAAGGCTGGTCTGGTTAAATAAGGACTTAGATGACATCACAACATTCTCTCACAATGGTGGCATCAAAGTGCCTCATTTGCCAAAACATCGGTGTTGTGTTAATCTGCTTCTTCCCACTTCAATGAAGAACCTTTCATCCAACAGCTAATTTGACCTTGGAAAACCTGCAAAGCTCGTTTTCTTCAGTTGCAAAAAAGCCTCAGTCCTTTCTATCTTGTTACATAACAATCCCACACAATGCTTAAATTTTACTTCAGATGAAATATCAATTTCCATTACTTTAGTATATTCACTCACCTGTTTCTTATCACCTTTTTCAGCCAGAGAAACTTTGAATTGAATTTATTAATATGTATATAACTAGAAGGAACCCAAACACTGATTTTTCTATTGGGTTTCAAATATGCAGAATTGGTCAAATTATAACTTCATAGAAAATTTCTGTGAAAATAAATGCAGATTGTTAACACTTGTCCAAAAAGGTTTTGTTGGTTTGCTTTGTTTTTAACTCATGAAAATAAAACGTACTGACTGATGTCAGAATATTTTTATTTAGAAATGCCACTTCAGTCCCTCACAGTAAAATTCCTTTCCAATGCTGGTAATTGAGAGTCCAACTTTCTTTTCAGGCAATATTTGCTGTAATGTTCACATTCCCTTCTCAGGAAATGCATCTTAATAAGAATTCCACGTTGTTACATGTGATGGGAAAAGACAGTGACCACCAGTCTTTGGAGTGACAGAAAACATGACATGGGCTATAGTTCCCTTGAAGGTCTGTGATAGTAAAGATCACTATTTTTATCTAGTAAGAAAAGCTGTATTTTTTGATACTGACAAAAATAATGCTGAAAGATTTATCTTGTTGAAAACATAATTTTCTCACAGGGGAAAAAAAATATAATTAGGAAAATTGCATTCATTTTAAAAAGGAATTATTCTTATTTTAAATTACTGCAATGAGAATCTTAAGAAAATTTTTTAATGTCCTTTTAAAGTGCAACAAATATTAATTCTGTCATGAGGTATTCCACTCCACGGCAGATATCTATGCTGTACTTTAACTCTCTATTCCTGGCAAGAAATCTAGAAAGTTGATTTTTCATAACATCCTACTCCAGTCTTTGAAATTTACTCCTTTCAGCCATAGGTGCAATAACAGTTATGTTCCTAGAACAGAAATTTCTACAAATATGGTAAGTTTCCATAAATATTTAAGACTATGATAAAAGTACAAACAATTACAAAAAAATCTTTCTGGAAAAATGGATAAGTAAGTTTGTCACCATCCTGCCTGAATACAAGTGTATTGTTCACTCTAGTTTATGCTGGCATGAATCTTATTTCACAGTGAAAGTATCTGTGGCATGAAGAGGTATCATGTATCTTTAGCTTTTTTTCATTAACAGATTGACAATTTAACTTTTACAGGTTTTTCTTTTTCCAGTATTATTTAACAGACTGAGGAGCCCTTGATCCAATCTAGTGAGTGTTTATGCATTTTGCACTAAACAGTCACTTGACAAGTGAGAGGAGTTTGTTGGGAATGAAGAACAAAGCTGATTGACTTCCCATCCTATCTCTAGGGTATGATCCTCACCAGGAACAGAGTTCCCAGAACCTGGCAGTACCAGAGACCTCCCATGGACCAACCTCTGAACAGCCCAGGAGCACAAGGTAAGAGAACTCCAGTTCCACAGTGCATGAACATGAGATATTTACCTTACATTTTGTAATGGGACGTGGGTGATGTGGGTTCGAATTTCCTTGAGCTGATGAGGACAACTTCAGTTTTTCCACCTTCTAGACAGTTATCCAGTCACTGAGACACTAAAAAAAAGTGATGGTGACAACTCTCTCAACATTTATGACCAGATTTTTTAGTCATAGATGATCAGGTCGTGTCTTCTACTCTCAATATTGTCAGTATGGGTCAGGGATTCTTGGTGCATACAGATTGGAAGGTGCTCCTTGGGACTTCTTATCAGTGATCCTTGGTGGGTTTCCTCGGTAGGGAATGCTCACCTGAGCTGGCACATTCAGCTCAGCAAAGAGGAGACAGCTTTGTTTAAGTCAATAACAAAACTTCAGTACTCTTAAGTAAAAATTAGTCCAGCTAATGAAGACATTAGTCAAAGCACAGCTTCCTACAGTTTCTCACACACGAGACTGGAATCTACTGAGGATTTGTGAACTCCTGCACTTACTCTCTTCCTTGGAAGAACAAATGTTTTCCTTGGAGCTAACCTTACCTATCCCAGTTTCCCAACTGTACGTACCCATAACTGTGCCTTCCTGGCTTCTGTAGGAGCTATAAGGATAAATATTTTAATTAGAGATTTTGACGTACGTCAGGGAGCAGAACTTTGGGGCATACAAGTGTCTCAGATTCAGTCTACCCTGTTTTAATGTGTACAGCACACTGTAGATTGTTCTAAAAGGAAATTCCTGTGCTCTGTGTCTGTGGAGCTTAGAGGTTAAGGTAAGGAGAACAAAAAAAATTTTCTTATGTAAGAAGATAATCAATTCACCCTGCTGCTGTATGTGATTCCTTTTATTGGTTTATTTAGAAGCCTTCAGGTGATAAGCACATTTCTTTTTGCAGGAATCTCCTCAGGAAACAAAAGTATCCCAGATGCTGACACACCTGGTAGCACATTCATAGAGCTGGCCTCTCACGGCCACACAGGTAAGCTTTTTTTGTTCCATATTTTACTTAAAAAAAATTATTTACTGAAGAGATTTAATCAAATAATTACACATAACAAACAGGGAAAAAAAACCTAATATGGTAACATAAACAAGTAATACAGAGATGAAAACAACTAATAGAAAAGCTGATTGGCACCTGCCTTGAGGACAGAGGTGCAACAGCCTCTGGCACCCCAAACTGGAGCTGAGCCTTGGCTGCAGAGCAAGCACAGCACAGCTTTGTAGTGACTGGTGTGGGAGCACAGCAGAGCCTCCTGTTTGTCCACACACTTGTTTGCTGAACAACCAAAAATAAATGCACACTCTCAGCTACATTTTGACCATTCCTAAGCACAATGAGGGTCTGAATTCTTAAACGACTCAAAGAGATCAAGGTCACAAAAAACTCACAGGCCCTCAGGCCATTTGGTCTCTCCTTCGTGCTTTCCCTTCTACACCATGTTTCTGGGACTACTTCTGGATTGGGTCAGAGGATTCTTCAGCCTATAAATAACTCAAAACCAAACCCAAACAGTTACATGAGCATTTAGGAGGGACAGTGTGTTGTAATGGTGGGATGAAGGATGATTCAGAGGCTATTTATGCTGACCTGTTGCTGAAAGAAATGTTCTTTGAAATAATACTCAGGCATTAGATTTTCTAGTGTCTCCTGCTCTCCACTCTTTCATCCCACTTGCCATCCATACCTCCTGCACCTGTGGCTAAGCTTAAAATTTCAGTTCTCCGACTGGAATTCCTAAGGACTGGATTTTCAGTTTTGATTTTAATTTGGGGGTTTTTAATTCAGTTTTCCCTAGCTGGCGTGTGGAATGTATTTCAACAGATGGTCATGGAGTTTTAAATGTTGTGAGTGGATTTTTAATAAGTCTGACTAATTTTATGATCATTGCAGTTCATGTGCACTCAACATTCCCACCGACTTCAACAGGAAGGGTTGGATATGAAAAAATGTCATATTGCACTCAGCCAATGCAACTCTGGCAGTGTAGATAAATAAGGGAATTCTGGCTTCACACTCTGGGCTGTAACAGCCAGGTTCAATTGTTTCCCTCTACTCAGCTGAGTTAAATGTATTGTGGGGCTTTTTTATCCCAGCATCAGGTATTGGTCACAGCTGGAGGCAGAAGTTGGAGTACTTGTCTGATCAGTGATGACAAACCCCATGTTTCTCAAAGTGGTGTGATTTGTGGGTAACTCCAGCCTCTTACCTCACTGCATAAAAGAATCCTAGCATCACAGTTAACTCCTGCTCATTTTTCCTCTTTCCAATCTGAAGGCTTTCTCTCCTTGCTTCTTTAAATTCAGTGAATGAAATCACAACACCTCTTTGAAGGCTTGCCTGTTATTGTCTCTGTGCCAGAACATAATATGTCATGGAGAGATGGCTTACAGCTATGCCTTACAAAGCTGAGGTGGGAAAAGATTCCCTGCCCATTGTCAAATATTCTTGCTGCAGTATTGCCACAGCAGAGATACACTGTCCTCCTGCATTTTCTTCCTGTTGACAAGTTCACATCTCAGGCCATCTGTCCTGATTTGATAAAGTGTTTGGTCACACTGCAAGTCAGAGAGAATCGTCAGGGCAAGTCTCCCTGAACCAGCTGCTAAGGAAATATCCATCAGCAAGTCCACAAAACAGTAAAATGTAATGGTAACCGAGAGAGTGCACCTTCAAATCTCTTTTCTGCATATTCGTTGGGGCTTTCTTGAATTTTGTTTACCACTGACAAGTTTAATCTAGCAGCACATTACAAACCCCCTTTTGGCAGCCATAGGAATACATTTCAAGCAGGTTTTGTTTGATATCTACAAGAAATCTCTGTTCAGTTTATGTAATAAGACAAACATATGCAAATCCATCCTCGGATCCTGTGAATTATATGCCTGGAATCAGTAAGCAATACAGTAAAAGCTCACTAAGTTGCATTTTACCTATCCACATATCCCATAAAACTGACATAAAAAACAATGGTTTCTTTACCATTTCTCAGCAAATATTTAATAGCAGCTACAGTATTTTGGAAGGCCTCACATTATTGCAACTTCTTGACTTTTTGCAAAATGTAACGAGATTGATTCTTTATAAAAAAATACTTCACAACATTTATTATTGCTATGCAGTGCAAATATGAGCGTAAATAAATAATTTTGAACTGCATTATCAGGCAAATGTAGCTGTGGAGATGAATACATTGGTTTTGTGTGAGTATTTCTTCATCTGCTCTGACATTTTTCACGATTCGGTAATTAACTGATAACTACTGACTTATTATTCAATCTCTTAGAACATTTTCAAAATGGGACATGTGCCTAGGACTAGATCTACAGCCCTCATTAAGAGCTAAATTCACAACAGATCACAAGGCTTGTTGTTTCCAGCACCTTCAGCCTCAAACTCATGCTGGTGGAATGACAACCCCAGCTGGACTGCAGGCTGCTTAAGATGAGGGCAATTGGGTCCTAAATCTTGGGTACAGAAAAGTCTATATAAGTGTGAAGAAAGCTGGGTCATCCAAAGCAACCTCTTCAAACAGCAGTGGATGTAGAAGTGTCAAACCCTGATCCTCTGCCATGCCATGACCAACCCTGAGTCTTGCTGAGTTGAGGTTGCTGCCCCACCTCACAACCCATGGTGAAGGAAAAAAACAGTTCTGACTCTTTCTTTCCATCACATTGACAAATGACTTAACCTGGGCAGTGAAAGGTCTGGGTTTTCATTCCTGCTTTGTAAAAAAAAAGAGTGTGAACTTGTGACTCTCCATGAACCTGTGTTGCTGGACGAATCTCTCATCGGTCCGTCCGTCCCGCTCAGCCTGTCAGGAAGAAGAACTAAAGGTAACAGAAAGGTTGGGGGGATGGAAAACACGAGGATTGGCACCACTCTGTTCTCTACTGGCAATGGGACCTGTTGGGAAGTGGAGAAACCCAAGGGCTACTCCCTTCCCCAGGAAATACTTATCACAGTGTGACTACAGACCTACACACGTGTGTAGTTGCACATAGCCTGGTGCAAGTCTGCTCCCCATTGGCTACAAAGTCTTAGTCACGGATCGTTTTCCTCCTTGCTCTAATGTATGTTTATTATTCCATACAAAGCTTCAACAAGAAGGACTGAGCAAGATCATAATTCCCGAATACCTGTTAGCATAATGGTTGGAGTTTTCCCCTGGAAGATGCAGGCTTGTTTATGCCCGGCGAGAGAAAAGAATTGAACCCACATTTCCCATATGAATGCTCTAATCAGTGAACCCATTTAACAGAAGAATGGAGCCAATCTAGCAGGAGTGCTCAGAAAATGAGTAATGGGACAGGTCCTGCCAGCCAGACACATAGGAGAGTGACTAAGGTGTCTGCCTTCTGCTGCTACTGAATCTGACCCTTATTCCATGCTTTGATCAGGGATCATTCCTTCCTTCCCTGAATAAGGGAAACAGACTGTTTTGCAATT
>VZTH01002408.1:14911-104102 GCA_013397815.1 Aleadryas rufinucha | reverse complement strand
GAGAGAGTGCACCTTCAAATCTCTTTTCTGCATATTCGTTGGGGCTTTCTTGAATTTTGTTTACCACTGACAAGTTTAATCTAGCAGCACATTACAAACCCCCTTTTGGCAGCCATAGGAATACATTTCAAGCAGGTTTTGTTTGATATCTACAAGAAATCTCTGTTCAGTTTATGTAATAAGACAAACATATGCAAATCCATCCTCGGATCCTGTGAATTATATGCCTGGAATCAGTAAGCAATACAGTAAAAGCTCACTAAGTTGCATTTTACCTATCCACATATCCCATAAAACTGACATAAAAAACAATGGTTTCTTTACCATTTCTCAGCAAATATTTAATAGCAGCTACAGTATTTTGGAAGGCCTCACATTATTGCAACTTCTTGACTTTTTGCAAAATGTAACGAGATTGATTCTTTATAAAAAAATACTTCACAACATTTATTATTGCTATGCAGTGCAAATATGAGCGTAAATAAATAATTTTGAACTGCATTGTCAGGCAAATGTAGCTGTGGAGATGAATACATTGGTTTTGTGTGAGTATTTCTTCATCTGCTCTGACATTTTTCACGATTCGGCAATTAACTGATAACTACTGAATTATTATTCAATCTCTTAGAACATTTTCAAAATGGGACATGTGCCTAGGACTAGATCTACAGCCCTCATTAAGAGCTAAATTCACAACAGATCACAAGGCTTGTTGTTTTCAGCACCTTCAGCCTCAAACTCATGCTGGTGGAATGACAACCCCAGCTGGACTGCAGGCTGCTTAAGATGAGGGCAATTGGGTCCTAAATCTTGGGTACAGAAAAGTCTATATAAGTGTGAAGAAAGATGGGACATCCAAAGCAACCTCTTCAAACAGCAGTGGATGTAGAAGTGTCAAACCCTGATCCTCTGCCATGCCATGACCAACCCTGAGTCTTGCTGAGTTGAGGTTGCTGCCCCACCTCACAACCCATGGTGAAGGAAAAAAACAGTTCTGACTCTTTCTTTCCATCACATTGACAAATGACTTAACCTGGGCAGTGAAAGGTCTGGGTTTTCATTCCTGCTTTGTAAAAAAAAAGAGTGTGAACTTGTGACTCTCCATGAACCTGTGTTGCTGGACGAATCTCTCATCGGTCCGTCCGTCCCGCTCAGCCTGTCAGGAAGAAGAACTAAAGGTAACAGAAAGGTTGGGGGGATGGAAAACACGAGGATTGGCACCACTCTGTTCTCTACTGGCAATGGGACCTGTTGGGAAGTGGAGAAACCCAAGGGCTACTCCCTTCCCCAGGAAATACTTATCACAGTGTGACTACAGACCTACACACGTGTGTAGTTGCACATAGCCTGGTGCAAGTCTGCTCCCCATTGGCTACAAAGTCTTAGTCACGGATCGTTTTCCTCCTTGCTCTAATGTATGTTTATTATTCCATACAAAGCTTCAACAAGAAGGACTGAGCAAGATCATAATTCCCGAATACCTGTTAGCATAATGGTTGGAGTTTTCCCCTGGAAGATGCAGGCTTGTTTATGCCCGGCGAGAGAAAAGAATTGAACCCACATTTCCCATATGAATGCTCTAATCAGTGAACCCATTTAACAGAAGAATGGAGCCAATCTAGCAGGAGTGCTCAGAAAATGAGTAATGGGACAGGTCCTGCCAGCCAGACACATAGGAGAGTGACTAAGGTGTCTGCCTTCTGCTGCTACTGAATCTGACCCTTATTCCATGCTTTGATCAGGGATCATTCCTTCCTTCCCTGAATAAGGGAAACAGACTGTTTTGCAATTACAACATGTAAGAATTGACCCTCCTTACAAGATTTTCCTTTGCTGCAGAGGCTGCAAGGGTAGACTTAGCATCTGCTGCACACTGCTGCTTTTTCCCATTACTCCCTTCAGCATATTTGTTTCAAAATAGCTGTAGGAATTAGCATTGCATCTACTGCCAGGAACTAGGGTTTGTCAACACTCTCTGGTGGAATACCTTCCATTGTTCAAATGCTGATTTGCTGAAAACAAACTGCCCATCAGTCAATTTCATCTAAGAGATAAAACTAAAAAGGACTTCCACTTTCTGTAGGTTGCTTGTTTGTTTGATTGATTTCAACAAAAGATAAGGTTTATATAAAGTAAAATACGTTTAAATTGGAGAAAAATATTCTGGGCTTTTCACACCTGTGTAGGACTGTGTTTGACTGCCTTGTTCTCCAGGTATGTGTTTATAGAATCTTTTTCAGATGCATCACAAAGTCATTTGGGACTAGATACTCAGTTTCTTAAGCTTGTCAAGTCAGTTGCACTCCACTACTTTCACTGGAACCTGTTTCAACAACTCCTACCAGTATTTAGAGAGATTCTTGTATTTTTTCAGCTGCAGGTTTTCCAGGGGCAGTTAGCAACCTTTTTTTTTTTTTACCTCTCACCAGAATACTCCGAATCTTAAGAACTTTAGCTCCTCTAGCTTTTTGATATTCATCCTTTCATTGTATCTATAAAAATATTCAAATCCTTCACCCACGGTGTTAGACAAGCAAAGNAAAAAACAGTTCTGACTCTTTCTTTCCATCACATTGACAAATGACTTAACCTGGGCAGTGAAAGGTCTGGGTTTTCATTCCTGCTTTGTAAAAAAAAAGAGTGTGAACTTGTGACTCTCCATGAACCTGTGTTGCTGGACGAATCTCTCATCGGTCCGTCCGTCCCGCTCAGCCTGTCAGGAAGAAGAACTAAAGGTAACAGAAAGGTTGGGGGGATGGAAAACACAAGGATTGGCACCACTCTGTTCTCTACTGGCAATGGGACCTGTTGGGAAGTGGAGAAACCCAAGGGCTACTCCCTTCCCCAGGAAATACTTATCACAGTGTGACTACAGACCTACACACGTGTGTAGTTGCACATAGCCTGGTGCAAGTCTGCTCCCCATTGGCTACAAAGTCTTACTCACGGATCGTTTTCCTCCTTGCTCTAATGTATGTTTATTATTCCATACAAAGCTTCAACAAGAAGGACTGAGCAAGATCATAATTCCCGAATACCTGTTAGCATAATGGTTGGAGTTTTCCCCTGGAAGATGCAGGCTTGTTTATGCTCGGCGAGAGAAAAGAATTGAACCCACATTTCCCATATGAATGCTCTAATCAGTGAACCCATTTAACAGAAGAATGGAGCCAATCTAGCAGGAGTGCTCAGAAAATGAGTAATGGGACAGGTCCTGCCAGCCAGACACATAGGAGAGTGACTAAGGTGTCTGCCTTCTGCTGCTACTGAATCTGACCCTTATTCCATGCTTTGATCAGGGATCATTCCTTCCTTCCCTGAATAAGGGAAACAGACTGTTTTGCAATTACAACATGTAAGAATTGACCCTCCTTACAAGATTTTCCTTTGCTGCAGAGGCTGCAAGGGTAGACTTAGCATCTGCTGCACACTGCTGCTTTTTCCCATTACTCCCTTCAGCATATTTGTTTCAAAATAGCTGTAGGAATTAGCATTGCATCTACTGCCAGGAACTAGGGTTTGTCAACACTCTCTGGTGGAATACCTTCCATTGTTCAAATGCTGATTTGCTGAAAACAAACTGCCCATCAGTCAATTTCATCTAAGAGATAAAACTAAAAAGGACTTCCACTTTTCGTAGGTTGCTTGTTTGTTTGATTGATTTTAACAAAAGATAAGGTTTACATAAAGTAAAATTTGTTTAAATTGGAGAAAAATATTTTTGGCTTTTCACACCTATGTAGGACTGTGTTTGACTGCCTTGTTCTCCAGGTATGTGTTTATAGAATCTTTTTCAGATGCATCACAAAGTCATTTGGGACTAGATACTCAGTTTCTTAAGCTTGTCAAGTCAGTTGCACTCCACTACTTTCACTGGAACCTGTTTCAACAACTCCTACCAGTATTTAGAGAGATTCTTGTATTTTTTCAGCTGCAGGTTTTCCAGGGGCAGTTAGCAACCTTTTTTTTTTTTTACCTCTCACCAGAATACTCCGAATCTTAAGAACTTTAGCTCCTCTAGCTCTTTGATATTCATCCTTTCATTGTATCTATAAAAATATTCAAATCCTTCACCCACGGTGTTAGACAAGCAAAGTTCAAGATTTTGGGGAAAACTTCTGTTTTCACATGTCAAGTTAATTGAAAATTATCTTGCTACTATAATAGGCTCAGCCTATTACACCCACCCTCGTGGCCTTAGGACATGTCAGCTCGCTTCCAGCACTGTCCTAAGTTGTGGTTGCTGTGCTGCAGAGCAGCTTGGAGCACAGAAACACAGCTTCTTAGAGCATTTTTAATTTTCTAGTGTGAGGTAGGGTCTCCCTTCTCCTGACCAACCTACTGGTACTTAGTTATATCAGTTCCAATTTGCATTCATATTTCTTGTACCAGGATGACCTGAATTATACACAGCATTTCAGGTCTCACCAGGTGTTGTACACTTGCATGGTATCATTAATCACCTTTCCAGCTCAAGTGCCTGTATTTCCCTGTCTTGTTGCTGCCTCACATTTGTGGTTCTACTTCACTCTTCCCTTCTCTTTGTCATGTTCAGTGCAGAGCATACAGAATAACTGGGGATTTTTTTGGCTTCTAAACCCCTTGTACTTCCACTTGCTTGTTCATTTTTTTTTTGTTCTAGGTGTGGTTCTAATGTTGTTCCATACTGCTCATGTCTCCCAAAATTGTCATCAATGTTCTCTAGTGTTTTGCTCTTGTTGTTAAGCTGGGTTCAGCAGTGAAAGCAGGAAATTAAACCAGCTTGAAGCAGAACAAGCAGAACAAGCCACAGCAGTCTTGCCTTCAGCCACGACCTTGTCTACAGCACTGCTCTGGTAGGAAAGGCTTCCCACTTGTGTCTAAAAGCCACGTTGCTCTTGTGTTCCAGTCTAAAGGGAAGGAAGTTCCTCAGCTCAGCTCACTCAGCGTGTTACCTGTATCCAATACAGGTAAGTAATTTTATTATTTTCTATGTAAAAATTAAGGTTTACATTAATGTTCACTCCATGTACCAGCTCTCTGTGGAGTCTGCACCAGTGATCCTGTAGTTCTCTTTATCTGAACATATTAACATCTTTAATTTTGCATCAGTGAGATACATAAAAATTATTTTTCCTGCCTGTGCAAACCCTCAGCCTCCTGCTTTGCCCTTACCTGCTCAATATTTTTACCATTACTCAGAGCTGATGACAGCTTCTCACTTAGTTGATGGACTGAATTTTAATTTATTTTTGCTGAAATACAAAATTTATTTATTTCAGAATATCTGATTCTCTATGGGGAAAAAAAAATAAGTTGTGAAAAACTAAAAATATGCATTCTGGGGTAGAAGTAGGGGCTTCATGATAAATAATAATTCCTCTTTGCAGAAGTTTACCAAGTCTCAGATTAACACAGAAATTTTAATATTATTCTGTGACCCAAAATACCATAAAATCTTTGTACTGTTTGTATAGATTTTGTTAAGCAAAAGAGTGAAGCGTTCTATGGGTACCCATTCTCTCCACTAACAATTGGCAGATTTCATAACGAGCTGATCAGCTGAAAACACCTACAGAAAACAGATGGCAACAATATTTGGTTACTTCCAAAAACCTATCAAAGCCCAAAATTTACAAAGCAAAAGTTTGGAGTCAAATAGCAGTCCCTGGAAAATTCTAGTACCAGAAATGTTTTTTGGCAATGCTAAGAAGTGATATGGGAAGTATTCAAATCATTGCACAGGGCTTCAGCTACATATCTTACACTGACTTCAGTGGGAATCACGCAGTGAAATCCCCACTTATTGCTTTGAAAATGTACCCCTTAGTGTTTCGTGTCATGCTGAGAGACAGAGCAGTGATCCAAGGTCCAGATCCACAGCAGGCAGCAGTACACACAATGTGCCAGAATACTGTAAGGCACCACTGTGTTAAAATATGCAGGCTTTAACTTAAAATGACAGAAATCAAGGGCATTTCAAATTAAGGTTCCTAACAGCCTCCTCCCCTTTGTCCCATTTAGTGACGGTCATACCTTTACAGCTCTAATATGTAAAGTTTTTTTTTGTCTTCTTCCTTTCCTCTTTTCTATCCTGCCCTCTATATGACCTCTCTCCTAATTGGAATATATCTTGTTTTTCGATAATAGAATTTCCCCAGGAGATAGTCAATTTTTAGAGCTGAAAATTAATTTACGGGCCCTGCTTGATTGCATGCATCAGATATGTTTGTCTTTTACTACATAGTGACCTTCTTCTCCCCTCTCCCTTCACATCTTCATAGCTAGGAATTCACTTCAGAGTCAGATAACACACCTTTTTACTATGTGAGACAGGTATTTGTGTCACGCTTTTCACATGCTGGTGTTTGCGTCCCGAGAGTGCTCTTGGAGAGTTGTGTCCCAGTCAAAAGATTGGAAATTCAATCATTCCTTGCACAACAGCTGGTGGGACTGTGGCCTTTCTGATTGTGTAGCAGCTTCTAGTTCACGTATGTAGAGGTGGCCAGGTCAGAGAATGGGATCCATGCCACTCAGAGATACTTTTTCCTTGCAGTTTGGTGCTTCACTCATGAGCCTGTTCAGAGCTCCCCAGGACCTCTCTCCTGGGTTTTTAAAATGAGATTGAGAAGGTAGGTTCGAACAGATTGTTGTCACATCATGTGGATACAGTGGATGTGTTTCCTTCCAGTCCCTCTAATACATACCAAAAAAAGGCCTCTTCCTTTCATGAGATGCCTTAAGAACAGTAACCTAAATGTAATGAATTTTTTCATGTCATCAGTCAAGATTTCTGTTTTTCAAGAATCCTAGCATGTTTCCATGAAATATACTTCCCTGCAGATCCAATCTTTTATTTTGTTCAACTGATGATGTACTGGAGTGCTCAAATTGAAAAGAAAAGTTGAGCAAACACAGATGCTGTTCAGAGCCGCGCGTTTGCTCACGCTCAGCGTTAAGGACACTCCTGCAATGTTATTTTGATGAGTTTATTTAAGACAGTGAGTGTGAGATTCTCCTCATGTAGACTTAGATGGGCACAGCATAAATTTTTACACCTCATCCAGCCATCCTCAGTGCCCTTTCTACTCAATAAAGAATAGGCAAATTTAGCTCATAACTCATCTGACCTGTTTTAGGCATTTCCAATCTTTGCATCCTCAGATCACTCCAGTGAATATAAAAGGAGTCTAAGTGGTTAGATGAGATCTAGATGTCAGCAACTGATACATTTACTGGTTAAATGGATCCCACTCAAAGCTACAGGGAAGTATCTTCCACAAAGTGAAATCTGTGTGGTACCCTTTTAAAAAACTTCATCAGCCAATTATGTGATCCTAAAAATGACATTTCTGCTGGGGCTTAGCTCAGAGCTGACAGTGTTTGGGTTAAAGAAGCTTTTCAGAGCAACCTATAACAAGTCCATCTTAATGACTGGTTTCTCCCAACTTCCAAATGTTGCCATGGTCAGCCCATGAGCAAGTTCAGGTTATGTATTGCTGTAAATAAGATCCTGGATTTTATGTGCACACAGACACACTCATTTGAGAGTTACCTGCAACAGCTGAGCTCCATAGCCCATCAAACATTAAAAAAGTTTATTCTTTAAATTGAGTCATCCTGGCCTGCTTGGATAGACACTGAAGTCAGAATGCCACACTAAAAGGAAAGTCTTTGGGAGCACTGTGAGCCAGTGGGACGAACTTTATAAATATCATAAAAGAAGTCAGTTAATTAGTTGAGTTGGATAGCAGCAACAGTCGAGTTGAAATAATCTGATAACCTCAAAGAGTGAGAAAAGGACAAAATGAGTGTACATATACACATACCTTGCTAAGAAAGATCCAACAGGTCGAGATTTTTGGTAGCTATCAGATCTCTAGGCCTTATTTTGAATCTCTGTAGACCAGCACAGCTCTGCTCCATAGACAGAGAGCTCTGCCAATTTATGCCAGCTGAGAATGTCATCCCCAGGAAGAACAAATGGAAAAAAAAGAGCCACAATAAAATCTCTCCAAGCAAACTTTTATCTGTTTAATGCAGATGTGCCTAATCTTTCACAGTCCAAGAGCAAAGAAAATAAAATGTACAATGTCAAAATGCTGCAAGCTTCTAAAACCACTTAAATCAGTATTTCACTGATATTTTTATTAGAATTCCAGCTAAAAGAAGGCGATACAACATTAAATTTTGCTGACCATTTGTCACAGGTTAAACACTGATAAATATTTGGAAAGGCATTTGTATAACACTACAGTTTGGTCTCGTTCCTTTATGGGTAACTAACTTTTATTGGGGAAAAATAGCAGTAGCAAAATTCCATTACCTTGCATAGTCAACATACAACCTTATAATACCTTGGGGTCTACCCCAAGACCCTTATGTCTAATGCCTGCATCCCCAGGTCCAAGCTGTTGGTTCCCAGCTTTGTCAGGAGCCTCAGTCTGCCACTTCACACAGTAACTGGGTGTTACTGACCCCCTAAAAGTGTCAGCTGCCCCAGGTGAGTTGGAAATCCATCACCACAATGGGTGTCAGGTGGCTTAGGAACCTGGCACATCCCATTTCCTGTTATCTCATGGGGAGCAGGAGAGCTTTTGTGGGAAGATCTTAGAAGTATAACACCACATCGGAGAGGGAGGAAGTGGATGTGTCATAATTCAGGTTGTTCTATGCCCTCTGCTCTTTCATACCTGTTGCAATTAACGATTGGTTCTCACTGCTAGGGATGCACAAGTGAAGCTCACAGGTAGGAGTGGAAGTAATTCAGCTTGTAGCTTCTCCTCTGCAGTCTGGAAGGAACAGAAGCAGCTTCACAGAGGTATCTGTCAAACTCCCAAGTAAAACCTCAGCCTCCTCAATACCTCTAAAATCTCCCTGGCTACTTCATCATTTGGCAGTTTCAGCACAGGTGATAAAGAGTCTGTTATGCAAAAAAACACCCCACTTCTTATGCTTTTTCCTCACTTTCCCACCTGCTGTCTTCATGTATGTCTGGTTTTTCTCTCGTCATAAATATGTTTTTGCACTTGTGGCCCAGAAAGTGTCTTCATTTCTAGACCACCTGCAATAATGGAGTCTAAATCTCTGATTGCTAGACCTCAAACTGTACATTATAAATAACTTATAAAACAATATTGAAATATCTGTCATTTGGAGAAATTACCCTGAGTTTAGAGCTCTATCTTTAAAAAAAAACCCCTAAAACAAAACAGTTTCTTCTTTAGAAATTCTTGTGGATAAAAATAAAATTAAAATTCAGTCCAAAAAAGCAGGTTTTATATAACTCAGTGTTCAAAAATGTTTGCTTCTGGCTGACAATTTGTATGCAAATGAAAACAACAGAGCTATAGCTGGTGCTCTCCTGTAACCTTCATAGTGTTGCTCACTGGGTGCCTTTACAGAAAAGTGCGATGCTTTTGTCAGAATTACCAACATTTTTAGAGAAGTAATTCTGAGTGGAATTAAAACGACCTTCTGCACCTTAAAAGGGCAATGAAAAGGGAGGAGAGGGAAAAGAGAGAGTAAATCAGTGCATTCCGTTCATTATGAATAAAGTATAGTTATTTAAATCAGGCCACTCCACGGAGTGTCACATGAGTTAATACTTAATTTCCACTAGTTTGAAAGCCCTGCTTCTCAAGGGGAAGAGCCTTTTTTCAGCAGCCATCCACTCTGGCAACATCCCTGTGTTATTTACAGAGAAATACACGGAGAACATCTATGAGGGTAAATGCCTAATTGTGCAAGAAGTGAGGTGCTCTCCATTCTCACTGAAGATTGCAGTTTCAAGGCACTTTGCAATTCACAGGGTTCTGATCTTCAGGTGTTACTTAGCAGTAGTGAGTCTAGAAATCTCTAGAGAAAAATATTCAAAATTTTTCTGAGGTATACATCTTCTCCTTCAAAAGAACCGAAAGTGTCTGTGACTGCTTCTTCTTTATTTCATTCTACTCTTTCCATTACTTCCCATTTAAAGAAGACATACACTGAGACCCAAAACAATGTGTCTACAAAATGTTATTAATGCTCATGTTTCAAAACCAGCTGAGTTCATTTTGAGTTTGCTGTTTGGAGTGTGTTGTCTGTCTCAGTTTTCGTCTCTCACAACCAGTCAGACCATTTCATCAATAACAGCAAACAGGCAAGAACACTTTTGGACCTTAACTATTTTGCTTTTTTTTGGAGATCCCAAAAACCTTGAATTT
This sequence comes from Aleadryas rufinucha, assembly GCA_013397815.1. NCBI lineage: Eukaryota > Metazoa > Chordata > Aves > Passeriformes > Aleadryas > Aleadryas rufinucha. The sequence continues at coordinate 93,915 of VZTH01002408.1, read as the reverse complement.
TAGGGGGGTTGATTAATCCTCCAAATTAACAGAGGATTACTGTGTAGTCGTATAACAGCTAGTTGAACAGTGCAGCTTTTACATAGAGCAGAGCATCATCTGTGGGTGCTGTTGAAATGCACGTAAAAAATCAGTGAAAGCTGTGCAAAACTTCGGTTTAATGATAAGAATCAACAAACCCTGTGTAACTCTCTGAAAAGCAGATGTGCTGAAAGGATTTTGGGTCTCGTCAATGATGATTTTGCTCTGATCCTGAGCAATCCTGCTGGCTGGCTGAGGCGCTGGGTTGAGCTCATTGCCTGGTTTTAAAAACTGGCCCTCAAAGATTCTTTTAACAACCAGCTCTCAGAGTCAGGGGACGAAGGAGAAGCACCGAGAGACTCTTGCTCTTCAGGCCGAGCTGACTTCCGCAGGGGCCACTTGCCCACTCGTGTTCCAGGGGTGCGAAAGTTCTGCCAGGCATTTCCTTCCCGGAATTCTTAGGAATGTAGCGTGAAGTGCTGTGTTTTGTGGAGGGAAAATCGGTGTCCCTGCCTTGCTTTCACATTCCTGCTGACACCCAGTGGCTTCCCAGCACAACTGCACAGAGAGCCGCGAAACCTCCTCGGCGGCGGCGGAATGATGAAAGTCACAGCGGCATTTCAAGGAATTTCGGTGACTCTCACTGACATCGACGTCCTCTTCGTTCTTAATCACTTTTTTTAGAGGGAAAAATAAAGAAAACAAGGGACATGGCTTGTTTGGAAACACGCTGCAGGGCAGCACCCGGACTGTGACAGTCCTGCTCCATATGTTGGGACCTAGATCCAGCTTTGGAAAGCATAAATGATCTCAGGAAAAAGCCCAGAGGAGAAGCGCCCTCTGACTCTTGCCTTTTCATGCAAGGAGAGGTGAGGAATCGTGTTGTGACCGCAAAAGGCATTTGAGCATAAACCAATTTCTCACAGTACAATATGCCATCACCTCCAACCCCCAAAAGTTTTCATGCACAGTTTGGGGGAAGGAAAAGAAAAAAAGCCTTCACACAGCTTCAATTTTCTGTACAATAAGGTGATTTCCTATAGAAACAAATTTCATACCCTGCCAAGTATGAGTACTGGGCCCTCAATATTAGCAGATATTTGATATTTTCTTTGGGTACCCCTCAGCCTTTGGTAAAAGTCCCAAAATAAAAGAGCCTGGCTAAGGATCTTAAGCCTGGCCTATTATTGCTTTCTTAACAACAGCCTTTTCTGCTTTTGGAGACAGCTGTCTTGTAACTCGTTCTAAGCGAAAGAGGAATGGGATTTGTATAAAATCCCAGGCATTTGTATAAAAACTCATTTATGTGCAGGATCCAGCTTTGTGAATGTAAACAGCGGCTAAAAACAGCCTTCATCTTTTCTATTCCAGAAATAAGAAAAAAAAACCACAGCCTGTATAAAGCATATGGGATTCACTTAAACTTGACCATCCAAATGTATTAAAAGTAAAAAGAGTGAAATAATGAAGTTAAAGCAAAGAAGTTATCAAAAAACAATATCGGCCCCCCTGCATGGTCAATCACAGGCAAAATGCAGGAGCAGAGCAAAGAATGTGCAGGCACAAGGAGTGTGCCCACACATCGTGCATTTTAAGGACTCACCAGCTAATATTTCCTATCTTTTTCCAGAAGCCATACGGTAAACAGATAGCACTAACAAAGTCAAATATTAATAACCAAGAACTGCACATCTCCAAATCCCCTTCCCCCAACCAGCAAAACCCATAGAAATTTACACTGACCAAAGCAAATAGAAAATAAAAGTCAAAGCACTTACATGGTTGACATTTAGGGATAGAACCACGTACTCTTTCCATCCTTTTGAATTTCCTAAGTTATAACATTAACAGAAAATAAATACACATTGAAATGGAGTAACTCATGATCGTGACATACAGTCACTGAGAAGTTACAGTGATAAGGTCTTGAAACAGAACATCCCGAGAAGAAATTCTAAACTGTCTCTAGACAGCTCAGATCAATTTAGCATTTTGTCACACTCTTAAGCAATCCAGTTGGCTCTGTCCACCCAGAACAGCTTTCTCAGTATAATTACTTTCCAGCCACACAGTTCTTTCTTTCGAGGAGCAGCATATTTTCAACTCTCCCAACCCTGTGATTGATTTCTGGTGCGATGGAAAGAGAAACGGTTTGCAGAAGCATGAAAACAAATCTACGAAAGTGTTGATGGAGGGGACATGACTCAACCCTTCACCTGAAACCTGAATGATGCTTTGGGGGATGTCGAATTAAGGAGGTAGGGAAAAACATCTATTTCATATTTTATTGATATTTCTGAGCCCTGTCCAGTTTCAAAAGTAGATACTCCAGAGTAATACACAGAAAACCTCTCAACATCAAGAAACCACTCCTTCTAGCCAGAGTAACTGAGAAAATGACACTAAAAATCATCTGTGTACTTTCTTGGTTGTTGAAGAGTCAGACCCCACAAGGCCTGCTCACAAAATTGTTTGAGGCTACTAACAGCTGTCTCAAATTCTCACATTTTTGTTGTGCAAAAGACAGAGTGAGTACGTGATGTATTTTTCACCTTCTACCTTTTGGTCTTGTTTCTTGAAACAAGAACTGAAAACTGTGTGACATCTTGCAAACTTATTTCCCACTGAACTGCATATTGAATTTAAATTTTGTAAGGCTGAATGAAGCTTAGCTCAGAATCCCCAGGCATTATTATTAATCTAACTTAGATTTTGTTAAGATGGAGACTGGGAGAGGACTTGGATGCCTTACAGACCTGCTGGCTCACCAATTATTAAGGCAACAACTACTGTTTACTGACACTAATAAATTCTGTTAGTTCATGCAGATGAGAAGCTGTTTTAAAAAAAAGTTGAGCCAATATGAACTTTTTGTCCTAGTGGAAGTATTGTCTTTCCTTTGCTTCTTTCCTGTCTGTTAATTTCCATTGTTTCATTCCATGAGGTGCTTGTTTGAAAGGACAAAATCTCAGCTTTTTAAGTGCAAGAGTAAAAGTGAAAATATTTAGACACCAAAAGTGAGCTATGCTTTTGTGAAAGAGATTTCAGTGTCCTTCAGAGGGTATAAATGTGATGAGAACTTTCTGTTTATTTCCTCCCTGAAGTGAAGGAGACTTTCCTGGGTTTTTAGATTAACTCTGTATTTCATAATCTTTTTTATTCTGTGGTAGGTTAGGTGCTGATAATCTTTATGGTCTTATGCAAACAGATTCATTTTGCCATTCTTGGATCATTAGACAAGCACTAACCTAGCAAATATGCACACACAAAAACTGGGTGTGAAACCCACAGCTGTGCACAGAATCATAGAATCATTTTGGTTGGAAAAGGCCTCTGAGATCACCATGTCCAACCGTTTATCCAGCACTGCCAAGACTGCCACCAAACCATGATCCTATGTGCCACATCTATGGGTCTTTTATAATGTATCATATTCCTTGTCATGTACAGGAATTAAATAACATGTTGCACCCTTTGGGATTCCTGAAGCCACTAAAGTACCAAACCAGAAAGGAGAAATAATCTTGGAATATACTGAAAATTTAGACTAAATTTGAAGAGTCTCTTTTTCTTCTAATGAACTTTATATGTTGCCTTTTATGCCTGCAACTTTCTCTTCTCCCTGTGTATTTATTTGCATTATGGTGGTTCTTTGAAGTTTAAGTCATTGGTGAAGACTTTTCTGGGGCCAGAACTATGCGATACCCCACCAAAAAAAATCTCTGTGTGACTTGCAACATGAGTATAAAATGTAAAGTGGCTGTATAGATATAGACACACAAGTGCAGAAAAGAGTAAGACTGCATATTTGTATAATCCTTACCTCTGGTTTTAAAAACAAGGAAGAAATAAGTACTGCTATCTCAAAATTTTCAGCATACACTGAACATGTAGTTATCTTGACAGGCTTCTTCCCCCTCACTGAAACTCCCAGGTTTCAGGTATTTTAAATGCTATTATAAACCAAAGTCAGGATCTAAATTTGAATTTCTCTTGCAAATGAGGCTTGTTTGGCCTAAATCAGGAAATTAGGCCAAATACCAGTCAAAACTCACCACAGATATTATTGGGGAGTTATGTAGTGCTCATATTTTTGGTATCAGTTATAAATTTTCTTGATTTTGTTGATATGCTTTTTGGTGTGGGAATCAAGTTTGCTCCTGCCAGAAGAATGATGGATGCCATCAGTGCTCAACAAATTATGCATAATTATACTCAAACTAGCTGCACTGTTTTCTGTTGACTACACATAGGAGGTAATAATAGTTTAGGGAAAATATGTTTAATGTGGGCCTCATTTTAGGGAAGGAATGTGTGAAACTGCATCCAATTTCCAAACAGGTGAATATGTAAAAGAATTGAGTAACTGCCTGTGCAAACGAGAGAGAGGAACTTTCATGAGATATTGTACATGAGATCAGGTGCTTTTTTTATAAAAACAACAACACCACCACCAAAAAAACACATGCCCCTCTACATTCTTGAAGGACTAGAGGAATTTGTTTTCCGTGGTGAGGTGCTGTTGGGTCCATTTGTCTGCATACATTTGGCTAATGCATTTTAACAGATAGTGCTTTGCTTCCCACGACAGGATTGAGATCTATAGCTGTGCTGATTATATATTATTTCAAAACCAAATAAACACAGAGAATCCCTATTTCTGTGTGACAGTACTCAGACACATAAGTAACAATAAGAGGAATGCACGTGCTCTAGAAATCCATTTATTCAGAAAGATCCCAAAGCACTTACTAGATTATTAAGAGAAATCACTTGCACAACCACTTTAACAGTAGCAATGTAGCAATACTACCCAGATGTCTGTGATGAGAGGAATGTCTTATCTCAGTGATTATCCCACTGCACTCCATAGATCATCAGTAACCTCTACAATCGTTGCTGTTGGTTATTGGCAGTAAATATGTTTGAGCTATAGACAATGTATAGAAGATGAAGCATGTCAAAAGCCTGATCCAAAACTCCTTGGAGTAAATACCAAGGGAGTTTAATAGGCTTTGGCTCAGTCTCTCAGCTTCCTTTATTTCAGTGGGGCTACTGATTGCTAGAAGATAACTGTGTTTTTCAGAGCAGTGCTGTTTGTGACACATAAACCATAGCTCAGGAGTGGTTTGATTCAAAATTACAGTGGGAAGGAGAACGCATGAGATCTCCACAACAGCCTGGAGTGAGCTGGAATGTCAGAACCCAGGCTGCAGCAGAGGATGATGCTCTTGAAACAGTGATAACAAAGTAAGCAAGGTCAAAGAAATCAAGAGCAGTGCCTGTATGTCCACAGGAGACAGGTGGGGAGGTAGTGAAATTCTTTCTCAAAGTAAGAAAATACAGAGGGTCTGCTGGTCATATGGATTTTCATTTTTGCCAGGATTGCCATTCCCAGCCAAGGGCTTACATGTACTTTGATGCTAGAAGTAGAAATTTGAGTGCCTAGAGCTCTCCCATGCAGTTTGAGTACTGAAGACAGGAGTTAGAAACATGTATGTAAATTAAACCCGTCACAATCTGGTGGCAATATGTTGTTATATTCTACATAATATGGACATAAATATATGACTCATTGTGAATATATTCCATTATCTTCCCTCTGAATCCCATTAACTGTTTTACATTAAGCCCTAGGTAGTACTTGTTCTACTCCAGCATCAATTCTAACAAATCAGAAATGGTGACAGCCCTGCCTCAGTTGTACCATCCCAGTGTGAACACTGGCATATATCAAAGGGCTGTTAAATTATCAATGGCCCTCTGATGCCACTCTGATTTTCAAAGTCAGCACATTCTAGAGGCAGTACAATAGTGGCAGAGCAAGATGTGACAGGAGCCCATCTCCACTTCCCTGACTTGCACACTTGGCAGCATAAAGTGAATTATGGCAGCTGATGGCTGCTATCCCTCAGAGAACAGCACCCAGAAACTCACCAGCCAGGTTTCTGAGCCTCTTTTGTAGGAGGACCCACGTTGGAGGGCAACTTCCTCCTCCACCTCATCTCAGCTCACCAATCCATCCTCCCTTTACACGATCCCTGTGTGGGATGCTGCTCCAGGTTCACCTCCTGCCTGATTTCTCAATCTGTAGGAAAGTTTGGCAGCGTGTCAAGGTGTTTGGATGCCAGTGAGACGAAGCAAACAGTGCTGAAGTACTGAAGAAAATGTAAAAGTTAGCTCTCTGTATAGTATGTGATTGATCAGAAGGGAGTATTGGTGCTCTATGCAAAGAACCACAGGGAGACATTGGAGAAGGAGTCATTCCGAGAACTATGTGATGATATGTAGATTATTTTGATCAAAAAGTCCCTTAGAAATCAACTTGCTATGCTGCATTACAGCAATAAATTTTGTTTCTTCCAAGTAACTGTAGCAGCAAAATGAGCAGTGCCTAATTTAGTAGTGAATCAGCATTTCCATTCTCCTTCTTTTTCCCCCTTTCCAAACTTAACAAGAGTTTTGTGGAAAAGAGTCAGACATACCAGCAAGCAAAGGCTGAAATAGGTTATGCTGAAATGAACACGCATTTGAACCAGCTTTATCCATCCTTGCTTTTAATGGGGCCCTGAACTCAGCAGAGGCTGTTAGGTGCTTTTGTAATACAGATTAACAATAATACTAAAGTTCCTCCCATATCTCAGTCCTCCCAAAGAGAGAGACTTAGGCTAAGATACTTTAAAGCTCTCCTTAGGCTGTTGTGAGTTCAGTGTGAAAATACATCCGTTGCCATCTCACGTTAACACTTATGGCTCTAGAAGTGGGGGCCTTTTGCTTTTACTATAGCTTGTCAGATTATGGAACTGAGGAAACCATTGATCCCTGAAGGATAAAAATCAGTGGAAGGCTCCTTAAAAGAAAAATACAGTATATTCAAACAGCATTAGAGAAAGTCCTCTCTTTGTAGTTTGAGATGTTGAAGGTCAAGGGAAAAAAAAAATAAAAAGAGCCCTACATAAAAGTAAAAAAAAAAAAAAGTTTAGGCAAAGCAGCCATTGCCAAGTTAAAGTAGAAATAAAAATAAAACTTTAAAGCTTTTTCTGGTATCTGTCCTTTGTTTTTACAATGTTAGCTATTCAAAAGGAAAAAAAAGATTAAGCTGTCTGCTTTCAAACTGCTGCATTGAGGTGTTGATAGTAAATAAAGTGTCTTATTTACTGCTGAAGAGCAAAAATGTCAAGTTCATAAAAGACCAAATGAAAACTTTAGGAAAATCATTGTTGAGGGTTTCTGAATTCTGAGCTAATTGAAGAGAATGCCATCATTTTTAATGGAAGTCAGGTCCCTGCATCTTTGTAGAAAAAAGACCAGCTTTGGAAACTTTAGCATTAAGCTACTCCTGTCCTTAGCTGTAACTGGAATAACACTCTGCAGTGGGACTGAGGAAAACTGGAGAACCTGGACGTGCTTTTCCCCGGGTAGGCTTGTGAATTGCTTCCTTGTCATGGCTTGTGCCACATCCTAATAAATCACATCAGCAAGGCAAAACTTATCATTTCTCTGTCAGAAGTTTGAAGGGGGCTTTGGCTGGTGCAGGCTTTCCAAGGTGGGCAGGAGCAGGGAATGGGGCTGTGTCTCTAACAGGGTACTGCTCCAAAAAAAACAGGTCTGCTTCCAGGCATGCCAGTCATCTCCTGAAGGCTCTGGTCCTGTCCCCATGGAGAGGGATAAACCTCCCCCAGGCTCCAGCCCATGCAGGATCAGGATGGAAGCATCCCCTGGCACAGCTTGTGCCCCAGGGATCACGTGTGGGGGATCCAGAGCAGAGAAAAAGAGGTTAAAACAACTCACTGAAAACTGTAAAACTCAGAAAAGTGAGTTAGGACTTGGGGAAAAAGGTGAGGTTTTGCAAAAAGTCCATGAACTTTCTTTCTTGTGGTCATGGTTTCAGACACCGAATGCATCTAGAAATCAATTAATTTCTTTATGAGCAGACTTTCAAACAGCACCCCTTTTTTATTTTGTTTTTGGTTTTTTTGTTTGGTTGGTTGGTTTGGTTTGGTTTTAGTGTTTTTTTTTTTTAATACTGTACTCTGAGGAGGCTGCAGTTATCTTTTGAACAATAACAATGGGATCTGGGTTTAGTTTGGTTTTTTTTTCTCTTGACAGACTCTTTTTGCCTTATTTTCAATACCTGCTATTTTTACTGTACTGAGCTGGGAAAACACTGTACTTTGAACAAAGAGCTACAGCACTTTTTTGTTTGTTTGTTTTTCACATGCTAACCTCTGGCTTTTTGGCCATGCTCACAATATGCTTACTTTATGCCTGACAATTTAAATGAGTTTTGTTTTAATTTTTATACCAGATGAGTTCACATTGTGGTCTTCAAAAAGGCCAGGCAGAGAGTTTCCCAGAAACCCAGCATTTCCAAATAGCCTCTTCAAGTGGAATCACTTACTGCAATTTAAATATTCAAGCACTTTTATTTTAAAGTTAATATTGTTTATAGGAAGCAAATGCAAATAAGTGCTAAAAACCTTTTGGTATTAGGTCATTAAAAATCCATTCTTGACTTCCTGCCCACAACTACATCTTTTTTCAGACCTGTCACCCATTTCATTTAAGCACTTAGCTTTCTCTTAATGAATGAATTGGCATTTCATATTACCTTATTATCCTATAAAGCAAAATGCATACTCAATAACATTAACGGTAATTTCTCATAAAGACACATTATCGATCCGGGTGCTACCTGTAAGCATTGAAAATTGCAGCCTGCACACAGAGCTTTTCACATCTGGGCCTGAAGAATTAAAGAAAAATTAAATTTGACAGCAGTAAATTCACAGGCACAATCTAGGCACCAATTTATATGCAAAATGAAATGCTTTATGAAAATTTCCTCTATTTTCTCACGGAGATTTGGGAAAAAGATTTCACTAGATGCTTCTTTCTCTAATATCCCTCTACTTAAATATTATACTGCAGTCACTGCAGACTCCCTTTGATGTATAAATAATCAAGTTAAATTATGTGCAGCAAGGAGACTAGTGCTCTGCCATTCTTATTTTACAAAGTAATATCTACCCTAGAGGGTCAAATTTCCCTGACAAATTCTTAATTACTATGTTGCAACAGAAGCAGAATCTATTTGTGCATAAATCCCGGGCATTCCCATGTGGTAAGTAACTAATATTACCAACCATTTCACTTGGCCTGTTCACTGAACTCCATAATTAGATAATACTTTTGATGATGGTACATTTGAAGTCTTAATCCATTTAATTTTTTATGAGATTTTTTTTATTTTAATAGGGATATGTTAGTGACCGCTGCCTATTTAAAAATCATTAAAATTCTGTCCACAGCAGTAATAAAGATTAAAGATTACTAATATGGCATTCATAACCTTTCTGGTTTTCTAGAAATCTGGGGCTTAAGGTAAATGTTAAAGGTCATTTAATATGTTAGTCAGTAATTATAATCCTGGGTAATAGGTTCCTTTTCTAATTATCCTGATATAAAAGTTCTATTGTTTGGGTCTATTCTTCTGATTTTCTTATTTGGGTTTTTGGGGGAATGAGTAATCCTGGAATTAAGTTTCTGAACATTGATGAAAGTAGGTAATGCACAATGATTAACCGGATAAAAGCCATATGTTTGAATGCCGCATAATATCTCGCCTTGAAGTTACTCACAAAAGATGCAGCATCCCCTTCCAGGAGAAATAAAGCAGAAAGGTCACTGCAGAGATTAATACCTTTTTTTATTTTAATATCAAACATTGACAAATAAGATAAAGGCTTTGTGAGCAAGCTCAGAAGAAAGTGAGAGTGGTTAAACACTGGATGGGAGAGAATCCTCGAAAAGTCTGCCGGTCGTCTCAGAGGCAGGAAAAGGAAAGGTCCTCCTCGAGGCCCCAGCTCAGGAAATCCTTCAGGAATGAGCTCCATGGAATGCAGCACACTCTGCATGCTTTCCTGGGGTGCAGCTTGGATCTGCACCTTTTGCCCTGAGATGCAAGCAGGATTGCTAAAGCTTGCTGAAGAAAANGTTCCATGGAATGCAGCACACTCTGCATGCTTTCCTGGGATGCAGCTTGGATCTGCACCTTTTGCCCTGAGATGCAAGCGGGATTGCTAAGGCTTGCTGCAGAAAATGTCCTTACCCTTCTGCTCATGATAAAAAAAATCTGTGTGATTTTGTCTCAGAAACACACTTGTTTTCTGTGATTTGGATATTCTGCATTTCTTCCCTCATCTAGAAGGGTACATAGATATGTATTATACATATGTACATAGATATATATTTGTGATATTTGTAGATAATTCATTAACAAAATTTACATACCAGCACCTGAATTCTGGAGTAACCACTTAAAAACATATTTGAGCTCAAGGTAATTGATTTTAAATACAATTTTAAGCTCCGTGTAAGTTAAATGTGTCCTAAAATGCTGTCTGAGATCACAGTGCCCCGATGGATCAGCTTGGAACTGGCAAAGGGTCAAAAGGGACATAAATCCTCCTGCAAAACCTAGATTTCTGGGCAAAAAAGAGATTCTAGGTTCATCTTCCTGTGAACTGTGGATCTCACACCACCATGAGTGCCATAATTCTCTAAATGCAGAAGGAAAAATGTAAGGGAACACTAGGACAACAGCAAGAAAATGTCTTTGGGAGGTGACCTACTCTTTATGGTGTTTTTCAATTTTATCACAATACAAATACATAATAGCACTAAAAAACCCTTCAATGTCACAAACTCTTGTTTCAGCAGTAATTATATCTCACTAGCTGGCTTTGGGCAAGTCACTAAGGCCATGTTTGAAGGGCACGTGCAGGTCATGATTTTTCCATGGTCACTGAGCAGCTTCTTGAACTGCAGATTTTTGCTGGAGCTGATGTTCTGTACTTTTTAAAATCAAGCCTCCAACACCTTAGCACAGAAGTAGAAAAAATGTTGTCAAACCCATGAGAAATCTAGTCTTAGTATCTCCATTTTAAAAGGATGACAGCGATATGATCTGTTGAGGTGGTATGAAGTTAAAATGGTCAATTTTTATAAGGCATTTCCCTTTACAACAGAAAGGCAACTGCTAGTACTCCAGTTGATAAAACCACTGAAAATCAGAGCTCAAATCTTCTGCAGCAGTCCTTTATTCTTGAAGATTTAGAAATTCACAGCCTCTTGTACTTAGAGTTATTTTGAAGGAGCTAAAAAGCAGACTGATGAATATAATTTAACTATGATTGGTGAAATTTCAAGAATGCTAAATCAGAATTGTGTATAAAACCTTGATTAAGAAATTAATCTCTTATAAGCATTCCCTTCATACTGAAACCCAAGTAGCAAAATCTGAAGCTTTCTTGTAAAGAAGCAGTAGCTGACTTGAGAAAAAGTTCAACTTGCTGATTTTATCAGTAAATCCATGTGAGCAGCCTTCTTTCAGAGCTTTTTTTAAATACCAGAGTGAAGAGTTTGTTAAAGTTCTAATTCTTTTATACTTTTCTGCCTCTTTTTTTTTTTTCTTTTGCCTTTTACCTAGCTGCAGTTTCCCAATGAGCCTTTCATGCCAAATACTACACGGTGTTCATTTAAAGGAAAATAAATGCAGCACAACCTTTGTGTTGACACACTCATAATTTATCAATTCACCAACCTTCTGACAGATAAAATTCATGGGCAATTCTCATGGCTACTTCTGAACTAGAGAGCCACTCAGGTGCCAAATTAACAGACTCAGGTGAAATTAGTGATAGTTATGAATATTCACAGGAATGTTTGGATCGGTTTCCGCCTAAAGAGACTATGATCAAATGTTAACTCTTTAAAGTGCATGCCTGTCCAAGAACAGAGCACTGAAAGAGGAAGATCTGTACATTGTGCATCACCAGGTGAGCTTCCAGCCACTGCAGTGACAGTCAGGTGCTGCTTGTCCCCAGGACCTGGGTGGCACACCAGGACCAGGCAGTCCCTGAGCAGCCTCGGCGCCAGCCAGGCCTCTCCAGCCCTTCTCAAAAGTTGGAGCAGCTTCAAGACATCATCTAATCTATATTTAGCTAAGATGTTTTGCCTTCTCTCGAGTCAGGATGCTCTGCCATGCCTCCTTCCTGCATCACATCTCCCTTGCTGGTGATCAAATGTAATTGGACCTGCTTTGCCTGCCCCAGGTGTATTCTGTGCAGAGAGCACCCTTGTGGATAAACCACATCTTGCACAGCCGCAGCTGCTTGAGGGCTGATGCAAAATGCCTCTGCAAAGCATAAAAAAAGAAAGATTTATCTTATGGGATATTTATTTTTACTGTCTTGATCTTTAGCATGCATCTTCAGAGAGTTTTCCTAAAATATTTTCCATTATCCTGCAACGTGAGTGAAAAGGGTAGCTAGAAATTTCACATTTTTTGGTCATCTGCCACTTAATACAGCTGGGAAGAAGAGCTGGTTTTCATGGGGCTGGGGAGGAAAGACCCACAGTGAATAATGATTGAATACAGTGAAAACCTGCATTCACAGCACCTTCTTCCCATCTCTAGCAGTGGGTGCAGCCAGGCTGCAGATGAGTATTCATGGCAATTCCATCAGCCAAAAAAGTCAAACTGCTCAAAATCTGACTTGTAGGTGAGGCACAAGTTATTGAACTCCATGATGTCTTCTTGCACATTAATCTGAGTACTGTTCCAGCCATCAGCAAAGCCAAGGAAAAGTAAATTTCATCATAGACAGGAGCTAATTAGATTACACGCTGTAACATCCTTAGTAAAGGTATGAAATTTTCGTCTGGGGTCTGGGCCAGTAAATTTTCAAAACAGCTTTGTTCATTTGGTAAGAATTAGGTTGATAGCATCTAAGTGCATGACGTTTGTTATTTCTAAGTTTAGGGCTGTAAATGAGCACCTGATGTAAAGGGACAGCTGGGAAACTCAGAAATGGTTCAATGAAACATTATTTTATATAGTTTATTTTCTCAAAGTTTTAAATTCTTGGTGCAGAATGAAAGAGAGAATAACACAGAGAATGTTTTAGCCATTCTTTAATGAAAATCTTTTTAAATCTTAATTTTTTTTTACATCTATGTATAAGTTTTCCACTGTTTTTTTCTTTGCAAAATTTTTAACTTTTTCTCTATAAGCATATGACACACTGCTGCACCCATATATGTGTCTAGAGAGTCTTGAGGTTGGTAAGACCATATAGGCACAGCTTAAAGATCTGAGGGTTAGTTCAACAGTACAGATCAACATCTTTAGAACTATCAAAATATGTTACCTTTGGTCACAGATTATTCCTTTAAAAAATTATACAACAGAAAGAAAAGTATTCCGTTGCCCTGTAGCCATCTCAGAAAAAGAAGAAGACAGTACCAAAATGCACATTTTCTGTGAAAAATTCACAGAGACATATACAGGTTGGTCTGTCTTCAGTCTGAGGCATTGAACTCTAAATTCAGATTTGACTCTGTTAGTTTTAATAAACAATACCTTAATACAATATTCCTGGTTTAAATGTTGAATTACCCAGAGAGGGGTGAAAAAATCACAACATTTAATTAAGTGTTCGTTTTTCCTACTTGAATTCCAAAATTATTAAAAAACCCGATTCTCAGTTTTATTTTTAGTAAGTTGATGTTAGCTTTTTCTTCTTTTCTTTCATAAATCTCCCCTTCGAGCGACTCCTTGCTTCTCAATCATCTTAACAGGCTAAATTCTGAAACTAATTGCTGTAGCTGCATTTGGAAGGAGGAAAGCAGAGTGACACCTACCAGACACAAAAACCTCCTGCTGGTGCCTTATAGGCTGGTGTGGAAGAGCAAGGCTGGCCCCAGCAACAAAAAATTGTTTGAACTTTCCTGAGAAATGCAGAATTATGTTCCTTTAGTGATTGCTTCACCTGCTGCCTGCTTCGTGAGCCATCCTGGGCTGTGAGCACCTTTTCCTTTGTGGTTTTGAGGCAACAGCTGAAGGAATAATGCAGAGTACTCCTGAGCTCTAGCAAAGTGTGGGGCCCTAGCAGAGAGCTGGGATTTGGTTTTAGTGGCTGAAAGGTGTTGGTGTACAGAAAAGTGTGTCTTAAATGTCAGCCTGGTTTTGTGACTTGTAACAGTTCTGGTAAGAGAGGAATGTAGTGGAAACTGAGGGATAGGTAGGAATCCCAATGAGTAATGTAAGACTGGGTACGTGCAGAAGTGCCAGAGAAAATTAGGAAGAGACTCAGAGAGGCAAAGGATGAAGTCACTGGAGTAGTGGTAATGAAGTGGTAATGAAGAAGAACAAAAAAATTATATATACCTAATAGACTTTTTGTTAGATAACTAAGTGAACTGTCTGATTGCTGTCACTGAATAGTCAAGGGTGAGCAGATAAGTGCTGTTTTGTCTACATTAGAAAAGGCAAAGTTCTGCATTTCCATTGTTTTCCACCTCTAATGGAATGCAAATAGCAGGAATGCAAATACTAGGCATCACAACTGTACTGCTGTAATCACCTCGTGTTTCTGCTTTTTTGGCATTTAAAGACCAGCAGAACTTGGTCTCTTGCTGTAAATTCATGTGAGTTATGCCTACAGACTTTGCTCAGTTTCTGAATCAGCAGGACAATTGCAACCAGATTTTTTTTTTTCCTTTCTTTGCATCACAGCAGTTAAAAACCACCTTTCAGACACCTCCTTATTCCCCAGGCTATAAAATACTACGAGGTGGCAGAGGAGAGATTATTCAATTCAAATGAAAAAAGAAGAGGACAGAAGAGAAGGCCCATTGTTTGGAGGTTAGTGTTCTCCCCTGCCCAGAATGAATTCATAAACTCCATCTAGTTTTTGCTCTTCTGACTGCATACACATTTCCCAGCAGGACACAACCTCCACTGGCCCTGCCATATCATCTAATGCAGTGCTTTCATTTTAGCTGTAGGAAGCGATGTTTGGGAGGTCTGGAGGTTCCAGATTGCTGCTACAGCAGTAATAAAAACCAAGTTCATCATTGACTCTACTGTGGTGGCAGTGTGGCTGTGGACAGAGCTTGCCTGGAGCTCAGGTACTTACCCACTGGTCAGGACAGATGATAATGATGCTAAAGATCTTCTCTTCACTCTACAGTCCCCTGATTCCTATTTATCCTCCTGGGGGTGGAAGTCAGAGGTGGAAGGACTGAAGCCTGAAACTTTTACTTTTAAGTATGCATTCACTACAGTGCCTGGGTATCTCATTGGGTCATTGCCTGTCTGACAATTTAATTTTTTTTAAAGAAATTTTCCTGTCTGTAAAATTAAAATGTTACTTGTCGCAATGGAGCACCATAAACATTATTTATGCAGTTATAAACCCCTTCTGGAATTGTATAATGATAAGTTTTATTTGTATGCAAGTACCTGAAAAGGGGGCTGTTTTGTATAATCTAGGGCTGCTCTATTGTGTTTGTTTTGTTTGTGTATCTGAATCATAGCAATAGACAAAGTTTAGAGAGCAAACATTTGATAGCATATTTTGGTGCTTAAAAACCCCACAGGTGTCTAGGTATATGCAGATGTGAAGGAATTAATGAACTTTTAAATAACAGGAAAACTTTCTGTTCAGAAGAACTGGTATCCATATATTTAAATTTTATATATATGCATATTGCCACATTCTCTTTCAGCTAACCTTTGTGTGAGAGAAACTTCTGCTGATGTCAAAGGACCTGGAGGACATCAGCAGCTGATGCTGGTGCCGGTCGGGTGCTGTTGGGTTTGTCTCCCCAGCACCAGGCTGGCTTCCCTCACTACTGCCAGTGACCTTGCAAACAGCTCCGACAAAGGTCGGAATGGATTCATTGATCAGCCAGGCCAAGCATATGACAGTCTGTGCCTTAATTGAATCCCAAAAGGGGGCAGACTGGGTTTTTATTACAGAGGCCAGACGATAGCACTCATTAAAAGCTCCACAGACTGTGTGGTTTACTAATTAGTTTATTATACAGACACCTTGACGATGGGCAAAGTTGTCATTTTGCCCTTTATCGCACAGGGGATGTTGTTAAAAGTTTAATCAGCTAACACTGACCAACTTAGCTTGGCAGGCTGTGGACAGTCATTACCGAGGTCACCCCTGCTGTAGCAATTCTGACAGGGTCACAGCATGAATCTCCAATAAAAAGCACGTTACATAAGGTAAGAGTGCACCTGAAAGGGAACCAGGAAAGGAGATGTGCTCAGCGGGGAGTAGGAAACAGATGGACTGTTAGGACAAGTGAAGCCTGTTACGGTTTCTCTTTGCTTACATTGTTTAACATATGCTTTTTGGAAATATGGGGAGCTCAGAGCTATTGCTGTGATATGTTCATTAGAACACGAGATAGCCTGAACCAAGCGGTGTGTGAACAGGCACTAAGCGTCTCTGCTCTCGCAAAAGCAGGGATGATTTTGCTAGTTAAGCAAAGCCTAACACCCGGGTAATGTGCAGATCCAGAGTGATAAGAGAACTGGGAAAACTGAAGATTGAGGCAGCACAGCTTTCCCTGCAATATTGCTTTTCCTTCCACTTCAGATTCTTCTTTCCTTCCAGAAGAGACTGAGGGGAGACCTCACTGCAGTTACAGCTTCCTTGTGAGGGGAAGAGGAGTGGCAGGCACTGCGCTCTTCACTCGTGACCAGTGACAGGACTTGAAGAAACAGCATTAAGCTGAGTCAAGGAGGTTTAGGCTGGATATCAGGACAAGATTCTTCACCCAGAGGGTGGCTGGGCACTGGAAGAGGCTCCCCAGGGAAGTGGTCACAGCACCAGCCTGACAGAGTGCAAGAATATGGTGTGGTTCTCAGGGTGTTCTGTGCAAGGCCAGGAGCTGGGCTTTGATGATCCTTGTGAGTCTCTTCCAGCTCAGGAGGTTCTATGATTCTACATTCGGGGTAGTTTTGTAATGTACCTTTAATATCTTTATTCCCTGCAGGTGTGGGAATGTGCTACAGCTCGGAGAAACTTTTCATGAGGTTACCTTTGCTTAGTTTTACTACAGTGACATCTGGAAGTCCCAGCAGTGTTGTAGTGTAATGGGCCCATTAAAACCCAGCCTTACAGAAAGAAATACCCTCTACCAGCTCTGTATCAGAATACATAGAGTGTAATTAGATATGTCAGATTAAGGATGGTGTAAAAAAATTGAGCAAAATAATAAAAGTTCTTGATCTTCTCTTCAGAGTCCATTTGACTAAAACATACTACAACTTGATATTTTTTATTAGGAGCCTAGTTAAAAATAAAAATAACTTGATCTGCCTGTCAGTCACACCTGTGAGGCAACTTCAGTCAAATCTTAGACTGGATAGGGGTCTTAGTTCCTTCAGGTCTTCTGGCAGTTGATATTTTCCACAAATTCTGGTAGGAGAGAATGATTTTTAATTATTCTCTTGAGGGAAAAACAGGGAAAATGGTCATCTTTGCTCTTTAATCTCAGCTGGCTGGCAAATCAGTCAGGGTGCTCAATATACCAGATCAGCCATGGCATGTGCTGTCTCTTGTTGGCCCACAAAGAAACTCAGACAGAGGACACAGAATGGCTGGAGAATCTATGGCAGAACACATAAGAGCTTATCTGAGGGCAGGATGGGGAAACATCATTTCATGGGGAAGAATTGAGGAAGTTGGATGACACAGCCAAACAAGCTTAGAACAGACTCTTAAGAGTGGGGTGGAAAGAAAAAGAATTTGTTGAGGTTGGTATCTGTAGAGGATGTGAGGCAAAATTCTAGGTAAAATGAGATTTTGTTAATTTCTGTACATAATGGAATAAATAATTTCTTTGGGTGTAGGGCAGTGTGACATGAAAAGAAAATCACTTTACAGTCCTGGAGAGGATCTTGACAAACAAAGTAGAAATTATCCCACAAGGAATCTCCTGAGACTGAGTTTCAGTTTACAGGGAAAAGATTACACTTTTATTTCCAACAGAACAAGAAATGGCTTCAAGGTGTGCCATGAAAGGTTCAGTTGGACATCAGGAAGAATTTCTTCACTGAAAGAGTTGCCAGGCATTGGGTCTATAATTTCAAACATTATTCACAATCAGCTGTTGTAATTCCACAGTTTCAATTCTGAAAACAGAAAAAATACATTAGATATATGGAATATATTATCTTTTGGGAGCTGGAGGAGTATATGAAATACACTGGATTTGGTTTACTCAGATTTTCACTTTTTTATTTGGACATAGACATCAGCTGAAATTATGGCTTTGGAGAATGAAATGGAAGACTCGGTTGTTGACTGTTATAGAAATTTTCACATGGAATATCACCGCATATTTTTGAGACATGCTTCTTCCAGCCATATTCCATTAACAATTGCCTCACACCCAGAATGAGGGTGGAAAGGTAGGAAGCCAGTTCTTATGTTTCACTTTGACTTTTTTTTTTCTGTTACAAATGTCCAGTACATCCAGTTTGATACTCCAGCACTATGGATGATATGAACGGGAGAGTCCAAGCCAGTCCTGTTCTATCCAGCATAACTGAAGGACCGTTCCATTCTTGATTGACACAAAATGTGACCTTGAAACAAACCACAGGAGTAAACAATGGTCCTGATTGTCCTATGCCCAGGGCAAGAATTTTGTCAGACCACTCGGTTGCTTTTTCCAGCCCAGAGACCTTGGTTCCTTTGCCAAGAAAACAAGTTCTAACGTAGGGGAATTCACACACCTGAAAATCCCATGCTGTTCTGGAGCTGAGACATGGAGATGGGCCCAGAAGGCCGGTTTCAGCATCATATTCCCAAATAAATGTATACAGGCAGGTAAAGTGCAACCTGGTGTGCCTCAGTGCATGCTATTTATTTTCATTTGAACATTAGCATAAGGTGCAGCGGCAGCAGATTTGTATCTGTCATCAGAGGGAGTGAAGATCAATGAGCGTGCACTTACATGTCCCGCGTGCTGCGCGTGGCGGGGTGCGCGACGAGGGGACCGCGAGAGGAGCCAGCCCCGTGACAAACACAACAGATGCACCTCTGAATGCTGAGGGCAAGAACAGAAAAA
Organism: Aleadryas rufinucha; assembly: GCA_013397815.1. Classification (NCBI taxonomy): domain Eukaryota; kingdom Metazoa; phylum Chordata; class Aves; order Passeriformes; genus Aleadryas; species Aleadryas rufinucha. The sequence goes on along the minus strand of VZTH01002408.1, from coordinate 74,949 downwards.
GAACATTGGCCAGACCCTCAGCTTGCTTCCCCCAGCAGAGTTCCCTTACCCTCAGTCTTTACCAGCTGAGTTGGGCTTGTGCCTCTGTGTAAAACGTGAGTCCGTTCCCATTCCTCGCTCAGGAATCTGGCTGGAATATATTGCAACACCGGGGCGAGCAGCGGGTCATGTACAGTGGAGGTACCATTGCTAGTTAACATGTCTTGGTAGTCACCCCAGGAGTCTTCTCACAGTGACAGATTGCTCTGTTACAACTGCACAGGCAAATGCTCCATCATTAACTCACTTTAAAAAAAGCTGCCTTAACTGTGAAACTAAAAGACTCCAACTTTTCCTTTTGCTGTAGCTCCCTCAGGCAATGAAGGAATTTGCGATGTGTGTCAATGAGACATTTGAAATCTCACACATTTAAATTGTCCCGACTTCAACAGCATTTTAAATACACTGAAACCAGCAGCATTTCTAAATTCAAACACTTACCAGCTTCCTTCCCACAAGCTTGCTCCTATGAGCCTCAAAGGCAGTAGAAAATGTTATTATGCGAACAAAGCGTCTCTCTGTAACTGAATTAAATATAAATCCATTAAAAAGAGAGAGATAATATAATAATTAATACTTTGTACTACTATATTACCTTTCTACTGCAGTCTAAAGGTATTAATTCAGCCTTAGCCCACCGTTTCTTTTCCCATTTTATAAATAGAAAAAATTGAGGCACAAAGGGGAAAAGTGATATAACTGAAGGCACAAGGCAAATCAGTATCAGGGCAGGCATAAAATACTGGAAATCTGGCTCTCAGTGCTGCCTCCACCATTCCTGCACCAACCTTCCCGCAAGGCAAAGACACGATAGACAAATGGTACCACCGACAGGGTTATCTGAAAGTGAAAATCAACAGTGGATCCTCAGTCCCCACATCTCAGCCTCAGAGAGACACACAGGGCTCAGCGGAAAGAAAACTCTAAGCCACCGAATAAATCCAGTGGTGGGCAAATTCCAGCGACTTCCCCGCATCATGTGTGGTATTTCTGAGTCTACATCAAGAAAATCCCATAATCCTATCCTCCAGTCTTTCACCATGCGAGTGGGTGAGGAGCTCCCATTAAGTTCAGCAGTGTGAGACTGCAATTAAACAGCGATTAAGAGTCGCACAATGCAGCCCACTGGAGGGATGAGCCGTGCTCTGGCTAACGCGATCAGCAAACAAACTCTTTTGAAGTGCTTAGGCACAGTGCGTTAGGAAAAGTACCCGGCGAGAGGAATTACCACTCTGCCCTCACACAGACATAAATCCAGGCTTCGCTCAGCCCTGGAGATGGATAGACCTGTTTATCCTCCAGAGGGATTTTACATGGCACTAGCAGGCTGCCCACGATGCAAAATCAGGCCTTTAATGATTGCTTGTGAGAACTCGGAACGACAAAGCTTTTCATTAATCGTCCATTCCTCATCAGTCTCTTAATAGATCTATAAATGAATAAATACCCTAAGGAAATTGCTACTTTAAAAAAGGAAAAAATTGGGTACCACTTTGAATATTGACAGACACAAGAGTTGCCTTTTAACTCCGGAGTCATTCAACTTTTGTTGGAGTGTTACATAAAAGCTTTTAATTTACCGAGTACCTTTTTGTGAGTCGAGGGGATCATTTGTGACTAATGAAGAGCAAAGAACATTTTAATAATAGTGACAACTGGCTTTGATATTAATATTGTCTCAAAAAAAGTCTCTTTTGAAGTCTCTGAGATTAGGAAAACCCTTTATATTTTATCCAACCGTGTTAATAAAATTGCCTTGCCTACATAATGCTCTCTCCAAAGCAAAAGTAATTTTCCCCCATTTAGTTCCCCATGCTATCCTGTGGATATTTTTATACGCATTTTTTTTCTCACTTGTCATTTTTCTGTGCACCAACATTTCTAATTTTTTTATTAGTTTTCAGAAATCATATTTAAATGAAAACCCAAGTGTAATGCTCTATTTCTTACAAGAACTTGAACATATTTCATATCCTCAGAAATGGAAGCCTTTTTGCATGTCATAAATATTTCTTGATACTTTTTCAGGGAGGAAGTAGGATGGTAGGGGTGTTGAATGGAAGCCTTCTTCAGGAAACTGTCTTTTATAGAAATTATGACAACAGAAGAGAAGGAAAACATTAATCTATGTCATTTTTAGAGGTATTGTTCTATGAACAATGCTATAAAGATGCTATTTATGTATGATGGACCCTTAGATCATGTCATTTATTCAGGTGGACGTGGTGTTGACCAAAGCTAAGGGTAGGTTATTTCAGTTCTGTTTGTGAGTTCTGCATCCCTACAAATTTTATTAGGCTTGTTAAAGTCATAGTGAAACAAGACATGTTTCTGAACTGATAGACACATCAATCTTTAGTCCCACTAAAGGGGATCAGCTACAAAAGACTAACGTGAAAAAAGTATCCCTAGAAACTGCTGAAAACAGTAGAACAAACATAGTTCCTCTCAGGTCTAACTTCTGTCCTCACTTAGCCTTTCATTTTTGAAATGAAACGCTACTCAATTTTCCAGTAGTTTTCAGAAGAGGTTACAAGTTAAAGCAATACACTTGCCTGAGACTCTTGTTGAATCAGGACTGCCTATGATGTATTGCAAGCCATGAATCATATGAAGCATAAACCAGAAAAAAAATTCCTTTTCTTCATTTTTTTTCTTTTTCCTACTGCCCATGATGTATTCCCTCCAGTTCTTCCTTAATTAGGAAGTTAAGACCAGTAATTCGTCTCCAGTTGCTTCCTCGAAGCAGAAGCAGCAGTAGGGACATTAGCACAGACTGAGCTCCAGACATTTTGCCATGTGCTCTTACCCTGTTGAGGAGATTCCCATCAGACCCAAAAATCAATGCTGTCACTCTTGGAACCCTTTCCCAAGAACAGACAACATAGCAGTCTAATGAGGATGCAAGCATGAAACAAAACAAGTCTACAGTCTTATGCTGATTTGAGAAGAAATCGGCTTTGATGCGTCCTTGGTATGTTAACTATGGCTCAGCTGCGTTGTACTCGGTGAGGAACAGGAAGGTGTGAACCATCTTTCTCTCTCTCCTTGGGGCTCCACGTGTTTCAGGCAGTTCTGACCAGATCCAAGCCCAGTTTCCTGTTTTTACCTTCGCTATTTTTAGTTAGAGGAGAGGCTGCAAGCTTTGTCCCACATTCCAAAACTATAAATACGCGTAATTTTGACAGAGAGAGGAGTTTGCTGGAACACAGGCCTACAGCTAATGTTTATGGACAAGTTTCTGACAAAGGGAGGGTAGGCCTGGGCTGCTGACTCAGCCTCCCCTGTCTGTGCAGGGATGCTGTCACCAGAGTAAAGACAACCGGGGAGGTTACGAGGGGCCACAGAGCCCCTGTGATCTGCAGGAGCCCGAGCACCCGCAGAGACTCATTCACTTCTGCCGCACCTCAAAGCGGGAGGAAGAAAGGACCTCGGTGAGAGCTCCTTCAGATGAAGGAACCTTTTATGGGAAGTTTCTATAACGCTTCATTTTGAATGACTGTGTGGTAACCAGGGCTGGGTGACTGTATAATAAGGCTCACCGGCTCTCTGATAGAAACTTTCATAAAGGAAAAAGTTACTGATGAAAGTGACGGGGGTTTTGTGTGTGCGCTTCCCGTGCGGCTCGAGGTTTCATCTGGATTTCAGTGCCTGCAAAATGAGGGACAACAGGGGAGCAGGCCACAAACCTTAACTCCCTGTGCTCTCCTCCTGAAAGTGAAGGAAGAGCATCAAAGGGAACGAGAGTGACAGACTCTCTAACTGAAAGGCATTCTGTATTCTTGCTTTAGGTCACAGCCATGGCTTGCATCACAGAGCAAAGTCTGTCTAATTTAACATTTATGAACTCCTCGTTTCCAGGGTGCAGTCCTAAGTGGGCCAGGAAACTTAGGGTGATAATGTAAAGTTACAGTCATGGTTATTTGGTTTTTACCTTTTGGCAATTTAAAAACTTTCCGGGTGTCAGATGACTATTGTGGATCCTTTTCCTCTTGTTCCTTAACCTCTCTTCTTCCCTGCTTATCAGGCTGAAAAAGTAAAAGCCCTACCATGTCACCAGGTTTACCCCAACACTTTTATATGCCTTCATCCTTTGTTCATAAAATATACTAAAAAATTACAATATACTAAAAAATTGCAATATACACACATGAATGCAGAGAAATGATCAATGAATTGTGTATAAGTTGCTCCCACCAAATACAAGGGGGAACCTTGCCTGTCTGATGTTTCTGCATCGTGTTAAATTCACTTTTGCATAGGGATCAATAAATGAGAAAGTGAAAAAACAAATGTGAAATATTTATTATCATAGGTTGGGAGCAACATGGCACAGAACTATAATTACTGTTTTTTCAGTTCATTGAAAAAAGTATAAGGTAGCTTTTTCCCAAGACTTTAATAATTTTACAGATGTTGAAAGGTGGTTTTGAAATAGCTTTCAAGCTGTTTCATCTTCCTGCTAATTTGATTTTTCAGTTGCTCATTGTGCAACTTTATATATATATTCATATATATGTATATGTTTATATAGATGTGTGCCCATACATTATAGGAAAAATATTAAACTAAACCCCATGTCCTTGGTTACATTGTTGAGATATGTTTTGGATAGATTCTGCTAATTTTGATTCTGCCCAATAGAATCCCCCATCGGTTCCCTTATTAGCTACTGGATTACATAAATGATGATAAAGATGATGTTGAATTCCCAAAGGGTTTTTTTCTCTATTTTTCACTCAAAAGAAAGAAAAGTTCGGTTCTTTACCACAAAGAAATGAGATTCATGTAAGCAAAGAATAAATTAGAGTTTGCTTTGAATAATATGGACTTTTTCTACTATTTCTGGAAATGCTGAAATAATCTAGAACAGGTGAATAGGAAAATGAGAGAATGATTGGAAATCTAGAATGCAGGAAATTGGGGAATGCAGTATCTGATTTTTAAACAGGGGAGAATTGCAGATAAAGAAATTCTAGGCCAAATAGATAAGGAGCAATACTCAACTCACCTGTAAGCAAAGGATGTAAGAGTGATAAGTAACAGCTGACAGATACATCAGACTAAGCTGTCAAACCAATCACTTTTCCTTCAATGGCAGGGTAACAGGATTCATGGAATGAAGTGGTTGTGAGTTGCCATCTGATTCTGACATGATTTGAAAGATGTTACCATAAATAAACCAAGAAAATGCAAAATGGGCAAATGTTGTAAGCACATCAAGTTAGAAAACTGAAATAAAAGAAAAAAACAACTGTTCTAAATGGGTTTCTGTTACACTGGAGCAATGCAGAAAAGGAGGAGTCACACTTTGACCTCCCCTGGGTTTGGTATTATTCCCCATTTTTAGTAATGAAGGGTGGAATTGAGCATGTTTATTAATTTTTGTGGATTACATCCAATCAGGACAAGTCTCAAGCACCCTGAAGATCAGAATTCAAAACAGTTTTAGCAAATCAGATTCACAGTCTGGAAAAACAAGAGGTTAAATAATGCACAGGCCAAGCAGCTATGCCTAATTTTATTCTTCCGGACCAAACACATGACTTCTGCACAAATATAAGATGAGGGAGGGCACAGCAGATTTGCCAGAAATTATTTTGGGGTTATAAGGGAAAATAATCTGTACATAAATTAATCATTTAACCACTTGTACCACCATGTCTAAAAAGAAGAGTCACATATAAATCACAGCAAGTAATATTTTCAATTTTCTGGTAAAGCCCTCAACTCTGATCTCCTGTTCAAGTTACTACATTTTAAGAGAGATATGAAGAAAGCAGGAGCACTCCACAGGAAAATGACAAATATGATCAAAGTCCTATAGAAAAATGTCTTACAAGCAAATTTGAGAGGACTGGGCATGTTTAGTCTGAAGATCAGAAAGCTGAGGGGAGATGTAAAAGCAGTTTTCAAATTAGTTGATTCCTGTGAAGCGAATGGCAGTAAGTGAACTTCTATTTACAGTGAAAATAGAAGGGGGAGGATGTTGTGGGGTGTTATATGGAATAGCAGAGTCCCTTTTCTGTCTGATTTTCCATCTCAGAAGAAGGAAAGAATTCCCTCCCCCTTTCTACCTCTGTCTTTCTAAATTAAAATTATTCCATAGATTTAAGTCCTGGAGCTTAAATCGGTATTTAGGCAAATGTTAAATGTAAGACTTTTATTTTAAAAAGGCAGTCTGGTCTCTGTTCATTAGAGATTTAAGCATATGGCTAAGTTTAAGCCATTCAAATACTTTAACTATGCAAGTGATTGAAGTTGGATGCTGTTTGTTACACAGATCCGAAATTAATCTGAGTTTAGACTAATATAGATGTACTTTGCCAACTTAGTTCCCCTATTGCTTAGAAATTTATACATATTCAAATGGAAATTTGATGCTGATGAACCGAGGGCTTAAATTTCTGAACATATATGTTATAGGTTTTCGTTTATTCCCTCTTTCCCTTGCTGGTTAGGGGTCTGTACATCAAGAATTTGTGTTCTGACCTTATAGCTTGAAAGGTATTGAATGCTTTAGCCTCCAGTATCGAAATCATTGGATCTCTGCTGCTGACTCAGATGGAAGCAAGGTTAAGCCTGTAAATAGTAACATTATTGAAAATCACTTTTTAAACTGCAATTTCCTAACACCCAGGCTCGTTTTATCCAACCTCTCCCCTAAAATCCTGCGTGAGGGCTTGTACACCCACACAACTATTAACACAGGATTGGAAAAGCAGCCAGCTTTGTTTGCCCACATTTGGGGAGGACACTCCTGAACATGTAGCTATTAAAATAGTAATTTCTCTCTTACTCTGCAGTCCAGGAAGGGACTGCAGACCTTCACTTGCATTGCACACCTGCGGGTTGTCACAGTGACTGGGTTTTCTGTGAAAAACCCCACAGATATGTCACTGCTGTTAATTCATTCCTCCATCACTGAGAAGGTGGTGTTGATGCCTTGGGTTTTAACTTTTATATTTCTCAAGTCCTGTACTGCCTGGTGTGTAACCCTGAAGTTTCTTGTGGCCTGTTTGCTGCTGTTCTCTCATGCAGGTTAGACTTAACAGACCCTCTCCAGGTTTGCTCTCCAAGGACACCTAGATTGTCCCAGGCCCCAAAATGTGTAAACTAAGGCCTCTGAAGAGGAGGGCAGACTTGGGGTAATTACGTCATTAACTGGGGGTGTAATTGGAGAATTAACCCTGATATGCAAATGGACCAAACTTATAAAAGTGTGAAGAACCCGTGACCCGGGGTCCATCTTGGGTGTAGCCTTTGGCCTGCCCAGGCTGTACCTTTGAAGGCCCTTCAAATAAATACCCACCTTTATTCCCTTGTTCTTGTCTAGTCTCTGTTTTTAGGTGGCCTCAGGCACCAGTGTAACAGGATCGCTGCATTCCAAGCATTAGGAAATGTGTGGAATATCTGATCCTACAGAACTACAGACAGGCTGATGGCCAAAAGGTGGCATCTGACCATAGACCATGAGGAGTTAAACTGTGCAAGTTGGGTGCATTAAGTTGTAGTTAGCTCCATAAATCCCTTTTGCTAATCAATCCCAAAGAGAACTGAGTAGAAATTTCTTGGAAGCCACTTTTAGTTAACACTTCTAATGGATAATTTTTGTTAATCTTTAGCTTTGTAAAACTTAATGCTAAATTACTACATAGCCTAAATTCCAACAGTGGGATAAAATCTCATTTTCTACCTCGTGGTAAAAGACCATTTTTCCATTTAAAAAATGTAAAAAAATAATATAATATTGCCTTCTTATTTGTTTTTATTTTATTTTTATTTCAGTGTCTTTCTAATGTTAATGCAAAATATTTTTGTTCTTTTCCCAGCTGAGAACTGTTTTTTAAGCAGAAGCACACTATGATGCTGTCAAACTAACATAACATGAAACCTGTCCACAGCATAAAAGCAGAGTATGTATGTATTAATTAACTAGTAAAAATTGTTGCTCCTTGCCATTTAAGCAAAATCAACCTTGCTTCTGTGAACAAATAGGGTGATGAATCCTGATCAGTTATTTTGCTTTGTAACTGCTTAATAACTTTGCTTCAGTTATTTCAAAAGAGTTACTGCAGTTTGCACCTTCTGAAGTCAGTAGAATAATTGTCTGTAACAGCTACAGGAAACTACCTTTAAGAAGCTCTGGTCTGCACTGCTCAATGTGATGTTATACAAAGACTCATGTTACGTGCATAAAACCATCTGAAACATACCCAACAAATAGGAAAAAATCTCTCCCAGACTTCGTAGCTGTCAGAGTAAATTGTGCAGTGCACAGCTCGGGTGGAAACCTGGCTCTTGGGTTCCACCTGCCTGCAGTTGCCCAGCCCAAATTGCTACCTTGAAGTGTTACCTGTAACCACCTCTGGGAGCAGCTGGTTCTGCAGGAAACATTTTGGTGATGTGTTGTGGAGGAATAAAGGTTGAAATGAACACCTCAATATGAGGTCTGAGGATCTACAGTGAGCTTGTCAGTCCTTCCTCTGCTCACCACTGTCTCTCACAGCCGTGCACTTCACAGGCTCAGCTCACACATTCCATTTCACACAGAATAATATCATAGAACAATCATAATAAGGCATTCATAAGCATAATCTATTTGCAAACAGATCTGTCCTCCTTTTATTTCGGTCTTTACCGTGCTGAATTTTCCTCACTGGAGCAGGTGATTCTGTTGGGAAACAACATGAGTTTTATTTTTGCTTTTGCTTTCATTCCTTCTCTTTTAAAAAGTTCCTTTTAATTGGACTTTTTTTTCCCCCCTTATCTCATCTGGTAAAACAGCTAAAGTCTGGAACTGAACATCAGTAAATCCAAATGTAGTTATGAATAACTGGTGGTAGCACTGCACAGTGGTTTCCCAAGGTATTCCATAATAGAAACAAACATGCTCTTGCAGTATAATATTAAGACATACAGCATTTCAGCACTTTCTGTGCTTCCAACAATTAAATTACAGTCTACCCTGTGCTGGGCTTCAGGAGGAGGAGCACAATTCTGTTCCCATACGACTCTGTGGAGTATTAAACCTAGTTATTTTATTAACTAAAAGCTCTCTTGGGAAAGCCAACTAAAATTATCATATCCTCTCACACACATAATGTAATTAAGGCCGCTATACAAAAAGGTACTTAAGCACATGCTTTACTTTAAGCACAAAGGTGGACGTCTTGATTCAATCAGGATTACTGCTGGGTTTAAAATTAAGTGCATGCGTAAGTGCTTTGTACTGAGGTTCCTATCGTCAGAATAGCTGGAGAGCTATCAGGAGATAAGTTTTGCCTTGTTATCCAGAATTAAAATGGATGAGCCACAATACTTTTTCCCCCTCAAGTTACTCTCCGTGCCTACTCAGAACTTTCTGCACAGCAAAACCTGCAGGAACGCTGAGGTCTCGTCTCAATTAAAACAAAGCAAAACAAACAAACAAAAAGATATTTTTAGTTTTCTATGGGCACCACCTCCTTATTTCCTTGCTTTAGGCCTTTGGTTGGAATATCGTTGGTTGCAAAGTCATTTAAGTGATACTATATGTTGTCATTGATTTTCTTAATGACTGTCCTAAATGAAGAGTCAGGGGAAGGTGTGGGAATAATTGCTTTGAGAGTACTGAGCTTCTCAGTACATTTATATTTTTTTCATCAGAAGTACATGGTCATCACCAAGCTGTGAGACTGGGAGTGGTAATGTCCCCTAGTACACTTCTCTGTCTACATGCAGTGGTGTAGTGTTTCTACTCCAAAATCAGTCATGTCTTAGAAATAAGAAAGAAAACTTCAAATCAAGACTAAGGAAGGTAAAAGAAATGGAGTAACTTCTCTAAGTTACCTGTTCCAGATTTGAACTGTCCTATTGCAAGGATAAAATTACCTGTACTGGCATCCTCAGCCATGATTTTATCCTCTTGCAGCAGCGTAGAGAATGCACATCTCTGCTCTCCTACAGCAGACACAAGACCCAGGTTCTCTAAACTTGTGAAGTGCTTGTGGTTGTGGCAGTCCTGGAATTCTTTTTATAAGGTTGCTTTGACAAATTCAGGAAAATTAAGTAACACATGATGTTAAGATCCTTAGCAAGTTTCTTTTATTTTTACTTTTTTAAAAAATTTCATGGTGCACCTGCTGAGATAGGAGAGGAGAGAAAGGCCAGCTGTGTCTGCCCTATGCTGCAAAGGAGAATTCCGGAGACTGAGTTAACATTAGCTAGATATTGCTTTTTATATTTTATATAGATATAAATATGTTTATATATGCTATTTATATTTAATGTCAAATGCCATGAGATGCCTGTAACTCCCTCCCTGAACACACCTGTAAGTGTCTGAGGTGTACCGGAAATCTTGCCATTTCTGGTCATCCTCTGCTGGGTACCAGAAATTTGTATCCAATCAAATTTGTATCCACTCAAATCTCCTGATGGTGGTGAGCCAGGGATGCTGCTATTCATGTTTCACTCTCCCTTTAGGCAAATCTTGGTTTGTTTGGGCTGTCAGGATCCTATCATTCCCAAGCACTGATTTCACACAGAAAATGTTGAACAACCAACCACGTTATCTTTTGTGCTTTCCCATCCACCTGCTTCTTCTCCCTTTACTCTTCCTTTCAGTCCTAAATGTATCTTTTCCTCTCCTGGCTGTCAAACATATCTTATACTTCAACTGAAGGAGAAAATCCCTTAAGCCACGATGCCACATGTTCAGTGCAATCAAAAGGAGCTTGGCTTGTGTTAATCTAGGTGTGCTGTATCCTATGCACCTGGGAGGAGCGTGGGGATGTGCCATATTGAGAGACCATACATTACTTATCTCTGAGCTGTAGCACAGAGAGATAAACAGCCATATGGCAAATGAACTTCGTTCTTTATTGCTTTGTTTTATTTGTTTCAAAGTAGCGCAGTGCCACAAATCCAGAATATTAACAATGCTCCATCTGGAAAGTGGAAGGTTTTGCCGCTTTGCCATCCCAGTGTTTTAGCTCTCTTGAAAAACTCCAGTTGCTCTCCCTGCCTTGCACCTCAGGGATTTGCCATAGCCAGGGAGGTGAGTGAGAGCAGAGCATCTTTCTTTTGTCTTGGCTGGGCTCATTAAAGAGCCAGATGCACGATGCAATACTTCTGATATGAAATAAAGGGAATCAATTAAACCTGTAGTTTGATGACGTCCTTATTCCATGGTTTCTCTTCATTTTAAAAGAGAGTGGAGTCATTTCTGGTTCTGTCACTCTTTGGCTGAAAGAACAGTTGGGCAAAGTCAGTGACCAGGTTCATGTCTTTGTAATTCCAATATAAAATGGAGGTAATTCATACTACTGTAAATAAAAAATAATTATTATTAAGGTTTGCAACTATCATTTGCCACTATTCTTATATTGAAATGAATACATATAGCTATATAACCAGACCTCCAAGGAACCTGCATGTATAATTTAACAACTTCTGGGCTACCATTCACTTTCCTACTGCTTCTTTCCATATCAGAATAACTATTTGCCATCTAAATCACTTAAAATAAACAACTCCTAGCCTAGATTTATAACATTATAGTTACGTGTGTTTACATGTGCCCACATTTTCAGGGTCTTTAGCTCTTTTCACCCTCTTCATTCCTCAAGCAACCAGAGGTGTGAGTGAGTATATTAAAAACTTCTACACTGGTGAACAATGCAGTTCTAATTATAGGGAAGTGCCATACTGTAGTCAATCTCTCAGCAGTTCTAATTATGAGACATCATCAGGTTAAATTAATAAATAATGAAAGTTAATTCAGAAGAACTTCTGCAGAAATGTAAATGACATTTTTACATACAAGTAGAATTTGTAGTTAAACTGAAAAACGTCATACAATAACTTCATAGTTGCATTCACAAGTCTGTGAATTCCTTGCTTTGATCTTTTCCCTCAGATGTACTGGCAGATCATGTAGGCTGTCAAATGGACACGCTAATTATGCATTTACAAAATTTTCTGTGCTTAGTAACAGATATAAACTCAAATCAAACCATGTTGCAATCTTTGAGACATGGACAGAAATGCTTTGTCCTTTACCTGTGTACTTATTCTTCCTGGTCACCTCTTGACCATTTCAATTTTCTCTATTTTAAGACCTGTGTACCTTAATCATACAAAAGAGACTTAAAGTCTTCTCATGGTGAAAGCAGACCATTACAATATGAAAATTATTATGCATTTTCTCCACCTCCCATGAAAGCTTAGATGGTTTTCTCTATTCTTGACTCATGCTCTCCCAAAAATCAACATGTATTGCTTTATTTTCTGTCTTTGTAATGCTTTTGTGAAAGACAAAATGCCTAATAGACAAGGTTCTCTGATGTGTGATTAATTTTGTGATTTCATTGTCTTTTTATAGAGTTTGCCTCCTACTAGATAGATTCCTGAATCCAGCTCCAAGAAGAGAAACATAAGATGTTCAAAAGTGACTACTGATCTAGGGAGTCTGGAATTTTGCCTGTCAGACTTTATTTTGCCAAGTTCTTGTATTTATTTGGTGTCTCTCAAACCAAGTAGTCACTTCTCAAGTTTTTGGTCAAATGGGCAAAATATATTTCTATTTGTAGATGAGTGTTGAACAAGAGCCTTACCTTTGATTTCATACAAACAGGCATCAAAAAACCACATTTCACTTATAAAGGACACAAGAATTCAAGCTGCAAAAATTCCTTAGCTTCAATTTACTGCAGCTTTTCCTGGGATCCATACTGATATTATTACAGTTGTCAGCAGCACAGGATATGAGCTTGGAGATGATCACAGCCTCAGAAGTGTCCAACAGTTTAATATCAAAGCATTAAATGACAGGAATTTGTTCTTATTTTTCTCCTTAAAAGTGATGAGAGGAGTAATGGTGAAACAATGGGGAAAAAAAAAATTAAAGTATACACTTGTCTTTCTCACTTAGCAGTGGACAGTCTTGAAAAATAAGTGTCTGTTGAATGACTTTTTCTGAATGTGGTGCTTTTTGTGCCTGAGAATTCCCGTGCTAACGACAGCGAAATGGAATAGCCATAAGGAAATAAGCACATTTGTCTTCATCTCAATTTTATCTCCTCTTGTGTATTCCTACAGCTCAGCATCTCAAATCATGACAGATAGACTCTGCAACTGTTTACTACTGTTGTCAACTCCATCACCACGGTGAGATCAAAGCGGTCTTTTAGTTCCGTATAAACACTTACTGTTCTAACACATTTTACAGAGAGGGAAAAGAGGCTCCACCACCAGCCTCACTTGGCTCTGCCACTGCCTTCCCTCTTAAAGTCATAACTGGGGTTTTCTGGAGGAATTCTTTTTCAGCAAGCACCTTTTTGATTCCCAGAGCTGCCATGTCACACCTCTCCTTTCGTTCTTACCGCATGGTCCAACTCCTTCCAGAATGTGACATTAAATTTAAGGACTTGGTGAACTCACTGGAAAATCTTTTGCTCCAGTTTTGAAAATAAGTGATCTCAAATAGCAGCAGCTAAAAAAGAAAGATGAAGAACAATATTTTACTACACAATGACTACATTTTCCTAAACAATTCCACAATTTCCATGGGACCTAATTTATAGTTCCTCAATATTTTGAACTGACTATAATAAACAGCCAGCAATAAAAAATTCATTAATCACATACACTGATAATTTGCATTAAAGGTGAAGGATGCCTGACTGGCTCATTGTAAATTAACTGCAAGATTATCAAAAAATTTGCTGGATCTAAATCAATGCATAAACCAGGATGGAGATGAGATGGAAGAAGAAAACAGAGGATGGCAAAAATATTTTTTTTTCCTTGAATAAGTACTTNCCTCCTCTTCTTCCTCTTCTTCCTCCTCTTCTTCCTCTCCTTCTTCCTCTTCTTCCTCTTCTTCTTCCTACTATTATTATTATTATTACTACATACTTTCAGGCTCAGATTTTCAAGACTTCAGCCTAGTCACTACCTTTATATCTCTTCTGTAGATATGGACACTTATGTAGACATTTTCAGGTGTCCATGGAGTTGTCGAGTGTTTTTAAAACTGGGGGGTCCATGAAAGATTTGAGTTCTACCTGCTCAGATACAATTTTAATTGAACAACTTGACTTTCAGAATCATCCTGTAGGATTTCTTGGCATCAGTCATGAGTGTAGGTCTCTGAGGGTTAAGGCTGTTAGCTCTGAACTCTTGTCATCCGTTTTATTGAAACCAAAAATGGACCAAACCCGGTACAACACAAGAGTTTGGTCCTAACTTGCCAGCAGGCAACAGTTTTAGACCACAATTATCTTTCATGAAATTAAGTATCTGAGGTAAAAAAACAGGTTAATTTGATAGAGGACTGAAAAGTTAACAGTAAATTAAAGCAAAATTAAAATTTTGTAATTTAGTTTATTTCTCCCTTACTGCTTAGAATAATTTTACATTTCTCTTGCCCACACTGAATGCAAATTAATATCAATATCTACTTCTTTGAAAGTTTTACAAAATTACTTTAATACACATTAGGTACTAAGTGCATATATTTTTTTTCTTTTGATCTAATAATCATTGAAGACTAAAGCAGTGGCAGCAAATGCTAACATAGGTGTTTATTTCTGGAGTGTGTGTGAGGGTATGTACACATGTATGAAATGTAGCTTGTCATCTAAACCTGGCAGGGGGAGCTATTACACTTCAGTAACATTTGTAAGCCCAACTTGCTGAGAATTCAAGCCAGGTAGTTTCCTACTCCTTTGAAAAACTGAAAGAGATGGTATAATCAAGGCAGACAATACCTAAATATACTTTTCTTACCTCATACATCTTCCCTTCAAGCGCTTAAAGGAAGCCTGCTCTTTCTGAATGGAAATTCTCATTTAATTTCCAGTCTTGTGGTTCAGCAAAATTAGAAATGTGCTTTCCCAGTGTTGGTTATATTCACATCTAGCCTCAGAGCAGCAGGTAAAACCTCCTCTGTAATCTACTCTGTACATTGCCTGGTTTGTTTCATTATTTCATTTGGAATAAACAGCTATAAAAAGCATAAATTATTTGGAATATTTCTTTATGTGCCAGGATGTAGATTTATATGGAAATTAGAAGCTTAAAGGTATTGGTGAATATTATGGTTCTTCCAAACACTGGGAAAGTTGGAATTTGAACTTTGGGAGCTAGGACTGCACTGATAATAGTCCTTTGAACAGGAATATCTTGGAGGAAAGCTTTGCAAAGTTCACATTTCACACATTTTATTCTTTCGTGCAGGAGTTGGTGCTGAACTTACAAAGATGGAAAGTCAGGACAATTTCACTGGTGTCACAATTTTTGTGAGAATAAGTGAAAGTCACAAATAGCAAAATCAAACAAATATTTAGAATTTGTATCCTTGACTTCTGTTTCTTATATTTTAAACCTCTTGTTTTGAAGAGGGATTCAAACAATAACAGAAGCAGGAAGTGTTGGCTGGGTGAGGGGAAGCCCTGTTCATACACACTGAATAGGAAAATTCACACTTCTTCACTCTAGAAGCATAACAATCAATACTATTCTGATTCAGATGGGCCCTTGCAAGAAAACTCCATGCAAAACAGAAAATATATGAAGATGTTGTTTGTTGTTCTTCCCATTGGCCATCTCCAGTCTTTGATACCTGCAATTTTTTTTTTACAAGCCAATCCTTGCAAAATTAACCATAATAGCAAATTTTGCACGTGTGACTGTTACAAAGAATATTCTTTTCTTGTCTGTAATTCATATTGCTTATAACCAGCACCTGATCAGAGTGCCTATCAAATGACAGCCAAAATCTTCTTCTTCCACTTCCCAACAACTGCTTAGGTTTAGAAAAGTGACTATTTTAGTCCCACTAGAGGTGTGAGTGGATTGAAATTGCAAGGCCCAAAACTGAACCATCTCCTGAACACTATTTGTACATTCCTTTTGGAGCAGGACATGGAAAGGACAGCACTGGGAAGCTTTCTCACATGCAAGTGTGTTTTCACAACCTCTTAGGCTACAGAAACATCCTGCATCTCACATCCATCTCACCTGGCAAGAAAATCATGATGCTGGAGCAAATCCTGGGCAGAACATGGGGCTGAGGTACTTTCATTCACTTTATCTTTTTGTCTGAAGAGGCAAACATGAATTTGCTCTGCCTATTCTTTACACCAGCAGAACACAAGCAAACAGCTTTCCAAAAATCTTAACACTAGACAGCTCGAGCCCATACACCTGCACAGGAGTTACTAAGAGCACTCTCACTGTGTGCCTTCTGCTTCAGAGCTGCTTTGGTGCACAGGATGAACTAGTCTGTAGCCTTCCATGCACAGGCAACATTTAGAAGCATTTCCTCAAACTTGAAAAAGTTACTTTCATTTTAGAAGAAAGCAGAGATCAACACCTAATCCCTTGACCACAGGTGCCAGGACTTTAAGAAGAACAACAAATATCACAACAGTCCCAAAGAAAACAGTGAGAGCTGGCATTGCTGCTGTTGGCAATTTGAATTTGTGAACAAAGTTCAGGCTAACTATTGGTTTCAGTCTCATTTTGCATTCAGGGCAGTGTTGATTTTTGAGTACTTCTGTGCTGTGACCTAAACCATTTTTATTCCACTGCTCAGGATGATTATACCTTTGATGCAGGTTGTAGCCTTTGTGCTTCTGTACTCAGTTCAGTTTGATTCCCTAAGACTCAGGCAAGAGATTGGCATTTCCCAGTTATCAAAATTATCCTTTGTAAACAATAAACACAGAAAAATTTGTATGGTGCTGTATGATGGCTATACAAAGCCAAAAATCTGCCTGCAAATTTGCATTCAGATGAGACACACACATTTTAGACTCGGTACTGCTCTGTTTTCCAGCAACTTGGATTCAAAATAAAGTTGGGTCTGTGTTAATAATGCTAGACCAGGGATCAAGAAAATTTGATGTTATTCCTGGTTCCAATATTGGCCCAAGAAGAAAATCTGTAGAAGTCATTTTATTCCTTGGTACCCTCTTTCTAGTCCAGTTTTACTGGTTTAAAATGTAAATTGAAGGTTATTCCTGACTCTAAGACAAGGATGTGCCTGTGGAGCTAAACCTAATAAACACTGTAAATTAAGATGTGGGTGTGCGAGTGAAGCATTTGTACAACTGCCTACCAAATATATACAAATACCCACTTAAATTTGGGAATTCTGAGCCTAAAATATATATATTTTACTGTAAGTTTATTAACCACTTTGTTTCTTGTAAACAAAATAGTGGCCTGTTGCTGTTGTTTGGGTAAAGTTTCCTGCATGTTGGGGACCCTTTGAATAAAACACTGGCTCGAAAAACTTGATCAGTGTTGATTCCTGTTGAAAATATAGAGGGTTTGGATATGGGTTTTTCTACACAAGATCCCTGTTGTGCATGTTGCCACTAAACACAAAATGTTGACTGGGAAATTATATAAAACAAAGAGCAAGACTGTCAGCAGAAGAGCTCAACAGTTTCTGTCATTTCATGCAGAGAAGTAACAGCTTCTTAAAGAGGCATTTTTTTAAATCTGAGTATTTCCTTGACCCCACCCTACTTTCAGGCTAAACCTTAAATTTAGATCAGGGGGGCAAGTGTAGCTTAAATAGTTCCTTAACAGATGGGCTGTTGGTTCCTGTGGTCTCTTCACTCTTGTGAGTTCCCCAAATTTTTTTTGTATTTCAGCTTTTTTATACCTAATGGGGAATCTATTCTTTCAAATGGGAAAAGATATAAAGTCAAATTTTCAAGAACTGTAATGATTTTGAAGTGCAAGGCCCCTTGAAAGGCATTTCTGGGAGAGGAGGAAAGTTTCCTTTTGTGATGTTCCTGTTGGAATGAAAAATTATTGATGAGGTTACCTGGGACAGCTGCTAAGGCTGAGAGTCAGCTGAAACTAAGAAATGAGGAAATAATGAGCAAAAAGTGGCATGAGTTCAAAACAGGGCAATTGTTTGTTTGCTGGGGAGGAGGGTGATGGTGTCACATTGAATTAACTCAAGCCAGATTTCTAAGGAAAGAAAATATGTGCTGCTGAGAGTAGAGTCCCTTCCCAGGGCAGAATATAATTTATGTTCAGTACCTCCATCCAACATCTCGAGTCTGAAGAGTTGGGATTAAGTAAAACAGTAAAAGAAACAACTGTAATATTCAAAAGTATTAGGATGGCAGCAGTATTGCAGGAGAGAAAAACCCAAGGGAGGGACAGATACAGACAGCTTTCTGGAGGTACCAATGGGCTTTTACACACAGAAGCACCACCTTTTTTTCTTCTTTGAATTTGTTAATTTATCTTCTCACTTGAGGCCTCTCTGCTAATAGCATAGAAACCGGAGCTCCTCAGGAAGGAGTGTCAGCAGCTCAATATGTTTAGGTAATTCTTGTCCTAAGCTGTTATGAGCTGTTCCAGAGTGCCCTATAATATGTACCACTGTCCCCTGAGAGACAATTGGGTTGCAGTGATGGCTGCAGTGATGATTATCCACATACCTGGGAGATCTGGGCCTTGTGTTTAGATTTATGTGGCAAAATAAATCTTCCTACATCTTTACTACTTTGTCAAAAGTACCTCTGATCAATCTTCTGAGCAATCATGACAAACTTTAAGTATCCTATTTTTCAATTTTTCTTTTTTTATTTTTATTTTAGCGAGGCCCCAAATTTAAAATTGATTCCCTTTAATAGGGAACCTTCCTACCTTACAGGAAGGTTAATGATTAGACTGGGATAACCACGGCGTTTGAGGATCAATAGTAACTAATTTACTATTATTAGCAATAAGGAACTTGCTGTTCCAGAAAAAGAGATGCTCAGCTGCACGTTTTAGCATTGCTGCCTCATGCATGGAGGCCCCAAAGCATGGGATGTGAAAGCAAGGCGTGTTTGATTAATGATGACTGGGTCGAGTTCATCTGATGGCTCTCAAAGCCACAATCTCACTATTATCTCCTGATTAATGTCAGGCATCAAATTCCCAGTTGCTAGCTATGACTGTCCACGCCAGACTTTATCTGTGCTGTGAGATGTCGGTCCCATTTAGATTGTATCAGCCTGCAGTGAGAATTGTTATACCGGCATGGGATCATTCTAGCAGCTCTTGGGGACACTCTGCGTGGGATGTCTAAAAGTTATGCACCCAAGTTTGAGCCACTCACCTCAGGCTCTCCTTAATGCTCCCAGAAATGCAATGGATATCTCCAGAGTGTGAATTTTCTGACCTATTTTAGACACCCCCATCTCAGGGTGAGATAAATTGCTCTCTGGAGATACCTGTTTCTCTCTACTGATAATAAAGGGAACTGAGGGTACCTGCCTCAGACCCTGGGCAGATGGTGACTAAATTAGAGCAAATGAATCACACCTTTGCTATCATTCATGATGAGTAAAGCAGGATTAGCCTCTTCATTTGTGTGGCGGGGGGAAGGAAGGGAAGTAGGAATGGGTAGGTAATTAACTCACCTCCATGTACAATGAGAGAGCTTCAATGCTGTCAAATAAAAAGGTGAGGGGTTTATTGCACTTAAGAGCATGGTTGAGATTTCCAAATCAGCACTACCTTAATCAGAAGATGAAAAGTAATAATTAAAGGCAGAAAAGGTAACAAAAGGTAGAATTATGCCCAAACACTTGATTTTCCTCCCAAAGTGCCCATCAGTCATCTGTGAAGGGAGCTCCTTAAGTTCTCTGATAACCAAAACTGATGATTACAATTATTTATCCTTATCTGGTGTTCTTTGCACAAAACTTTCAAACCTCTTCAGAAATGGGGGTGAATGTTGTTGTCCTCAATATATAGAGGGTAAAACTAAGGCATAGTGTGGCTATAATGTGTCAGAGATTATATGATTAATCAGTATTGAAGCTGAAATATTTTAATCCCTGACATTAGACCTAAGCACTAACTCATGCTGCTTTTACCTTTCCTTTCTCTACATTGTCAAATGCATAATATGAACTTGCTCCTGTGGCTTTTTAAAGAGTATTTTGGAATGGCTTCCAAACTTTTTGAAGGCTCAGGTTTCTTTGGATTTCTTCTTTTTTTGTGAAGGCCATGAAATAAATTCAGCTTTAATTGTTGTAGAAGCTGCTAGAGAAAACAATCTAAGTATAATGAATTCTGTACTGAGAAAGCAAGGTGGAACTGCTCTGAAGTGCAGCTACACTATGTACAGGGAGAAAAAGTTACAGAAAAATTATATTTGGGTTATTTTATGTGCTGATTCCTTAAAAAAAAAATAAATCTAGTCACATTTTATAAATATGGTTCCAAGATGCATTTTGGTATAATTTTCTGTTTGTATTGCAAGAAGGACACATTAATAACTGTGATTTATAGAGCTGGTGGGAGAGACCACACCAAGACAAGGTGTGTAACCACCTGACTTTTGTAGCACTTGCATTGTGTTGGGGCTGTAAGAAGGTACTTAAAGGTGCATCCACCAGCAGCTCAAAATTCAGTGGTGAAATGTGTTAGAAACATGAAATCAGGCTAGAAATATTGCCTCTTAATTGAAATATAAATGTAATTAAGAGGGCAAGACCTTTTTGAAATTAAATTCAAGAACTACAAGCATTGCTGTCTCAAACAGAATCATTTCATTTCAAACCCTAACTATGAAATTTGGGAAATCTCTCCGAAGTTTTGAAGGGAAGTCTGTTTAAAGTGACACCTGATGACTGTTTCAGGGAAGCAGGATTTTTCTGCGGTAGCTGGTGCTCCAGAAATAAAAATGAATGAAACAGAATCCACTTGCCGTTCAAATATTAAAATGCCATGAAATGTGACAGACACAGGTCCTGAACAGGGGCCTGGGCAGCAGTGCTCTGCTAAGGGCTGTGAAATGACTCCTGCAGAGCACCAGTGACTTTAATTGCTGGTGCTACAGGCTCAGGTGTCTGCCAGTGAGCAATTACACTGCAACATGGCCAGGGCACCAGGACTCCAGGTCATCACAGGACAAGCCCTCGTGCTCTGTGGTAATGTGGGGATAGTCCGTGGTATTGCTGAGAGGTTTTGAAGGAATAGATGTCAAACCAAAGAGGGTTTTCTTTAAATCAGGAATATTTCCATTTTTTACAGCTCTTGAAGTCCCCGTTGAGTCGCTTTCTAAGCCAATGAACTGATTATCCCCAAATACATTAGTCGAAACAGCATTTTGTGTTCTGATTCCATGAGATCCTGACTTCATTTCCACTCCTGTTGAAATCATCAGATATGCTCAACGGTTTTTTAAAAAGGATTAAGCCTTTTATTTTATTATTTTCCGTTTTATTTTTAGTAGGCATTATCTTCATAGAGAGAATTCTTAAAAACATCGTAGTTTCCCTTGTGATAGTGAGGAAAACTTTTTTAAAGAGTTTGATTTCATTCTAAATTAAACATCAAAATGAGGAAAAAAAGGATCATGTTTTTATTTTTTTAAATAGACAGATGAAAGATTTTGTTATTAATAATTGACATGAAAGCCTTTCGTCTTGAACACTGGTGTATGTAAACCTCAATAAAATCCTAAAAGTGCTTTTGTAGAACAAGAACAGTCACAAAAATCTGAATAAAGCCACCTTTTCAAAGAACATGATGAGAAAGGGGAAAACTCTTAGATGTGCAGAGCAACACATTTTACATTCATGCCCTAGTTATTAGGAAGCTTTGAAGTATTCACTGTTATTGAATACAGTGTGTACTGTAATTCATTTGGTGCCTTCATGTGGAGCTGAAAAGTTCTAGCCAAAGTGCTTTGGCTATTTTGTGAGCATGAGAATTTGGATGCGGGGAGAAAAACGGTGTTCCAGTCTAAATCTCATGTAGTCCTGAAGGTCTGACCTTGAGAATTATCACAGCAAAGCTTACATGGAATTAAAATAATAAACACTTGAAGAGGGGTGGGTCAGGAAAAGAGATTTTTTTCATTTTTGGATTATGTTCTTAGTTCTTTAATGCAAAGGATAATATGAAAACTGTTTACAGTGTTAAACTAGCTTTCAGAAGATGGTATAAATCGAAGACTGTCTACAGAATAAACCAAAATCGTCTTCTAATCCAGCAAAATTCCATTGAAACAAAGCAAGTTACCCACACTTGGGGCAATTTTAGGGGTAGATTCCAGATTACACCCAGACCATAAAGCAGGACTGCCTTCAACTCAGTAAGACATAAAGGAGGTGGTATCTCTGAACTTCTTGATTAGTTGTTCCCATCTCCTTGGGAAGTGAGGGTGCTGCATTATCATATTTGAGTAAGCAGCAGGAAGAAACTCATTACTGACCCAACCCTGCTGTTTCTTTCAGGTTCATCTGTGAAATTATCCACTGGAACCTGGATACCATTGAGTAGCTGTCCATCAGTAGAACATTACTTGGAGTCTGTCCCTAGCTGATAGCTCGTTTCTCCAAACCTGTTTCCATACTATGCCCTAAAGTATCCCAGACATGATCTTCTCCAAGAGCTGACATTCACTGCTCTGCCTCTATTCATCTCTATCTCTGCAGAAGCCCTCTCCCTGCCAGGTGTCCCAGTGCTTGCCAACGCAGGATTGATGTGCTCATGTGTTTGTGTGCACGCACTTTCCGATGTGCTGAGATTATTGCATTTATTTTTTCACTGAGTAAATGTCATGCTGTTGGTTCTTGCTTTGATTCCAACTGGTGCCCCCAAGTAGAAATGTGTGCAGCCCATAACAGGCCCTGTGGATCTTCTGGTCAGTATGGTGTCTGTTTTACTGAATTTCCTTCCTCCAGATTGCTTATGATTTATTTAATATCAGTCTCTGTGTAATGCCCTGTAAGCAGTGGCTGTGGAAGTGAGCCTGATGGAGCAACCATTCCTCTTCAGGAGACCTGCAAGTAGCAGCAGTTTAACCAGCAATAGGAGTAATTATCCTAAACATGAGATGGCCATTCAGTAGACTTGTGCTGTTCCTAACCTTCCCAAACACAGTCTCCCATTTCCTCTCATTCCTCAGAGAGAGCACAAAAGTCGCTTTCCCCCAGATACTTTGTCTCAAGCAGTGTAGAACAAAAGCAGTGTTTTCATTCTACTGTGTCTCCACCCTTGGACAGGACAGGAGGATTGGCTCACTTTTACCAGAATTCCCTATGGCCATGTTTGAGCCCCTGTTTTACAAATGGCAGCACCTCATTCCTTCACTCTGGGATTGCCCTAATTTATTCAAAATAGAGAACAGACAGCTCAGTTTTAGGGTGCAGGGACAGATTATTTCTTTTGGTAATCGGTTTATAACTGGATTCTTGTAGACATAATAAAAGAGCTTCTTAGTCATTTCCTAGTTATTTCCCTAGTTATCCATAGTCATTTCTCCAGCAATGCCTCTGATTTGTTGCAAGCCTGGAGGGAAAGAGACTGACCCTTCAGCTTTGGCAATTATTCTCCCTGGGAAACCAGGATACATTTTTTTTCCCCTTCACTGTGGTCTTAAACATATTAAGCAGAATGAAGCATGTATTTTTAAAGCTGTTTGAATGATTGTGATAGCTGGAACAACCATATTTCTTCCTAAGAGCACAGTGATTTCTAGACTGCTTGTTAGACTCTAAGCATAGGGAGTGACTGAATGCTCCCACAATATTGTTATAAAGGCATTTCATCAGAAAAGCAAAAAGAAATTCTTTAGTATACCTCGCTCTACCTTTGGAAGCTGGAGTTTGCTACAAAGGCCCTTAACTCTCAGGTGGGAAGAAATTTAGGAGGAAGAAATTGTTTGGAGAACTTCAGTCCAAATTATTTTTTAGATATTGAGTGTGCATGGGCATAACACAATGTTTTATCAGTGAACTTGTTTTGACACTTTAACTGGCTGATCCTGCAGTGCTGACACAAGAGCTGGGAATGCCTTTATCCTGATTTTTTTTTTTAACTATTTATTTTTATTTTATTTTTAAGGGCTTTTCTAGCCAGCTCAAACCCTTCACAGCAATATAGCAGGGCCAATCAATTACCTGTATGTACACACTTGGGCACATAAGAAGTGACAACCAAGATTTCTGATGGGGTGGTGTTTGTGCTTTTCCTTAGAATGAACTCCCAAACAACCAAATTATTTCTTTCTAGTACAACTAGAACAGCTCTTTCCTTTTTAATACAGATAACTCAAATCAGATAGGTGAGATTTCAATAAAAAAGTAAGGGTCAACACTCATCTGATAATTGTCACAGTTTTAATTTGTGGGAGAGTGTGCCAAAAGAAGAAAATTTGGGTGGATGTCTTTTTATATCTAGAAGAGGTAATCAATTCTAATGAGTAGGTGGCTACTTTGAATCTTTTTTTTTTCTTTTGTAGACTCTATGTGCCTTCCAGATGGTAAATATTTTTAGTTCCTATTTTTGTCCTTATTTCAAAAGAGATTTGGAGATCTCAGAGGAAGCATGTTCATTTTCCATTATGCCAGTTTAAAGCCTCTAATGAAGTTTGAGAGCAGGATTTGGCCCATAAAACATATTTTTGTCTATGATACATATTGCACAACACCCCAAGGAACTACAATAAATGCACTTATTGAACTACTGTAACACTAAATATGCTGCCAGGCCCTTTGGTTTTTTCCATACTAGGAGGTTTTTGAGAATTGTTGTTTACATCAGCACTTGTACAAATGGGAAACCAAATCATTAATTTATAAAATGGCATCTGGAAGTCTTAATTTCTGATTGATCTAGCTCCCTCTGGATTTTCTATGTCATCCAGCACCATAGCTTTTGAGCATAATGTAGCTTAAGTAGGTTAATATTCCATGATTCAGAGAGGATTTCAGGGAGGTTTCCACCCTGACAAATTCTTCGCTGAAGAATCAAAATGATTCCTTCTTAAGTAACTTTCAAGCATACATAAAAAGGCAAGAATTTACCAGGTAAAATTGAATAGTTCATAACACTGGCTCTGGATGGATCTCCTTTTGCAGACTGATTCCAGGGACTCCAGATAAACACAAGCTCCTGCTGCCAATGGAGTAGGACCAGTAGCTCAGAGATAAAGGCAGGGGAGGGGGTCTGGGGACGCTGCCCTATGCTGACCCCTTTTAATTCTGCACCCCATTTAGCCGCCTTCCACTTCTTGTCTGCTCAGGTCTTTGATAGGATGAAGCCACAGCAGCATTTTTTCGGTTTGTCACTACATCTGTGTTGTATTTTTTATGCTGGGAGAGTGAGTGTGTGTTTTAACCCAGGCTCTGTTTCTGAGCTTTAGCGTGGGCTGTTGGCTGCTCCCAGATGCTCAGACGGGGTCTCAGGTGGAAGGCAGCTGGTGTCAGCCTCTCTGAACCAGGAAATCTCACCAGCATCTCCCTGCTGAGGGGTGGAGGCAGTCCTGGACCCCTTTTCTTAAGGAAAATCATCTGAAAACAGAGTGTTTGCTCTCCTCAGCAGCACTTCAAGCAGACACCAGGAGGATGACCAGCCTTGGAGTGAAGTGAGGGGCAGCCCACACGTGTGCTGTGCTCCTCAGCAGCCCTGGGGGATTTCCCCTGTGTGAGAAGCAGAGCTGCCAAGCTCTGCACGTGGGCAGTCAGTGGGAAAAGCTGAGCCTCCTGCACCTCTGGCACCTGCCCCAGGAGGCTGGAGCAGCCAGCACCGCACCAGAGCAGTGGCAGTGCCCCTCTCCTCCCTCTCCCAAGAAGGCAAATACTGGTCCCTGTTGGATTAGGGATGCTGGGTGCATCCTGCCAGGAACTGAACTGATATTCACTTGTTCATTCAGTCCTGCTTGGAAGAGGTGGCTGAGAGCTGCAGTGGGACAGAGAGGCTCTGAAACAGAAGATGTGGTATCCCAAACATAAGAGAGAAATTCAGGCAAGCCAAGGTGCAGGTGTGGGTTACTCTGGGCTAGTCTGCTCTGGTGCTCCCTCTCCTCACAGGCACACCTAATGTATTACATTTCAGTCTCAAAATCATCTTCTGATGAAGCAGTAACCTCTTTTCCCCTCTGGCATTTCCAAATATGAAGGGTTTTTTCTTAATCTTAGATGTATGACCTGGAACTGTGTACATTACATATCTTTTCTGTGACTGAAGTCCTCGAGGATAGCAGTGCTATATCTGCATCAGCAAATAGCACAAGCTGTTGCACCCAGAAAATCTGCTTCTGTCTCATTGTGCTGAGGGCCCCTGTGTCCCAAGCTTTTGGACAATGGAAGCAGAGAGGAATTCATTCTAACCCTATCCTGGTCCTGAGTAGCAAAGACCCCACCAGCAACTGGAGTGACTCTTAAAATGTTTGCTTACAGGGAGAGTAACTGCTCCAAATGAAAACTCTAATGCAGAGCCAGCCCTGCAGAGTTTGGATCCTCCTGTATATTGACGATATTTTCTGAAATACGTGATTCTTGGGAAATTTCACCGGGCCTCTTTACTCTGTGTCAGGGTATTGAATGAAAATAAAGGTTGTTGCAGGGTCAGCCATTGAGAAAGTGTTTCCAGACATCCCCCTGGCTTGGCACTTAGACCTGCCAGCCCTGCTAACTCTTGTATGTGTGTAGGACTAGCTGTATAGCTGCTAACTATGCAATTCTAATCCTCATCCCCTCCCTTTTAACTAGAAATGCCATGTGTAACACGAAATCCAGTGCTTTTCTCAATACCAAATAGATCTGCTGTGCTGCCCTTGTCTAGAAAATTGTATCAAAGGAGGATGTCAAGTTTGTCAACTCCTACCTTTAGCAAACCTGTGTTGCATTTTATCTTACTCTCTACTTATGTCACTATTTTCTTATTTTGCAATTCTCTTGTCAACGTCTTCTACTGCAGATTTCTTTCCTGAAGCTTTCTGTGCTAGTCAGGTCAGGTGATGCACTGAGGGAAAAGAGTTGCTCGCTTCTTCCCCAGTCTTTAAATGCAGGTATGATGCTAGAGTTGCTAATGGTGTATCATGCTCCCTGAACTTAGATATTTCTTTGAAGCACCGAGAAGTAATTTGTGAATTCCTGTCCTTGTTTTTTTATATAGAATATAAATATAAATATAAAATATATATATATTTTTTTTTTCATTTCACTCATGTTGAAACTGGTGTTTCAACATGAGTGCATCCAGCTCCTTTGTTTTTCTCCTGCTTCAGCTCTATATAAGTTTACCACTTTTTTCTTTTTTGGCTATCCCACCTTTGACACCAGGTTTGCCAACATAAAAACCAAAGTTTAGCTTACGCAAAGTCCAGGTTTGTTTTTTTTTTTTCAGTTTCTGCTCCTCCTTTTTTACATAGCAGCAGCTTTTCCTTTTGGTTTCATATGAGTGAAGAATCATTTACAATTAATTTTCATTACTTTGCAGTCTGCTGGACTCTGGTTGTTCTCACTTAATCCCTATTGTCAGCTGTGAACATACCTTTCTTTCCAATAAATACCTTCTTCCTCTCTGTGAAGGCTTTCTGCTTCCTTCTGGTACTCTTTAAAGCACTGCTACTAATCCTGTTGTGCTCAGAGCCCTTCTCTATAATTCTTCCCTTGTGCAAAATACAAATTCTATCCCATTTCTGTTCTTTTGGGGCTACAAGTACAGAAAGCTTAGGTTCTCTGTAATTTCTTACCTTTTCAGTCCAGATTTTGTTTACTGGTTCAACCTTCTCAATCTTTTGAAGCCAGAAACCTTAATTATGGATCAGGGAGGGAGGGGTGTTTACTTTTTCCATTCAATTTATGTTTAATCAGTTTATTATCACTCAAGACACACTTATTTTCTAAATCATTTTGTAATTTATAAAAACAAAGTATAAATAGCATCACCTGCTGTTAGTTTTAGGGAATTTCTGGCTCTCCAAGGTCTTCTGGAACCTTCTGTAATTAGCCCAGCTTATTAAGTTAATCAGCACTAAAATTTTCTATGTTTTAAGGAAAACTAGGAGGAGCAGCAGACCCTCAGAACCAACTGTTTTTTCTATCCCCTTGCTCCATGTTTTTATGACCTGAAATAATTTGTTGTTACTGGAGCAAATTTGCATAGATGTATCCACAGAAAATAAAAACAGAAAACAAGTTGTTCTGCCATTAGGAACAAATTCTATTTAAAGCTTTCATATGTTTGAGACCTGCAAAGTGGACCTAAGAGGGGAAAAATATGCAAACCTGTTGAAAAGCTGAAAACCTATTTTCAGTTCAGTTGTCATCTGGTAAAGAAAACAAAAGCTAGTTGAACTCTTTGATATTTGCAGCAGTCTACACAATAAGATGGAAAAAAAAGACCTCTGAAAAATTATACATGTACATAATAAACTATATTTCATCAGAGCTATAAAGGGTTCAAGACATACACTTGTTGAGCAAGATAATTTGTTGTGCTTTAAACAACATATGTCAAGTAATTATTAAAAACAAAACATATGAGTTTCTCAAAGAAGCCCAGAAAGAAGTGAAATGCAAACCTCAAGTGCCTAAGCCTCCCAGCTGTGTTCTAGACTCAGAGCTTTAACAGATATATGGGCTCCATGGCCTCTGATTTTCATTTGCTCCTCAAAGATGCACCAACACTCCTCTGTGAAAGAGAGTGACCATTCAGCTCAGAGTCATACAATCAGCAGGTTTTTATTTTTCTTGTATTGCTGAAGAGGGTGTATTTCAAAACCTGATTTCAGCCACAAGCTCTCTACAAAGAAGCCAGAAAGGATTGGTATAGAAAAATGCAAACAAGCAAAGGTTATTGTTATCTATACTGATTTTTTTCTATCTCCTTTTTTCTTTTTTTTTTAATTGCATAAAGACAGAGCAAGTTAAAAATATGGTGGGGAGTTATTGTGTTGGCAGTGGTATGTGTATTTTCTAAAACAAACAATTTAAAGGCCCATTAAACAAACATCTCTCACTCTTGACATAAGATCACAGTGCTGCTATCTGCTTTTTAAAGCCTGATTTACAGCAGAAGGTGCAGGGTGGAATAAAAATGTGTGAGAAGCTTCTGATTAGGGCAGTTGTAAACATCTCCTCTGCCAAAGAGGCTTTTTTATCTATAGGTAATGGGCAGAGCCATATTGTCTGGATGTTCTTTTAGCTTCAGTATTCTGTTCTGACCAGGCTCAAGTTGGAAATCTAGATTTGTTGCATTGTTTTCCAGTGATTACTGTGTGAATAACCCTTGATACAGGTTTTGCTCTCACAGATAATATTGGCAATGATCTTATTTATGATGCAGAAAGACAGAAATGGAATTTATACACACACTTATGCTCTCTGTTTATCTGTGACCCAGCTGATTGGTGATAGCGACGTTGTAGTAGCTAAAGAGTGGCAGACATTTATTTGTGAGTCTGGAATAAACTAATACTCAGTGATCCTGAATTTGTTCCTAGGGAAAAGGAATAAGAAGATCATTAGAACTGGTTTTATCAACTGTTCTGCTGATAGTCCCTGATAAAAGGTATCAAGCACTGAAAGTTTTCACTGGCAGAGTACCAGCAGGACTGGTCTTTGGGGTGTGGGACCAGATGATTTGATGGGTATGAAAAATGGGTAGCTGCAAATACCAGTACCTTTCCTTTCACAGCTGGACAGCCCCTGTGCCCTCCAGGAAGGCAGGGCATCCTCAGGGGGGTTTTTCTGGCTCGAGGGGAAGCCAAAATGAGCTCAGCACTTCAGAAGTTCAAGGATGAAAAGCAGGCATGGTTTAAGGGTCGCTTGCCTCACCCACCCAAAGGTTAGGCAGCTGGGTTCTCCAGCCTCCTCTCTGGCCAAGGGAGGGCATGTTTACGCTGAAGGTGAAGCCCAGACATTACTGGATTTGAGGCCTGAACTTGCTGGACTGTTGACTTTGTTAAAACCGGATTTGAGAGCTCCTTTGCTCTGAGATGTTCTGAAAATTGCTGTGCCCTGCAGGGTCAGCCCAGTGAGGTGCCTATATGCAATACACTTGGAAGGGTAGGCTTAGCCCTGCTCAGCCTGGGAGAGCTGGAACCTGGGGTCATTGCTGCTTTCGAATTTTCTGATCCCCCCTGGTGCTGCTGTGGGAATCCCAAACTCATCAGGAGCCAGTTCCCACTTCCCCAGTTGTCAGATGACTGCTCAAGCACTAGAAAAAACACCAAGTCCCTGCAGAGTTTTACTTATTGAGAGCAGGTAGCTGTGCAAAACACAGCAAGACATTGAGACAATTAATTGCTTTTTTAAAAAGGTTTGGAAGGGAGGCTGGCCACAGTCACTGGGAGCTGTCATTAGTCATTAACAGGGAAATGCAGCCCAGCAGTGAAATTCCCTCACCCTGCTGCAGCCATGCAGCTGCCCTGAGTTTGTCTTGGTGCTCTCCTGGTTCAGGAAGCCACCCCTGCAGCAGAGCCCTGGCAAAGGTAAGGAGATACCCATGTAATAATTCCTAGATATCCATATTGGCTTTGCTGCGTGGCATCTAATTGAATGCAGAGATTTGCTTTCTTTCTTTGTGCTGGAAAACATCTGTTTGTTTGTAGAAGCAGGTCCTGATCAAGGTCACCACTACAAAAGATGGAGGGGATTTCTGAGGTGATTTGGAGTGTGCAGTTAAACTGCTGCCACTANCTCTTCTCTTCTCTTCTCTCCTCTCCTCTCCTCTCCTCTCCCCTTCTCTCCCCTTCTCTCCCCTTCCCCTTTCTTTCTACAGAGGGGCTGGCAGTTGCCAGCTGATCAGTAAAAAATGTCATTTTCAGCATTCCTTAACTTGTGGGGTAATGCCAGCATGTGGGGGAGTCCTGACCTGCTCATCTCAGTGCTGAGTGCTCCATCATCCACCTCTAAACTGGAAGTTAAAAAATTTTAACCTCCATCTTCAGATAAACAAGAGACTTTCTCTTGCAACTGTTGGGCTCTGTGTCGAAACAAATAAACTAATCTATGCCTTTTTTCCTTTAATTCAGAGAGCTCCTGTACCAGGAACAGGATGCAGTTCCAGTATAGATGCACCCTACAAGAATATTTAAAGTTTATATCAGAGGCAGGTCCTGTTCATGATGGTCTAAACTCAACCATTAAGGCAGTTTGGATCAATTGTTAACAAATACTTGGCCTAATGTTTTTTCTTTCCTGATTTTTTTTTTCCAGCCACAAATTTCAGCAACACAGCTCTAGTTAGGATCACACCAGATTTGAGGCCAATACTTATTTTCAGTTGCTGCAGGCTTGTAGTGTAAGTTATCTAGGTTATGGTGTTCTTTCCTTCTTCACCATTCCCCTTGTGCTTTTGGCCAGTCCAGTGCTTTTTCCAGTGTTACAACTTCTGCTTTTTTCTTCACTTGTTCTAAATCAATATAATTCAAGGAAAAAAACTTCTTCCCATCTCTCATTCTAAGATGTCTTCCTGTCAGGAGTTTATATCCAATATTTATCTTCAGTGCACTTGTCTTAATGTGATCCCATTACTTACAGAGATAAGCCAAGCAGTCATTTTCAATTTATTATTGTTAGGAATAGAAGAATTTCAGTGATATTAGTAATTCCAGTCCTAGTTCAGGACTTCACTGTGCTAGAAATTATGTAGCCACCCTCAATCCAGTCCTCCAATATTAATGTTACTAAAAAGAGCTTGAGTCCATATAAAGAAAAGGATGTTGAATTTTGTTGCTGGGGCAGTAGGGGCACAGCAGAGGGAAACAATGATTGTTAAAGTCCTTTTTAACAATTGATTAAAATGTCAAAAGGGATAGCTAAGAAGACATGTATGTGTTCAAATCTGTGATTTTTAATTACCTTACTACTTGATTTTATTATTGTTATGTTTTGGGGGGAAAGGGTCTGGAGACTGCCCTGGTTTTGCTTTTTGCTCTGAATAGGACTGCACTGATGGGCAAGAAAAGGAAGATACTCTTTGACACACTTGCTGTTAAAGCAAAAGCAACATTCAAGGGACATGTGATTTGGGGGGTTTTGTTCTGTTTTTCCATGGAGATGGTTCAGACTGGAACTCTGGGGACTTTAATTGGCAGAGCTGAGTATGTGGGAAATAAGCAGGTAGGGCTTGCTGTGGTCAGTCCAGAAGTGAGACTATGTCTTATGAAGCCCTTCAATTGTGCATTTTATTTCCCAAACATGTAAAACCAAACTTATACTGACTTAAGTGTTCAGGCTTATTTTTCAGTCAACTTTTTTTCTGGAAAAGTTCACAGGGAAATGTGGTAATGATCATTTCTTTTAATCTTAAAGAAAAGAAAACTTGAGCAGTATATACTTTTTTAAAATTTTTTTTTTCAAGTTTTGCAGCTTTTGCCCCATTTTATGAAGAATTTCCTCTATCTGAAAAGTAGAACTAATTCTTCAAGGAGAAGACATCCATGGCAGTACAGGACAATATACAAGAGTAAGGTTCTCCATACTGATGGATTTTGCTTCCTTCCTGGCACTGTGTCCCCACAGGCTCTGAAAAACCAAGGTCCCTGTTTCTGATATGTTCATGGTTGTGGGGATATGTGTTCTCTTTATCAAACAAATTAAAAAATCCAACTGGAAAGGCATAGCAGGGTTCACTCACAGCTGTTGTGATTCATTATTTTTTAAAGCACCTTTAATTTTTTTTTATTTGTTTGAATGGAAAATTTTGCAGCTGTATCAGAGACCCTCAGCCAGCCCCTGGATTTCAGTTCTTAATTTGGTGAAATTGCCCAAAGGTCACATCTCTAATGAGGCTGCAGTGACTTTGGAACAATCATGCCACTCATAAGGACAGCAGTAAGGAATGTCTTGAAAAGTGACTTGAACACACATTCACTTCTGATTTAAAAACCACTCCTGTCCTTTGAAGAATTGTGACTGGTGTGTCATGTTATAACACAGTGTCAACCCTTTATTCAAAGTAAGCATTACACAAGAGTGCTGTGTGATGACTTTCAGACAGCCAAATACCTTTTTTTGCTTTTTACTGAGCTGGTTCAAATTTCCAGAGCTATTAACAAAGCAAAGAGAATGGTTATATTTTTATATTGGAGCATAATTATGCTACCAGCTAGCTGTCTGACTTATCTTGCTGTCCCTGGTAGCTGACTATAAGAATGATTCTTATCACTGGGAATGTATTTGATTTAAACCCAGAATATATGAAAACTTCACTTAAGTTTTCTTCCTCTGTGCAGTGTTAATAGAAGTGGTGTGCTTCCAGATTTTTAAT
Organism: Aleadryas rufinucha; assembly: GCA_013397815.1. NCBI lineage: Eukaryota > Metazoa > Chordata > Aves > Passeriformes > Aleadryas > Aleadryas rufinucha. The sequence goes on along the minus strand of VZTH01002408.1, from coordinate 41,883 downwards.
GATTATTCACCTGAACATTACACCATTTTGAGTCACTAGATATTCCAATGTGTTTATTTAATCATTCTCTTTAATGAAAAGTTGGAGGAAGAATCTTACCTTATGAAAGTTAAGTGCTGAGCTTTGGTCTTTGTATATATTTTAACCTAATTAATACCTATAATATGAACTTAGTGATATATAATTCACTTATACAGACTTTACCCATGATCTCTATCATAGCAAAAGGTGATCATCTTTGTCAGTGTATCTGCATCCTGAGCTGAACACAGTGATGAGTTTGAGGGATTTGAGAGTTGAGCGCCTCTGAAGAGTTTGTCCTTCTGACAATCTCATTTTAAATAAGCTACATGTTAAGGCAAATAAATTGAATAATCTATGAAAAGTTCCTTTAATCACTAACACTTCACCACATGAAGAACAGAACAAAGATCAAGACATGAAAATGGAAAAGAATTCAAGTTATTACATTTTTTTACTTATGTGTCAGAATTTTCTCTGTCTGACTACAGGATCAGATCTTTGCCTTCCCACATATCAGACTCCAGCTGCATCTCATTGTCAGGGAAGTTTTCCATATTACTTTTCCATAGCATATTTCTAACTACACACTGAAATACTTAGAGCAAAATTCCATGTGATGCTTTACAAAGATTTCTAGACATTTTTTTTTGATCCAGTAGTTTGAAACTCTTCACAAGAATAACCCACTGGCCTTCAGTTAAACAGGGGCTGCACTGGACTACAAGTGTGTAGTCCATCATATTCTAGGGCCTGTGCTTACTTCATTTCTGCAGGTGTGCATCTCAGTGGCATGTTTTGAAATTTAGGCTTTTTTCTGGCAGGTGAATGTCAATCTCCTTGTTCTCATCACACACAACATTGCAGTGAAAATGTCACATCTGGTCCTTTGTGCCTTGGTCTTTGTAGCCCTGCATCAACAAGCACAGTCCCTGAAGAAGTTGAGCAAGGCTTTGAGTGTATTTTAGGCACACATCTGAGTATCTCAAGGTGTGTTGTCGCTCATTACAAGATTACCTCAATACCCATCAAAAAATGGGGTGGATATCAGGATAACCGTGGTTGACAATGTAGCTGTTGATCTGTGTGAGAACACTGGACATCTCATAATCCAAGCCTTTCTGTCCTCTGGTGTATTCATCATTCAACAAACTATTCAACAAAGCAGGCTTGACTCACAAATGAAAATTTTGCCTATATATTATTGGAAGACCCAACTTTCCGGCAAGCNGGAATTTGAGAGACAATGTCTGAAACAATCCAAACACCTCCCTACTTGTCTTGTGCCACTCTCCTTTCCCATTTGCTATGAATGCAGATCCTTCCATTGCTGTAACAGCAGGCATCGAGCTGGCTGGGACAGGGCAGCTTGGTCTCTAACTCTTTGTCCCCTTCTGAAAGCATTTGGATACAAACAAGGCCCACTCCTTGCTCCTGGCCTCCTTGCTGTGTGACCTCAGCTAACTGAAAGCTGACCACTTTGCTTTTATCCACTATGTGTCAGGAAATGTCTTTCTAAATACCTTTCAGCTAACAGTGAGGCTATTTAATTTGGCAGCATCCGTGTGGACATCAGAAGTTCAAAATCCAGTTTTTGTCTCCTAGTCTGAAGATCTGATTTCTGGTTTGGGGGTTTTTGTGTTAAAAAAAAAGTCCCCCAGTTATGCTGAGCCCATAGAGAATTACACTCGGTGTGGAACTGCTGCTGCATGTTCCTCCTCCCTCTGGGCATAGTTCTAAATCCTCCACTACAGCTGGAGGGCCTAATAATTTCTGAGTTAGCACTTTGTAGCCTACCCTGTTGAAACAGGGGGGATAGCACTCCTGCCAAACTGCAGCAGTACCTTGATTTTGCTGCTTCCTGCAGTGACTGAGCAAGCCATGGGGTGAGGCTGTTCCCACTAACACAGAGTTGTCAGGCCACACCACACTTCAGGGTGTGTGACACTATTTATGTGAACTGACATCTGCATGTGGGAGGCCAGTGTTCTGTGGCAGCACTTCTTCAGAGGTCCAGGTGATGGTGTAAGACTGGGACCAGTCTTAAATGATGCATCTCTTTGGTCTCTGGTTCACTTTCTGTGCCATGGCCTCCTCTACAGATTGCCTTCTCACTGCTCATCCAGTTTTCTCTTTCCAAGCTGTATCTTTCATGAGCACCCAGCTCCTGCCCATCCCCAGATGGTAGGTGATTGCTCTGATATTTCTCAGTCAGTTCAAGGGCAGGTGCTTTGACAAGTTAGCTCATGGCCCTGGGATGATGAGCTAAGGCAGATGGTGGCCTGCAGCAAGAGACAGGCTTTCTGAATATCTTCACTGCAGGTCTCTCTAGAAATACCTCTGTGAATGAAAGTTGAGGAACTTCTTTCCTTATCATCCTTCAAGGTACTGAGATCTATCAAGTAAAGACAGATCCTAATGGGCATCATGCACATTTTCCCAAAACATTTCTGGAGTGCCTTTTAGCTGAAGGACAGTGTTTGCCTTCCTTAGTACTGCACCAGATTTATTTAAATGACTTTATTTATTTCAATTTCCTTACTTCTCATACCAAAATGTATCAAAACAAATAAGTGCAAAGCTATGATTCCCCCATTCTCCCTCAGTGAGGAGAGGAGCACAAGCAAGAGACAGGCACCAGGTGACACAGGGTGGGACAGGGTTGTATGACCCCTTCAGCCTCTCCTGAAGTGTCCATGCACTTTCACATTGATCTGCTCAAATGGCAGGAGGATACTTTAGGGACTTCTTTGCAGAATAAAAAAGAGCCAGGGACTTACCATAAATTCTTTTTGGCCACATTGCCTTTGACACAGGCTTTCTGAAAGTATTTAAGACCCTTAGAAGGAAAATTAAGAGAATGGGAGGGAACTGTTTGATCTCTTCTGCATCCCAGTGTGCAGCTTTCTCATTTAGTGGATTGCAGTCTTTATTGTACAGCTTTTTATTTCTTGTCCTCATGGTGGAGGGTAAGAGGGTCTGGAGGAGAAAGGGTTGGCTGGTTGGTTTCTACTGCCCCTCGGCTGGCTTTGTAATCTATCACACACAGAATAAGAGAGGATCTTATTATAGAGAAAGCCTGGGGAGGGGAAAAAAAAACCCCACCACAGTATTTTCTTTGTTTGAAAACTGTAGCAGATGTCTGTGGCAATAAAAAGGCAATTATACTCGTATTATCATGAGAATTTCCAGCAGGAAATCTTGACAAACTCGAAGTTTACTTAACTGAGATAAATACAGTAGATAAATAGCAAACTGAATTTAGTTTACTCTTGTACACAGGTGTACTACACATTTCCTCAAGCCATGATTCACAGCCGTAACCTTTCCTAATCACAGGCACAGCGAGATATGTCAGGAGTAAGAATGGGCTCATGATATAAAACACAGCTATAGATCCAAACTTTCTTCAAAGTTTCGGTATATTTGGAGCTGATAAACAGGCTTGGATTCATATCTGTATCTCTAAAGGGGAGGAACCAGAGGGCCCAATTTGTTTTTTACCCTGGACATTTTGTGCTGCCACGAGGATGCAAGTTTTTTGATTGAAAATATCTATGGGGTGTCCTCCACTGGCACAGAGCCAATGGCACAGCTAAGAATTGATTTCTTTCCCCTCTTAGAGCAGCCTGGAAAGCAACTGCTCTCTGAGGCTGCTCTGATTTATACTGGGAGCAAGGTAGACCCTGGCAGCACTCAGAATCTGGGAGGCCCACAGATAGCACGCAGGGCAGTGATATAAATAAGGGGTAACATTCTGGGAATTTGGAGAGTTCTGATCTCAGAGTGAGGATGCCAAACAGTACTTCAAGTAAAATGCTCTGTTTGTTATTGTTTCCAGGCAGGCAAGCAAAAAAAAAACACAAAAAAACCAAACATGTAAAAGCCAGCTGTTCTCTGTTTTACAAGTCGCTTCAACTAGAAAATCACTAGATATGTCTGATAACACACCAAATTCTTCTTTGTTGAATTAGTTCTTTTCACCCCAGTGAGATCCATTTGTATATCAAGGGTAGCCTTAGCTGGCAAAATCAAATTTGAAGGAGTCTGTTAAGGGCTTCTGATTTTATTTTTATTTTTTTTTAAATTATACAGCAGCTCAGAAATGTGTGTGCTGTTTGTCTGGTTATGCTGCTTACCTGCATATCAGATTTACCTTCTGCCTACACTAACAGCTGAAAATCCACTGGTCTTTGTGGCTGCTGCTAAATTATTGTATAGTTGTTTTATTATTATAATGATGAGCTTATTACAGTGGAAATTAAAAATTAACAGCAGGTGGATAGCCAATCTTCTTAGCTGTTGTCTGATAGATAATGAAGTATTCAAAAAGCAAAAAAAACTTTTGCTTACATTGGAAAAGCTTCCCAACACTTTATGGTATCTTAAAAGCTGTAGCACTTTAACTGTTGGAAGATTTGTTTTGTCAACAACTTAATCTTGTTTGAAATATAGCACACTGTATCACTTCAAAAGACTGCAAATGGATTGTTACTGTCACAATACATCATATTAGAAAGGAATGTTAAGACTGTCATTCAACTCTCTTTTTTTTTTTGCTGTAGAATATGTTTATCTGCAACTCTGTTCCTAAGATCCTCAGACCTGCTGAACTGAACAACAACTTCAAACCCCCTCAGTCTCTGCCCTCTTTTTATAGGAGCTGGTTTGGCTCTTGGAAAAAGCAAAAATCAGAGCAGTTTTTCTTATGACTGCTGCTGTCTGCACACTGTCCCTGTAATCAGGGGCTGCTGACCATACAGGTCTTCCTTCCCTACCCCATCTGCATTTCTGCATGTCCTGTACCACCACCAAGATGATATATCAGAGTGTCTTTTTATCACATTAGACTTTAGAGATCTCTAAATGTCCATCTAAGGTAGCTTTTTGCTAACAGAGAAAATAGACCTGGAAGCAATCTTGAAGTCTGATCAACATCCTGACCTGATATGGCACCAGCTGAGTGTTGCCTGACACACCCTGTCAAGAAGGGATGGTATAAGCAAACTCCTGAGACTGGGTCACCCTGTTGAACACCAGCCTTAATATTCAGTTCCTTTTCTTTGTTAGATATTGATCTTTTCTCAGATTGTGGCCGTCTTTAAACTGATGTTCACTACGGATCCTATGAAACTTCTCTCAAGGTTTTAGGCAGAATTCAACAAGGAAGGGCTGAAATAAAAAAGGAAATTTCAAATTGAGCTTTGAGAGTATTTAATGCATTCAGTCTCTCAGAGCTCTACACTGAAGTGGTTGTAATCACATTTGTGCTTACCAACTTGTAGGGAATAGAGGTTATTTGTGTAACTGCCATATATGCAAGGAAACCCAGATAGCCAGAGCAGTGCAAGTAGTAATGTATACATTGCAATTTTTATTAAAACACAACAAAAGATTGAAAAATGCATGTTAAACAAGCTCATGCAACAAACATTGTTTAGAAGATTGACATTTATTTATTGATGTTCTCTGTGTAATAAGGAATGTGTGTTTAACTAGTTACAGACACTTATGGAGGCAGATCTGCAAAAAAAAAGAGCAACAAAACCCAAACAGATCTTAAGTGTTTCTCCCTCTCAGCTTGTATATGCTTGTTCTCATTGTTTTTCTTGGTGTCACAGCAGACTGGGTAACAAGTGTCAGTCCTGGGACTCGTGGTCAAAGCTCACTTGATTTCCACAAAAGGGGGAAGAAGTTGTTGAACTCACTATAAACTACAAGGAAAGGAAAGAGAGCAGAGAGACATACAGGTGATGGTTTATTCTTTCCAAAGGAATGAGCAAGAAGCAAGCACTAGCCAGAAGAACAGCCAAAAAAAACTTCAAAAAAATTGTGGTAAAGGCCACCATTTTGTTACCAAAGCAGAAAAGATCAAGGTCATTATCAATATTTCTATGTTAACAGTAGACTCTGTATCAGGTTAAAAAATGCAAACAAAACCTAATAATAATAATAATAAAACAATGAAAACCACCGAAAAAACCTTTCTACAGCACCTACTATTATGATCTGAGAAGTAAAATTCCCTCCCCAGTCTTCAATTAGTGCAGTGTGATATAGGAATGGTGCTTACGAGCCAGGCACCTGAGAACTCCCTCAAGGGACACCGATGTCCCCTGCAATCCCTCCTGCTGCTTTAGCAACAGGACCTCAGCTGTGTCCCCACCCATTTATGGGGTCAGTCAGTGTGACAGCAGCCAAAGGAGTGATTAAACCACATCACTTGTGCACAGCTTTAAGGGAACGATGTCAGGAACATTGGATCAACTCCTTTCCTACAGCACAGGGAGACACAGAGTTTGTTTCTCCTGCTCTCTGAGTTGTTTGAGAGTCCCTGGCAGTTCCCCAAGTTCCCAGTCTAACCCAGAGCGACCTTAAAGCTGCTCCAGGGTAGTTTGGCTGCCTGTGAGATGCTACCACTGTGCAGCCTGCAGAACAGCACGGTCCTGGCATCCCTACGCTGGGCTTGGGAAGCGGCTGCTGCGGATTCAGCTTTACGAGATAACCACTGAGGAGTGGATTTATGGGATCTGTGCTCCCCTCAAGCACGGCATGGACCAAAGTGTGCTGCAGAATTTATGCCTGAATTCACCCAGTGTTGCAACAACGAAGCATCTCCTCCCTGCTGCCCCAGCTCTGGAGCCCAGCGGTGCTCATAAGATGGGTGCACAGGTGCGTTGCCTAAAGATCACAACATGGCCCCATATTTTTGCTGGTGTGAGGCAAAACAGAAGGAAAGCCAGGGAAATTGTCAGGGAACAGATTGTAAAAGCATGTTTAATTTTGTTTGCTAGAGAAATAATCGGTACTAGCTAAAACCCTGCGAGTTGTAATTTCTAGTACATTACTGCTAATTAGTCAATGTATTACGGCCTAATTTGATCTCTCAGGGAAGGCACTTTTTAGGAAGAAGATATTTCCATGAAGTGATCAAATAGGGAGGATGCCATTAACAGGTTGGGTTTTTTTCCTTCTTTTTGCTGCTGAAGAGCAATATTCGTATTTTATATCCATGGCATCTGTTACTGCCCTTTTCCTCAGACCTTTCCAATTTCTGCACTCTTTCAGGAACGGTTCTCTGCTCTTCATCTGCTGGTCCTATCACTGTGAAGATAGCACGTGCCACCTATCAGAGAGTGCAATGGACAGTACACCAGGGAGAGAAGGAAATTTGAGCCATAGTGGAAGTGCACATTCCCAGTTTTATTGCGCAGTACCAGCCATGAGTTTTCCCACATGGTTTGTGGGACTTTGCTGAATGAAGGTGACCAAATCAGTGTTTGTACTTGTTTTCTTCCCATATTATTTCTCCCCTTCAGCTGCCTCAGGGAAGTCACCCTCCACACAAGCCATACACTTGTGTATCTTAATTTATATCCCCACAACATCCGTGCTCCACAATCCAGTGCTGTTAATGTGGTTTCACTGAGTGCCTTCTCTACTTGAAAGCTTTTCAAGCCTCTTTTCTCCTGAATCATGTAAGTAAAAGGCTTCTAAGGGAGAGAGATGCCTTTGGTGTTTTAGAAATGATGGTTTTGATCAGGCAGCTGTTAAAGATGTTTTCCAGAGGCTCCATTTTTTGTGCTGCCTTTTGGTGGAGACAAACCCCTATCAGTAAGTGCTTTTTATGCTTTGAAAAGCATGTTTTTCCTTGTTTCTCCCTTGAGTGATTCTATCTGCACTTAAAACATACAAATGCATGCATGTTGGGACACAAACAGCCCCAAGAAAAGCAAGAACCAAGAGCAGCACAGGAACTATTTATTATTGCATATCTGCTTCGTTAGGAGCAGATATTGGTTAACCTCTTGTTTGTGGTTCAAATATTTTTATTTCAATTGGGTTACTCACAAATGTCATGGAAGCTTTTTTCTCTAGATGTGCTTTAATCCAGTTTTTCCTGGGTAGAATACTACTCCATTTTTTAAAGTGTGCTGCAAACTAACGTATCGTAAAAAATAATTCTGCCTAATAGCGTCATTCTTAATTAGTCTATTTTTTTTTGTTTGTGTTTTTTAGTGCTATTGATTTATCTGCTAAAAGACTTCCTCTGATTTTAGACACAACTGAAATCAAATCCCTCAGGCTTTAACTGTGAAGCTGGAGAAGCTTATTAGGATTTTTAACATTCCAAGTTGCTTTCTGAACAGATTGCACCAGCTAGTTGATGAAACTTGAGCTAATTACTCTAATGTTGACAAATGCACTAGCACAAAAAAAAAGTCACATATGAAAAAAATTAAAAATTGCACCTCTTCAGGAAATGCTAAGTAGATTCAATGATTTGTGGGTGTAAGAGAGAGATGTTTGCAGAGGTTTCTTTAGGAAGAGAAGAAAGAAAAGAAAAAGAAACAACAAAAAATGCTATGCATAAACAAAATGAAAAATGCTTTTGCTTTTAGAAAATTGAAATAAAATCAATTTGGTAGTTGGTAGGGGGAGAAACTGCTTTTGCACTCTTGCTGTATTAAGGGGTACTGACAATTTCTACAGAACCTCTTCATCTATAGCATCAGGAGAACTGGGTCACAGTCACTGAGGGTAGCCAGTACCTCCACAGGACTGTCCTCTGTTAAAGCCAGACTAAAAAACCATTCAGTTTGTGCTCATCTTTTTTTTTTTTTTTTTTTTTTTCTGTAATTTGTTCTTGTCTACGTAGATGCACACATAAATTAAGGAAAAGAAATTAACAAGGCTATCATACCATGATCATGAATATTATCATAGAATGGTTTGGGTTGAACAAGACCTTAAAGTTCATCCCATTCCAACCCCCTGCCATGGGCAGGGACACCTTCCACTATCCCAGGCTGCTCGGAGCCCCATCCAACCTGGCTTTGAACACTTCCAGGGATGGGGCAACCTCAGCTTCTCTGGACAACCTGTGCAAGTGCCTCATCACCCTCAGTAAAGAATTTAATTGAAACATCCAATCTAAATCTCTCCTCTTTTAGTTTAACAATGTTCCTCCTTGTCTAATCACTGTCTGTCCATGTAAATATGCATTCGAGGAAATCCAAACAATCTTAACCCTGCTCAAATTTTCCTTGTCAAAGAACATGCAAAAATGCTTCACTAATTGCTGAGATTTCAGTTCAATACTCTTTAAGCTTAAATGGAAGCAGTGTGACTATGACATGAAGGTTTCCTGCCATTTAAACTTACTATGCCTCAGAGAGAAATATACTGTCTTGTCTTTCTTTTTTTTTTTTTACTATTTACTTAATAGTTTTGACCTTTCAGCCAATTGTCCTTATCCGTCATTACAGTGTATGATCAATCATTTCATGCCTTGTCATCTATAAAATACCAGCAGGAGGGAAATGTTTTATGTTATATTGCTTTTCTTGAGGGTTTTTTTTTATCATAGTGTCTTCCTGTTTATTGCAAAGAAGGAAAAAAAAGTGCTTCAAGTCTCACTGATTTAATCAACTTCATGGATTTCACAGGTGTAAATAAGTAGATGGAGGGTGGGTAGTGAGGTACAGAGAAGTTGTGGATGCCCCATCCCTGGCAGTGTTCAAGGCCAGGCTCTGAGCAACCAGGGGCAGTGGAAGGTGTCCCTGCCCATGGCAGGGGGTTGGAACAAGGTGAGTTGGAAGGTCCCTTCCAACCCAAACCAGTCTATGATTCCAAAACTCACTTCAAGCTTATTATTTTAATTTTGCTATTTAATATTTGTCAGTACTTTAAAATGCACCAAACAACCAGTACCTGTTTGTCTCTCACTTCCTTCTGAATGTTTGAGCTCTAAGCAGGGGCAGAAGTATCTGGTGACATTAAATGCCTGTGCAAAGCTACACATGTGTACACTTAGGCATGAACGTGGTCTGTCTGAGGATGGTCCTTCAGTTAGGACAGGCTTTAGGGTTACTGGAGATTCAGGTACCCTTCATTGCAAAAAAAAACTTGTGCAAAGGTAAAATTTTCAGGAGCACTCCTGCTGCAGGAGCCTAAATGACATTTACAAGCTAAGAGCATCACTTAACAGGGCTTACCTGAAGCAGAAAGCCAGAGGGGTGCAAGGATCACGGGCTGCTGGGAAAGCTGTGACACTGTGCAAACATCTCAAATCGAGGCCTGGAAACAGTCTGCTGCTCTCAAAAAGGTCTCTCTGGTTTAGGTGCAGTGACAAGTAAACATGTCTAATGATTCCTTCTCCAAGAGCAGCATGTAGGCTGCTCCCAGAGGAGCGCTGTGCCGTGTTCCAGGGAGCAGCGCAGAAAAGGCTGCTGGCTCAGCCACACTCTTCCTGGAGCACAGCACAATATTGCTCGTAATGAGGGTTAAATGACTCAGGATCTGAAGCACTTTTGGAAACCATGCTTTTTGCTTCTCTTGTCTTCATTTTCCTAATTATAAACCAGAGATAATAGCACTTCTTGTCTTCCCGTGGGGTATTAGGAAGATGAGTACATGAAAGATTGAGAGAGCTGTAGCTACTACGTGGTGACCCAGTAATGGGGGCACCGAAAGTGCCTTTGGGTAAACAACTTCAGCATAAACATCCACTTGCATCCCTAAACTCAAAAATGTCAAGTGCACGTTTAAAAACTTCAGAAGTGGTTTGCATGATGTTGTTTTTTTTCAGGGTGGGGAGTTCTTTTGTGTCATTGTTTCAGGGAGGCAGAGTAGTCATGCAAATGATTTGGAGAGAATTAGAAAACTTGGGGGAATACAGATCAGACAGAGTAAAAAAGGAAGGAGACCAAGCATGTGACAAACTTCAAGCACGTATTATTTGTGCAATTATTTGACATTCCTTCTTAGCTGAAAGAAGTTAGTCTCCCCTGCGCCTGTGAAACACCAAGGACATCATTTATTATCTGAACCTTTAAAGTATCTTGGTTTTATTTGGGATAATTGGAGTTGTTCTATCAACAGATTTTCTGTGATCCTAACACCGAGCATGAAAAGGATAATACAAAGAAAGGTGAAGATACAAACATCCTAGTATGGTTTGGGGCTTGTAAGGCAAGTTTTGCACAGCTCTAGCTGTAATTCTTTAAAATATACATACGTCCCTTTGATGTTGTATGGAATTAGAAGTCAGATATAATACTCCCAACCTACTTGCTGTTCACTGCTGAAGCCAATGAGCAGCAGAGAAACAGGGGAGTGTGCTTTGAAGTGCTTGGTATTACACGAAAAAATAAGCACTTCAATGAGAATGTACCATGTGCAAGAGGCTGCCACTGAGATGCACTTTAAAGTCAAAAAAAGGCAGAATCCAGAAAGTTCACCTTCAGGTTTGTATCTGAACCTTGTTGTGGGGATATTTAAACCCTCAGCCAGTGCAAAGAATAGAAAGGAGCAAAACTTGAAGTGGAGATCCCAGTCAAAACTTTCATGGGTGATGGATCTGTGTTTGCAGTTCTAGTCTGGTTTTGATCTCTAATACCGTGCTCATCAGTGGCTTTTCAGCAGTTCAGTTCAAAGGGCTCTGTGAAAACAGAGGAGAGAAGTGTATAATTAACTGGATTTTGCAGAACAGGATCCAAGGCAGAAAGCAATGGCCCAGGGGGGTTGCCTGTGCATGGTCCTGCATCTCTGTAGTGGCACAGGTAGGTCTGCACCCCTCCTGTTCTACCCAGAGTATTGCTGAATCCACTGTCTCTTGGTGGGGTTAGTTCTCTTCAACAGGTTATAGAGTTCAAAGGATTTATCTTGAAGAGCCAAAAGTATGCATTGAGCACAGCAAAGAATTACTGTAATGAATGCACATTGTCCGTTGCCCAGTGATCCAAAAACAATGATTTTCTCTTAATGTTATATTATTCCTCCTTCAAGGAGGGTCACCCTCTGTAGCATTGTTCTAGACTCTTATTAACATTTCTGAACTCAAGTGTCTGATTTTCTTTATTGTATTGCACTTTCTACTGGTTTTAATTACCTAATAAGAACATTTTTCATAAGATGGGACAAGAGGCATTTGGGTGATTTTCACATGGCATTTCCCACAATTTTGTGCTGAGGAAGGTCTGAAAAATTTTATGTTCTTCTGTTTGGGAGTGAGGGAGTCCATTTAAGAGTCTCTTAAAGATGAGCTCTTGAAGATGCTTTCTCACTCCCTCTTTCCCCCAGCCGCAAGCAGTATGAATTCACAGTGTGGGAGTTGGACACAGCCTTGCTAACACGTGCCTGTTTTCTTACAACCCACATGTGTGACACCAGGAACTGTACAGGAGTATTTGGGAATCTCATTATTAGTGAAAAATGGAGGTTCCTTCTGGCCCTTGCTGTTGTGTCCCCCATTTTTCCCTCCCAGCTGATTTCAGTCTTTGGGAGCTTGAGGTTGTGCAGCTTTCATTTAATAACCCTGAGGGATAATGACAAAAAACGTTTAGAAAGGTTACATAAATAAAGGCAAGGTGAAGAGGGAAAAAGAACCAAACAAACCACAAACTCAAAGTCTTTGCCTTCTCTCTCCCACTCTTACTTCATGAAGAATCCCCTTGAATGGAAGCTGTGCAACCTTAGCTATGCCCTATTGCCTTCCTGCCTTGATTTTTTTCTAATTCTGTTATACAGTATCATGACAATATTTTCTGGTTTGCTTGCTGTTCTTCTCCTGCTCATTCTTAATGTTGTCTGCTTGTTTGATGACTGGTAACCTCTGATGTGGCATATTTATAGAACTAGCTAAAATAACTCCAAGGTCCTGTTCTTTAATGATAATAACTGATATATAATCACACTGTGAGCTGAGGGGAGGGCTTATTTTTGCTGTGTGCACTGAATTTAACTTCTTTTATTACATGTTATTATTACGAAATTCTTCCACAAATATTTACAACTAATTTTGGCTTTGCTACCTCGCTATTCATCAAAAACATGGCTTGCCTTCAGTACTGAACACTCTTTGCCACCCCTGTTTACCCCCATGTTCAGTTCTCTCATGCACGTGGCAAACAGCCAGACCTACCACGTCCGTGGTGAGCTCCTCACTCATCCTCTCTCTCTCTGTAGCTGAACTGAAACTGTGACACAGGGTCAAAAATCCTAAAAAATACAATTCAGTTGAACTCTGAACCACAGAAACTTGAAACAAATGAGTTTATGCCACTATGTTTTAATGGAACTGATTGAAAAGAGAAAATAGTAAAGTGGCTGTGAGGAGTTCATTCCGCCATCCTGCTGTGCAATTAATCTTTTGTCATACTGGAACATTCTGAAACAATATATCTGTGCAGGACCACAGCAGGACTTGTGCTTTGTCTCTATTCCCTTAAAGGCCTTCTGCACCTCTATAATTTGTCTGAACATTCAGCATTATGACTTTTCCAGGAGTGGTGGTGTTTTGGGCTGGATGGTTGTTTTAGTTGTTGGTTATTTAGTTCATTGGTTGTTTTCTGTTTGGTGTTTGGTTTTTCTTTGAAGTGACTTCAAAATTACTTCAGCTGCCTGAAAAACTAACTCTTCATTGGGACTTAATTTTGGCATAAAGCTATTGATACAGTGCAGAGATGAGCCTGAGTGGGAAAAGGAAAATAATCTGGTCATGCAGATGAACAATTTGTAAGGGGGGGAAATAAATAATAAAATCAGTGACAGAAAGGTTTGAATGGGGCACCTGAATTATGCCTTCTTGGCAAAGGGGAAGGAGTTGAAAATAATTCCTCTCCCTGATTAGCAATAGCACAGTTCACTGTTAGAAGGAGGAAAACTTTAACTCCTTAGAGGTACAAACTGAGCTCTTAGGGTTCCTCCTGAGTTTTCCCACCCACTGAACTAGAATTTGAACCACCCAACCAACTTTCACAGACATCTGGTCAAGCTGTTTGATACAATTACAGACTGCCTGGCCTTTGCTCACTCCTATTTTCATTGGGGACACCTATTCCTCCTCACTCACTCTGTGAACAGTCATCAAAGAGTTAATGTGCATTTTAACCCAAATGAAAGGATGGAAACTTCTAATAGGAGAATGGAAAACAATAATGATTTTCTTTTTCTGATCAGTTACTACTTGTGCTTAGAAAGCAAAATACACATCTCTAGTTAGGAAGGATTAGTTCTTTCTTTCCTTGTTAAGTTGTTTTGTTTTCATGCACCAGCAAAATGCTGTAATGCTTGGTTTGCAAAACCTCATGGAGAAATGTATTTCTGAATATATACAGTGCAGGCACTTCTTTTGAGGAAGGAAAAAATAATAATAATAAAGGCAAACAGCAGGTCTTGAGTTTGAAAGGGTTTCTTGTGGGACTAATTTACAATCCTATTTCTTAATCTGTTTAAGTAATACACACATATGGTGGGAAAAACTATACAAAGATAATGCATAAACTATGAAGGGGGGCTGTTTTAAAAAAAAGCCAACCTTACCATTTTCATCTAATCGATATTGAAGTTATAAGTCAGCTAAGCCTTATGTCCCTAACCAAATGACTGAGCATAAGTGTATTTTTAGATGGCTCTTTAATGTTAAGTGACAAGGAAAGGCAGCCACTTAAAAGTATTTGACATTCATAAGCATCCAAAAGACTTTCTGTCACCTTCTATTTATTCATTCACTAGACTAGAAAAAGCTATATTGCTTTGTTTTCCCCCTTCCTTTCAGGGCAGCAGTCGATGCATCTGTGTCAAACCTTAGCTCTTCTCATCTATGCTTCATGGTGTCCATATCCCTGGCTTCTCTTTCTCTTTACTGTCACTGAACAGCTTTTGAGTGCCCATTAACAGCGAGGAGTGCTGCATCTGGAATTTCTGACTCCAGCCTGAAAGGATTAAAGCGACACCGAGGGTACTTCTGCCCCTCCCGAAGTCAGCAGCCTCTTCCAGCAGCAGCAGGATTGGTCTGAGTGCTAATTGAAAGCTGTCTGGAAAAAAATACCCAACTCATTTTAAGTGCCTTCCTTTTAAGAGTATTTTGGGTGTTTTTCTCACATGACACAAAAGCTTTCAGTTCAAAAAATATTGGTAATGTTCTTTGACACTTTGTATTTTAGCTGGTGTGCACTCACTTTGTATATTCAGCTTTGCACACAGAATATTCACTCATTAAGAGTATAGGAATGCTTCTTTTTATATAAAGGAAAAAGTCCTCTTTCTTAAAACTGTTTCATGCAATCAGTTCTGATGTTTAATTAAATTTGTCCGAGAGTATTTAGGCCACTAAATTCCTAAGATAATTGCATTGGGAAGATTGGATAATTTTGCCACAAGGAAATAAATATATATTTTGAAAAGTAGAGTTAAAAAAATGCTTTCAGGGAAAACCACAGAAAACTTTCTCAGTTGTTCTAAGCAGAGTAACAGGCAAACTAAACAAGAAAAACACTTGTGCCAAATACAGATGCTTCTGCAAGTTGATATAGCTTGATGCTGTTTAAGTTGACCTCTTGAAAAACTTGAGCTTTTGAATTCCCATTTGTCTGTCTGACCCTGCAAACAACAATTGAATTAATTGTCTGATTTTAACCATGTTGGAAAGGAACACTTTTATGAACACTTTTTGTCCTACAACTTTCAAGAAAGTAGACAGAGTCCCACAAGCGTCCCTCCCATTAAAAGACCTCAGTGGAGACTTGAGGTTTGTTAGTCCCTAGAGAATTAATACCTGAAATTGCTGGCAGAATGAATCAACCACAGGAAAAAGAATAAACCTCCTTTGTGCCTTACTGGAGGAGAGAACCTAAACACAGCACACAAAACCACAGAAGATGGAGCTATGGAAGGTCTGCCTTGTGCTGCTGCATTTGTGAGAGGTATTTTAGGATTTGGGGAATATTTTTATTATGAAAGGTATAAATATATCAGCAGTTTGCTAGCTGGCTCTAGAGAAAGCAAGGTCAAATATTATGTGTTCTCAAGTGCAGGATTTTTCTCTTTTCTGTCAGAAGAAGAGAAAATTAAAGTTCTGTGGGATGTGGGATTCCTTAGTCTGTGTGTGTGGAAAACTGTGATGCTGTCCCACTTTTCTTGGTGTTCCTTACAAGGTATCATAACAGGAATCTCCTGTTTTTCTTTGGAAAAAAAATGAAGTCACAATGAAGGCTACTGGATTGCAGGTTTGCACACGCAGGCAAGTACAGGGGATGCTCCTCAGGGATGCAGGGTGCAGGGATATTCAGGTTATCTGTGTGCACCTCCTGTCATAACAACAGTTTCAGGGTCTTGGGATTTGCTGTGCAATAATGCCTCTGAGTGCCTCTCTCATGAGGTGGACAGGAGCTGATGGTTTGAGAGAAAGAAAAGGAAAAACCAATAGATGATCTTCCTAAAAAGAAAGAAGGAGAAGTGGGAAAAAATCCTAATTATAATGATGCTTCCTTTGGAATGACTCAGATTAGTGTTTCAGCTTTGAGGTTGATATCACAACCTACGACCAGCCAGAGTCACACTTCCTTACCAACCCCTGCATTCCAGTGTTTTCTGTGTGTGACATCCCCATCTGCAGCACACAAAGCATAATTTAGCAACCTGCAGCAGCTTAGTTAAGACCCACACAACAAAATTGTGTGAGCAGACAGAGTTTGTTTATCTGGCAAACACTCTGCATGCTTGCAGCTACATTCTGCCTTGTATATTTAATTTCAGCCTCAGTCTGAACACACTGCTTTGGACCTGGGAAAAACAGGAGCTGCAAAATGGGAGTGCTACTGATGACACTGCTGCAAGTTGCAAATGATGCCATTTCAGTACTTAGCTGGTATTCAGGAGCTTTCAGTCTTGGGTTGAAGAGATCTGATTGAAAATCAGACACAGGCATATATGGAGAATTCCAGGTTCCCTAGCTGCCTTGAAGTTAAGTGGAGTGGGCACTTGATTATTATGAAGGCTAGAATTGGATTGAAGAATCATACTTAAAGGTGTAATAGAGCTCAGAAAGTGTCAGACCTTGGAAGTACCTAGCCCTTGATTGTAGCAGCTGGAAGTGATTTAACAAGTACTTGAGGTGACAGAATCAAATGCTTTATGTGATGAATGGGCTGTTTCAATATAGCAAATGATTTTGCTCTTTAAAAATCAGAATTAAACAGTTTGTTTTTTGTGAGGCGTGAGATCATGGAGCAATGAAGTACATGTGTGCACGTGCCCAGAGATATAGAATTTCATGTTAATCTTGTCTTTATTATAATGTGTTCATTTATTTTGGAATTTACTGCTGGGCACTGGCCCTTCTGGGGGAGGGGAGGAGTCAGTGTGTATTTTATGCATGGAGGTGTCCTAAGAAGCTGAAATAGCATGACCAAAGTAGAACCAGTTCTTCACCTCTGTGACAGAAGGTGAAAAATATATTCACTAAATAATGTTATCAGTCAAACTCAAGAGGCAAATAACTTCAAATTTCTGTCACATTTGTCATATTTGGCAGCTGGGCATTCAGATGTGCATGTATACAGAGCTGGCTGCAGAGCTGGGAGGAGATTCCTCAGATTCATGCAGATTTTGTCCAAGTAGTGCCCAATCTTAGATTCAGTGGTATGGCCTGCTCAACACCTATCATTCAGGCATCCTCCACTTGGTACCTTCAAAACATGGCAGAAATATGTATTTTTTAATTGTTTTTTTCTCCTTTCATGGTGGCCAAGACTTCAGTCCTCATCTTCCTTATTAATGAAAAAGAAAATCCCCCACAACCAAGCCACCCTTAAAAACTTAGTCAAACTTGAACCTGATCATATAGCTCTTCAGTGAGCAGAGCAGTTAATTATGTTCAGTTCTCTTGCCTTTTTGTATAGAAAAGGGAAAGTGCAGAGATTAAATGTAGTATTGACTTTTTTTTTTCCACCTTTGTACTAATCAGAATTACTTGAGCTTCTCCTGAGGTTCAATTTTGAATGTGCTGAGCAATGGACACAGCCAGTCTCAAGTGACAAACAGAACAGAAATTTTATTTTAAGGATCAATGCTTTAACATAACTCCAGGAACACCTTTGGATGCCAAGGCTGACTTTGTGTCAAAATGAAACCACAGGTGCACTGTTTGTTCACTGGCCCTTATGATTTGTGATGTAATGTGGGATCTAAGGGGGTTGCAGAAAGCTGAGGGTTCCCAGAGGGCAAATTAGTATGATTGCTTTAGTGAAAACAGGTTGGAACTAAAGGATCTTAAGGTCTCCTTTTGTTTCTCTTCACTAATGAGATGCACCCTGACCTTTGAGCAGATTCTGAGCTCCAGAATTTGGGTGGATCCAGCCTGGGCTCACAAAGGCTTGATGCTGTCCCTCTCACTTGCATCCCTTGCATTGTGTATTGACTGCTGACCTGAGCATCATAACACAGAGACTGCAAACCTTTGCAGATTCAAAATTTTCAGGGTTGGAACTGAAATGCCTCTGATGTGACTGTCCCTCAAACCAAGTGTGTGGAGACACAATATTCATCTTTAAATCATGCAGTACCTCTTGATCCCACGTGTGCCATGCTCAGAACCCTCCAGTGCTTTCTTCTCTTGCACATGACAGCACCACATCAGTGCACAGAGCAGGAGGAGTCTGGCACATCAGACTTTCCTCTTTCTCCAAAAGAAGATGACACCTTTGCTTCTCTTTTTTTGTTATTTGGCTTCACATCCCTAACATCTGCAGAAACACAGATAAAGACTTGGAAAGACACGTAAATGTAAATACATTTATAAGCAGAAAGCCAACACAGCTCCCCAAACTGAAGATTCAAACCCAGCAGAGTATCTCCTAAGCCATGAAATATCATAGAATAACCATGGATAGAAGGAATTTCACCAGATTCAACCCCACCTTGGGGGAGAGTGAACTCCTGAAGTAGGCCAAAGTCACATTCAGGTACACAAAAAGATTGGGCCATGCTGCTCTGGGGAAGCTGCTCAGTTTAAGTTAATGACATGTTGTTAGTGGTGGAACCACCTCTCAGTATCTGAAAAACATATGTTGTTACACTTCCCCCAGAACTAAAAAACAGATTTGAAAAGAACATTTTTTTTTTCCTTCAGAGATATTTGCATAATTACACAGAGTGTGAGTGTTAATGAAGAGCTAGTAATAAAACTGGATGAATTAGCATGACTGAGTGACTTAAAGCAATCCTGTTGATCATACAGTTAGGGGTGGCTTGCATTTTGCCAGATTTTTTTTTTAACCTATCTCTTGCAATTGCACATTTGAATTTGAACTTTCATTAATTATAGCTTTATTTCATGAACACGAAATTTCACTGACTTAAGTGTTTACATCAGTAGAACACCTATTCTGAAATATGTGCACCTGACAAAATTGTTAATGAACACCTCGCCAGCACCCCCAACACTGAGTACATTTTTGAGCCATTCCAGTGAAGGATTTGTTCTTTCTTAAATATTTAGTATGCTTTTTTTAATATGCTTTTAACTTGTAGGTTAAATTCTTGGGGTTTTTTTCTTTCTAAGTTAGAAATAACAAAGTGTGTAGTGGCATGAAGATAAAAACAGATGTAGAAGCAGGATATTCCTTCAATAACATCACAATCCTTCTTAACAACCTTATACCTCTTGCACCTCCTTGTTTCCTTGTCCTGTTTGCTACTGGTGTGCAGTTGAGTTGGTCACCTCACCTCTGACCCATCGAGGAAGATGATGATGCCATCAGTGAGGTGCAAAAGGACGTGTAAGAACAGCTGCAAAGGGTGAATCATAGCTGAAGTAAATCACTTTGCATTGAAGAGGAGCAGTTGTGGGGTTTGTGCTTCTGTCTCTGTTGGGAGGGGTAATCACCAGAAGGCAGTAAATTCCAGATTTAGAGGGAAGTGATGTCTTAATCTCAACAGGAGTATAGCTTTGAAATGAATTTGGGTCTTACATACACTTCAGCCCCGTTGTTGCCAGTGAAGCTGGAACACAGCTGGAACACATAATGTCACCAAAAGTCAACATTGTGTCCCTTTGACTGCTTAAACATCCCTGAAAATATAATAAAGCACCAGTGTGTATCATTAGGTGATGAAATAACTTAGGTTTCCCCCTCCACCCCTTTGCGCACTCTCAAAAAATTTACCCTTAAACTAACAACGGCAACTGAGGCAGGGAAAAAAGATGGTGTTATATGTTTGAAATTTCTGCTATCATCATCTTTTTTTCTGGCAGGGAATTTTTAAAAGTTTCAATATCAAGTTTGCATAAGGGGCATCTTCACTCAGAAATTTTGCACATGTTATTTCAGTCAGAAATGGGAGGTTTGGATAAATTGTCTCACTCTACATTTTTGAGATTCCTCATATTGCCTCACTTACAGGACTGGAATACTGAGCTCATCAGTCCCTGAAGCTAACTGCTAAATATTCCAGCACAAAGGAAAATGCTGCAATTCACCAGTGAAAGCACACCTTCCCTGTTCCAATTCTGCCTCCAAAGGTGGAAGAGGCAGGGAGATATAGATGAGCTTTGGCTTTCATTAAATTAAGTGACAGTGATAGCTTAAGACTGGATATACTTACAAAATATCCAATATTCCATGATACAAAGTAACTGTACACAAATATACACTTAATTATTTAGTGGAACAAAAGATACAGATTGTGGTAAACAATTTGACCCAATATAAGTTTTCAGTGTAAGACAAGCTTATAGCTCATGGTTGAAGCGAAGTGAAAACCATCACAGGTGTATAGGAAGAAAATTGGAATTGCATTCAGGAGTCGAACAACCAGAAATCTGTATATTACAGCACATACAGCCTGTGAGATTAATACTGTCAGAAAGTCACATGCAAGGGTGAAGCGAGTTTGAAGTCAAGCTGAAATAAAGTTGGCAGGTCGGTTTTTTTTTTACAGCAAAAATAAATAAAACTTTTTGTATGGTTAATGCACTGTAAAATAGCCAAGTCCATGCTGAACACCAGGAATTAAGAGATTCCCTTCTACCTAGCCAAGTGTGTCTGAGCACTCATGAAGTGTTATTTGCAGAAACAGATGAGCCAAATTGGTTTAGGAATACCCTGGTCTCTAAGAAAATAGGTGAAGGGCATCCCAGTTCAAAGCAGGGCATCTTCCCTTGCAGCTCTGCTAGTCAACAACGCAGGCAGAATTCTGCCCCAAAGAAGACATGGTGCTCCCTACATTAAATCCCAGGATTTTTTCCAGTATTTTCTTCTGGGTTTTTGAGCCAAACTTCATGTCTTTGTTCACAAGTTTTGAATATATGCCAATAAATTAACAAAATATTGTAATTCTTGAAGATGTTTGTGTCAAATATGGAAAGAAGAGCTTTCTTCTTTCCATATGTGACAGAACAGAGAGAGAAGAGAGAGAGAGAGATGGCATTTCAGTTTAGGAATTTATCCAGGGAATATATGTCTGTATTAGTGTCTCCAAGGTTTACTATTTCTCTTTTCCCTCTGTAAATCTGTGCCTATCTTGAGTTTATAACTTATTTCTCCAAAATAATTTTTGATAGTTAACACTTAGATATATCCACCTGAGACCAGGTCAGCTTGTAAAGCATCATTGATATATCTGATATATTTGGGAAAAAAACTACAAAAACACAAAATAAGAGGCCTTTTGGTGTGGGAATATGATAGGCCATAATTGGCAACAATAGAAAATGCTAAATTTTAGAGGGTGGAACAGGCCCTGTGCATTGAACAGATTTGGCAGCAAGGTTCAGATGTGAATTTCATCACAGCTTCATGAAATTCGGGCTGAGAGTTTCAGTTCAGGCACACCTATGGAGAAGTGCTCATCTGAAAGCAGTGAGTTGCAGGTCCCCCTTATTTCTTCTGGGCGTGGAAAAACTCTTTTACTACGTAGACCTTTGGCCTAAAAGCATTTCAATCTCTTAACCTTTGAATCCAGTCTTTCCAATTGTCCTCCATGGGCCAAGCTCTGCCCTTTCTGCTGCTGTAAGGATGCTATGGAGCAGTCAGCTGTCTCCCGCAGGTAGGTGTATCCAGTGTGGGAGTAGCAGGGGGGGAAATGGTTCTCTGCAGCCTGGTGCCCCCAGGGATGTGGACAGAGATGAGTTAAGAGCAGCTGTGATTATCTGTGCAAAGATGGTGTGCTCTTTTCTCTCACACTTGCAGCTTTGGTCTTGCTTATCGGCCTGCGAACGAAGCGCACTGTGCTCCTCCAACGCTCTCCTCTCCTGTTGTGTTTCCTTGGTATTTGCCTTAAAGTTGCTGCCTCTTGCTGATTTGAAAATTCTCTGTCTCTCTTTGACATACCCAGGGACAGCCCTGTTTTGTCACATCCCGACTTCTGCTTTTCCATTTGAGGATTCGGCAGCCGTCACCTTTGGTTTTCCCCCTCCAACAAACCCAACATTGATCTTGCAGATCATGCACGCTGCACTTTCAGACAAGATAGATAATGACTTGAACTGCAGCAAATGGGACTATATGACATCACACTTTTGTGAGCAGACAAATCTGTAATCTTATTTAGCTTGACAGGTATAAAGGGCATTTCAAAAACTGATTATATCTGCTGTGATTTTAAGAAGGTCTGGGATATGACTGGAAAATCTTCACCCAAACTATTCCCCAGGGAATAAACTCTTCAAAAGAATGATGCAATGCTACTTATTTGGGGCATTAAAACATACTTTAATAATTTTTTCCACCTTGTGGAAAATATATAATATTAGCCCTGTGAAGACTCCAAGGGTGTGAGCGAGGCGCTACTGCTGAATCTCCATCAAATCTGGGGAGTTGGGTCTGCAATCAAGCTTTGCAGATTAATGTGAAAGAAAAAGCTGAACATGAAGAACATCTGAACTGTTTAATGAAAATGTGGATCTGTGCTGATTTTGCAGATCCATTTCTTATTGTGAAAGCCCCATCACCAGCTGGGGATAAGATTCATAAGCATTTCTTGAAGTTTCCATTTATAGTTCTGTTAAAACCATCTGTGACAGACTTGTGGTGCAGCATCAGTCAAGATCAATATGTGTAACAGAATCTACTTGTTGGGTCCCACCTTTAGGAATGGGATGCACAGACCTCTCTTAGGTGGATTCTTATCTGTAGTGGAAGGTTTTTGGTGGCACCTGGATTGCCATGACTGCCCAGTTGCACCAGGGGAAGGGCTGGTGAAAGGAAACACTGAAATCCAAATTTATTCTCCTGAAACTTGGATGCCTCTGCAAATCCAGACTTAGCAGCTGTGGGGCTGGGACTCACAAAGCCAGTTCTGCACTTAGATGTCAAAACAGCCTCTTCATATATGGATATAACATTCATTTTTTTATTTCTTTTAAAGCATAGCTGGCATAGGTGCCCATCACTGACACAGGGATCACTGCCCTTGTCCCACAAAGTGCCCTGATAAACCGGCCTTGGGCACCTCTGCTCCTCTCTCTGGAGCTGTGCCACTGGGAAGGAGACTGAAGTAGAGGTAGGCAAGTAGAAGGAACGGTTCTGGAGGGAATTTTCTTTTGGAGGGATATTCAAAGGGTGAGGGACACATAAGGACTCTCCTCAGGCACTCAGAAGTTTTACAGTTTGGGCAGGAATTGAGGCTGATCTCAATCTTGCTCCTTAATCCTGTTGCTGAGGCACCAAAGCAGTTTTCTTTTTGCCCAGCCCAAAGGCGCTAGGAGAAGGTCCTCTGTTGGAAAATGAAAGTTTTATTTCTCCATAAGCATCATAACATATTTTTCTGAAGAGTAAAACTGAGACAAACTCTTGATGACCTAAGGATGGCTTTGCATGTTTCACCCCAGCTTTGTGAGACTTTGATCATGGGTAGGGGATTTACTCTGCACATAACCTCTGAGGCCAAAGGAGAGTATTTCTGCATAATCTGAAGAAAATGCATTCAAAAATGTTTTTACTAAGTCATAGACCATTAGAAACTATCTCAAATCTGATAATTTTCCATTTGTGTCTCTGTGGCTGAAATTACAATCTTTTAATCTCTGGTTTCTAGGTTAATCTTTACAAAGGCAGTTCTGTGGTAAATATTTCTGTTAATTCTTCCCTCCTGGCACTTGATATTAAGTATGTGCCCAGTTCTACTTTCACTAAGGTGGATGGAAATATTTTATTGATGATCTTGGTGAGGACAAACCTGTGGGGGGATCTGGCTTCCTCTTATGTCCCCTTGGACATAATTCTGTGGAGTGTGAATATTAGAGAAATGATAAACTACCTATAGAAGAGAGTCTTCTTGTCTATATAACAAACACACCTTGAGGCAGTCATGCAGGTTGAAGTTAGGATTGGTTCCACAGCAATTTGGGTTGTGTTCCACAGGGCTCTTCCTTCTGCTTCTCCTCCTGGTTCGTGCAGCGGGGAGGTTCCTTAGGTGGGCCAGGCCCATATTTTAAACATATTGCATTGGAAATCGCTGTCACTGAGCAGTCACTCCTCATCTGAACAGCCTGGAAGCAAAGCAAAAGCAGAGCGAGTGTCACCTCTCTGCTGCAAAAGAACAGTCCTGAGTCCTGATGCAAGATGTCTCCAACAGAAGGGGGAGATTCAGCTACTGACAGCAACAATCTTGACAAGCAAGCTCTTAAGTCTGCCTGGGTGTATGACAGGGACTGAAATATCAGTTCTCAAAGAGATGGGCACGTATTACACTGGCCCACTGCTTATTGGTGCATGTTAGAATTGCTTTTAGCTGAGGAGAAGGTATAAAAAAAAAAAACAAACAAACAAAACCAAAAAAAAACACATCAAAAACCAAACACAAAACACCATGAAGATCATGTGTCTTCAAGAAAACTCTACAGTGAAAAAAAAACTTATTACTGAAAGCCATTACCTGCAACTTCAGTCTTATCCACATTATTTTGTAAGCTCAGAACAAGGGGCAGCTTTGAATGCAAAATCATAACACATTTGCTAGATATCTTGAAATATTCTCCATCACTTGGTAATTGTCAGAGGACAAAGAACAGATTGGAAGTAGAAAATCCCATTTCAATACTACCAGGTACTTTTAGTGACTGCATTCATTCTGGGTAGAAAAGGTATTATATAGCTAAAAAATAAGAATCTTTTTTCTTTCCTCTAAGAAAATAAAAATCTCAAATTAAAACCAAAAGAAAATACAACATTGTGTGTTATTTCAAAAGAGAATCTTTAAAATGGCCACTGAAAATCAAATCCACAGAATAATTTTGAGCATTTCTAGTGTCCCTTCTTCTGGGGAAAATAACCTATTGTGTGAATACTACCAATTAATAATCAGCTTAACATCCATATTAATTCACATTCTCATTGACCTTATTCTGGCAAAAGCCTCTTGATTGCAGTAAAAAATTTTATTTGAAAGGCAATTTAAGCACAATCAATTATTTTATATTATCAAATCATAGGTGTCACAGATAGGCAGAAGAAGAGAGAAAAAATTGCCTTGTGCCTGGGTATGAATGAAACTCAATAATGTTTTCTAGCACTCATGCATTACGTGCAATTTATTGCAGACAGTGAAATAAAGACATTTGAACCAGACAGTACAAGTTCTTTAAAGCTTTATCCTTAAATCCTACAGTAAACTTTGTAAATAATTTCTTCATTTCTCTTTAAATTAGCAAAGGCCTGAATAATTCCTCTTCTTTCCTTTTTTGTTCTTCCATAGTTGGGGTTTTTTTGTTTGTTTTTGTTTTTTGTTGTTGTTGTCGTTGTTGGTTTTGGTTTGGTTTGGTTTTTTTTTTATTAATTCTTATTATTTTTAAGCAAATCTGATCTGCTACATAAAATTTCAAGTCAAAATATTCTGGTTTTTACTTAGATATCCAGGATGCTTCCCAGCCAAAGTTCATGGCCAGTGGCTAAATCCTGATCAGCAGCCATGATATTAGCCTTTGCAGACAAGAGGTTAATTTATTAATTGATTATTTATGCTGGAACAGCATATTCCTTGTGCTGTACAAGCGTGTAACTGATGGGCTTAGCTTTTAAAATAACTTTCTGACCCTTGTTTGGGGTGGGGTGTTTTGCTTGTTGTTTACTTTATTTTGTGTTTTAAGAAAAATACCAACCCAAACATTATATATAACACATGCATGCCTTGGGCAACCTCTCAGCCCAGCCTCTTTTACCTTTCAACAAAATTACCTTGGTTTTCCAGACCATTCCTGGAAGGGACTGAATTTCTACCAAGGACTGTTGAATTCCCTCACAGCCTGTCTAGTGACACACTGTGGAAACAGTACTTTTTGCTTCTGTGCCTCTTCTTCCCAAGTATTAATGAAATACTCCCCCTGAGAAAGTCTTAGTTAACAGGCTTACAATGAGAAGATTTTAACATCAGTCTGTAGTCAAGCATGATTTTTTTTTTTTAAGTGTACAAACATTTTGATCTAAAATAAGACAAACAACTGCCTTACTTGTCTCACTTTCCCCATCACTTCCTTAGTTCAGAAAATGGAAATTCATTGCTTTTCAGATTTGCAAGTTATTTTGCAAGACAACAGTCCCAGCAATTGCCTACTTCTACAGAAGAGTGGCTGTTTCTGGTTCTAGGGAGGGATTGACACAGTAAAAGTGTGTAGATCTCTAATATAATTGGTTTAAATTCTTTTGTTCTGAAGTCCTTCATGCAAAACCATGACCAGCTTCTGATTTGAGCTCTCTGAATGACACCTGACCCTTGAAATAATTCTCCATCTTTGAATAGAAAGCCACATGGCAATCAACCAACACGTGCTTGATCTTGCACCATGTACAGAGTTGTGGCAATCACTTGCCCAAACCTGTACAACAATTGGGCCACGAAAGGAAAGATTCCTTAAAAAAATAAGGATGAGGAAAAAGAAGCAGAAAGGAGGGAAAAAAAAGGAAAAAATAAGCTAGGGAAAGAAAAGAACAAGTAAGTTTGAGTTAAACTCCTAGAAGTTTGGTCTGATACTCCTTACTTGGCTGAAAAGAAAGGAAAACAAAAGTTCTGTCTTTCACTGAAGGTGATGAGGACAGTGAAAGTTACTTCACAGAACACTTTCCAACTTGTCTTCTGCACAAATCTTTTAAAGTCTCTTTGGAGCACCTGTCTGTTGTGAAAATAATTCATTTTGTCATGCCCAGTAACACACTGGTAGTCATTTTATGAAA
>VZTH01002404.1:990328-1029861 GCA_013397815.1 Aleadryas rufinucha | reverse complement strand
CCGGTCCCCGAAAATCCTGATACTACCTGATTTTTAAAAGGATTTTCTCCATTCCCCTTTATTATTTCCATTTTAAAGCAGACTTGAACATTTGATGTTTAACTCCCATGGAGTTCCTTGGCTGCTGCTCTAGCAAGGACATCTTGTCCAACCTGTGGTAAAAACGTGACTACTTTATTAGGGTAAAATCTTACCTACTTCATAAAAAAACAAAAGGTCTATCTGCAAAATAATTTCCCTTGTTTGATCTTTTCACTATTTCAGCTCTTTTTCCTTTTGTGCGTTCTCCAGCCCCAGGTGGTAAATCAGGGAAATGCTGCTGCCTGTTACCTGTGAAGAACTGAAGAGCTGTTACAAACCTCTGCTGTGGTCCTGCTACTATGTGTACTCCTATTTATTGTTTCACTTCTGCCTGAAGTTTTGTTGCGGATGAAGGGCTTGTTTGTAAATTCTTTTGGAGTTTCTCAGCTTGGTGAATTCTGTAAGGGGTGGGGTGTTCAGTGTGTGATTGCCAGAAACACTTAGACACATCCTTCAAATGTTTATTGTCTTAGGCTTCTTGCAGCTGCTTTTATGGGGTTTTTATCCATCCCAGCTTTTACTGCTCAGTTTTTCCTGATTCATCATAAAATCCAAATTTAACAATCATGGAGACTATGCAGAATTATTTACTTACCAATGTGAAGTCCCTTCTTAAATTGTTGCTTTATAGAACTTTCTGGGATGAGCTGGCACTTTGTGTACTTCTGAACGAGCCCTTACGGGTTGACCTCTATTTCTTCCTCTTACTGACAAAATCAGAGGCAACAGTCAGCAAGTACGAAGCCAGTGCAAATGGAAGACATTCTTTTACTGCCTTATTTTCCCTTCCATCCCAGCTCTTAAGTTTTCATACCACCACTTAGTGTCCTTTTCATGATCTGAAGCAGACAATAGATAAAGATCCAGTGAAAACAGCTGCAGACATGGCATGGCAGACATTGAAAGAGGATGCACAGCACAGGGTAAAAAATATTAGCAACTCATACATTCATGTTGACCTTTTCCTTTAATACCAGGCTGCTTGTGCTACTCAAAACCAGCATACTGAGAAATAAATCAGTTCTTGTTAACCTCACCCTCACACACATACAAACAAATATAAAATTAAAAAAACCCACACTTGTAGCCCACTGTCACTGTCTTGAAATGGAAACACATGAGTGGGAATGTATTCGGGAGATTTTAAAAGGCCTGGTACAGGCAAACTGAACCCTTCTCTCCAAGACCCAAAGTCTTCTGGAAAACTCATATTGAAATAGCAGACCAAAGAACCTAAAGTGGAATGGCAATCTATTTGCATGGTTTGGATCCATCCTTTGGAATGCTCTAGTGAAATAATTCCCCATGAAAATCTACAAAAAAGCATTATAAAGACTTTCCTTTTTATACTATGTATATTTCTTTCAAGCAATCTTTTCCTTTCTGTGCAGCAGCCAAGAAACTGTGCTCTGCAGGGGTACGCTGAGGGTGACACGGGTAAATTGGATCTAAGTGCTGTGAATTTTAGCATGGCTGTACCTAAATTTTGATTGCCCAGAGGAATGCAGATTCTGAAGTGCTGTTCCTAACTTTTCTGTGATACAAGTGAGGCAATTCCACTGGAAACCTACTGAACATACAACTTCTTAAAGGAGGGCTTCATGAAACTGATGCTTGTTTTTGAACGATGTCTCAAGCTCCCCTTAGGAGACACAAAGTGATGTTCCATTTCCCTTCAATTTATTTACTTTGGACCTTCTGAAAGTAGGTACTCAAGTTTTGAATTTTAAAAAAGAAAAAAACCTAGATGTTGAGAAGGGATAGGACTGGAAACCTGGAATTCTTGAAGAGTCTCAAATTCAAGGAAAAAATGTAGGGCACATCAGCATCTCATCCTAGAGTGAGGATGAGGCATTCCTGAGCTGTCTTTAGAGCTAGGTGCAGCATAATAATATTGGATAATGTTTCCCTGAATTGAGTTCTGCTGAAGGACAGGACTTGTTTGATGCAGAACTGTGTGGGCATGGCTGACCTGTATTTAGCTGAAAAAACACTGTCTCCATGCAGTGCTGTAGCTGCACATCTCTGTTGGCTCTCCATTGCACAGCTGGTAGGATCTTTCAGTTCATGTGAAAACAGAAAGATAAGTCTTAACAGGCTTAAACAGACACTTTTAATAATCTGTTTCTGAAGATCATTATAGTAGCTCTGTTGATAAAGTCAATAATCCCCTTTTCTCATCCCAGGAATCGCCATGCTGAAGAAAACAACTTTTTGGAAAAAAAAAGAAATTCTAAACCTCATGTAGGATCAAGACAGAGGAACAATTCAATTAAATTATCTGCACCAATCTGATGCTCAAGTTGAATTCACCCTAAGATGAATATGTATTATTTTAACATACAGGACATTCTGCATTAACTGATCACACTATTTCTAAGTAACTATCCATAAAAAAAAAGGGACAAACCATTCAAAATTAAGTGTCTGTGTAATGCAGAAACTATGGAGAAACACTTTTTAAAAGGTTAAACAGAGACAATGAGGAAATACCTCACTTGGGAAGTTGTGGTAACAGTGCATTGAACGAAAGTCATTGTGGAAAATTTTCAGCTGATGTCTATAAACCCAGCCATACTGACATCATGACCCTTGAGACCGTGCTATTGCTATAGAGTGTTCAGAAAACAAAAAATATATTGATATGTTTGCTCACTGAATAGCTATTTACTACTCTCAAATACACAAGTCTTGGCTTTGATAGCAGTGTGTGTGTTGCTTTCCACAGAAGACAGTGAAGCTGCATTGTTCAGAACTGTCAAGGGGCAGAGAATACTCTGCCACATACATGTCTCAAAGGTGGGTTGGGTGTCTTTTGTTCCCTCCCCCCATGCATTCTGCACTAATTCTGCTCCATCTGTCAGCAGATGCATTTTGTTCTAGGTGTCAGTTCTGGTCTCTGTGTATGAACTCAGGATTATTTTATAAAGACTTTTTCTTCCATGTGAAAATTGTGTGGGTGTCTGAGACCGCTTGATCTTGAATTCAGTGTGACTGTGCTCACTGTTTCTTTGAAGGCTACAGTAGGCCAGGGTTTTAAAGGCCTCGATAAAAGCCTTAATTATCTTATCAATCCATCATCAATGGTCTTGTTTAGCAGAATGTACAATAATCTGCATTTTTTTCTAGCGTGAAAGATTTTGCTTTACACAAGACTGCATTTGGATGCAAATGTCTTTTGAGATGCTCTCATGGGACGGTTTTTTCCAAGAAACACTCAGTGCCTGCAACATTTAATTGCATTTTAACATTTTCTTGTTGTACTGAAACAAGGCTGTAAGAGTGCAAATGTGTGTTGGTTGTGAAGAACACCTCGAGCTCATCTTTAGTCTGTTTTACACACAGGCTTGATCTAGGTAGGTACTGAAGAAATACTGCTCAGCCTGGAGAAAAAACATACTGTCTGCTTTAAGAAGGAATGATCTGTGTATAATTTCACGCTAGTGCTTCACATGGAAATAACAGTATCTATGGACAACATAATTCTTTCCACTACTGGTGTGTTCCCTTCTCATTCCAGGAGTTTTGCAAATAACTAAAGGCTTTGAAAATGCCAAAGTCCCACTTCTAACTTTCTCCTCTATTTGGAAAAAGTGTTTCTCCCTCTTCAAAACCAATTTACGTTAGCAAGTCCTAAGGTCCTGGCGCAATCCTGAAAAACACCCCTTTCCTTCTTCATTTTTTTTCTCCATTGGCCGGAGGTTGTGATTTTCTAAACCTTCAGCATTCAGTGCTTTACCAATCTACCTGAGGCTCTCTGTTGTTCTGTGCCAAAAGCCCACAATATCCTTTTTTATAACCTGGTAACTCAGCATATGATGTATATTACCTTCTACAGCCTTGCATGGGAAATGAGGACTTCTCCATTTTTGGAAGACACAAATTTTTCTGTTGCTTCATATAGTTCTATATATCTACACACACAAATATATCTGTCCTGATAGTCATGCTGTGGCATTACTGAAGCAGCACATCTTTGATCAAGTTCACTTATTGAGATTGGAATACGAGATTTAGTGGAGCAATCACACAGTTCTCTTTCAAATCATCTGTATTAGCAGGAGGAAGTATGCTTTTATGAAATAAAATGGTAGCCATAAAATGGGAGCTTTACTTTTTAGGCCAACTGATTATCTTCACAATTTTGTTTCTTTTTGTTTTTACAGTGTTTGTTCTTGAGAGGAAAAGTATTAGTGCTGTGAAACTATTTAACATATGAATGCATGTGTTCTTTATGTGATGATTTCTGCCTGATATTTATTTGCAGTACACACCACATGTTGCAAATGCAGCTTTCCAGTATCTCTGTTGATAATTCTCAGTTAAAGAACAGAGCCCAGAATTCTGTGTTTTGAAGTTTTCTGTTCTCTTTCATTTTTCTTTGTAAAATCAAAAATGCTTTGCAGTCCCTTCCTGCTTCAGAGCCAATTCTTTTCAGGCTTTCTGCAATCTCAGCAAATCTTTACTTGCTTTTTGAAATGGGCTGGTTAGACATGCAACAAGTTACAGCTTTCAGTCCTCTGAATACAGCAAAGCTGCTCCCCCTTTCTCATTGCTGATACCACAACATGCTTGACTTACCCACTCTCATAGTCCTCACTTAAGCTATTAAACTTGTCAACTGTTTCCAGATTTTTAATTTTCTTTTTTTTAATCCTGGTTCCAGCTGTAAAGTAGGTCATTCAGAGTTAGAATAAGATTAAGTTTTTCAGATCTTACTCCCAAAATATGTCACTTAGTATCAACTGAAACCATTTTGAGTATTTCCAAAAGCTAAAACTATGCAGAATAATCAAATATTTAATTTGAAAAATCTTTTCTTTTCTTAAAATGTTTCCAACAACATAACTACCTTTAAATAAATGTTGAATCTAGAAGTAAACTTGAATTAGTGGTGAGTACTGCCTTTATAATTTCCTATCGTCAAGCAAAAATATGCTTTGGAGGTTTTAAAAAGACCAAAAAACAAAACCCAAGGAAAACCTGCACCATCCAGTTCTGGTGCTGGAGACTGTACACTTGTCTCCCATTTCCCTCCAGCTCTGGGATCACTCCTTATTCTGTTCTCAGACAAGAATTGGACACATTTGTCCTATGAGGATCTATACAGGGGTAAATATAATGCAGCATTATATGCAGGATGTGGGTGTATGGGTAGTGGCTATAGGGGAATATCTGTGCAGCTGCACCTCATTTCCAGGTTGCTGTCTTTATTAACTGCATACAAACACACCAGCCCTCAGCCTGGCCTGCCTCTCGACTGGAAGTCAGGCATGTGCATAAATGTGACATGATTTCTAGATGTTATGTAATCTTGTGATTTGATAGCTGAAAATCTGTTTTAGTATAGGATCTTTCCTTGAAGGGGGAAAGGAATGTTTTTATGGATAGGTACATACTTTCACAGTTACACTTGAAATTAACCACCTTGAAGAAATAGACATGAATATCAGTGGAAGGGCAAAACTCCTTTGAAATTAGCTCTCTGGGAGAATCCTGAATAGTCTTCCAAGATCTGCTTAAAGTGTGTTCATTTATCCTAATGATAATTTATTGCATGGATTTAATATTTCCTAGTGCAATGGGACTTTGGGGTTTATAACGCTGAAGTAGATCATTCTGTTTTTCTAGCCAAAGAAAGGGGAAGAGGTCAAATGTAAATCTCATCCTCCTCTTAGAGGCTGGAAAGCAGTAACTGCAAAAGAAGTATTTGGTTCATTATCATGTTTTTCATAGGAGCGTAATAGTAGAATGGTACTTCTGGAAATAGCCTACCCTTTTGGGATGGGAGGGTAAATGGTACTTACAGGAAGGGATGCTTCAGTAATACAAGCATCCAAAACAGTACTGGCAGCCACCTGAACACCCATTCTTACTAAATGTACTAACACAACATCACTCTATCAAGAAATGAAAATACCTTAACTTCTTCCAGGAAGTAGCAAAAAGGATGGATTTGAGCAGATGCCAGAAGATGTGTAAATGATAACTATGATTACATTGACCTTCCTGCATAATTAAGGCCAAATGAAAATCATGCTTCAGCAATCTGTTCTGAGGATTTAACCCCTGAATGTGTAGAGTTGCAGCTCAATTCAGGTACCTAAGACGGGTGAATGTCCCAAAACCCAACGTATTAAAAAAGATGAAGAGTTTGGCAGCATGGTCTTTTCTAGCTCACTCCCATTTTGTTTTGTCTCCTTCCCTCAGGACAGAGTCTGGCACAGTGACTCTGAACACGTGACAGTGTGTTCTGCAGGAATACAGCTAATTGCTTAGACATGAGTAGCCTCATTTTTGAGGCTGAGCAGGGAACACTTCTGAGTTCACGTGCATTAAACTGCTGCATGTATTTCTGCAAGATGGGAGCTGAGATGAGCATTTGCAAAAATTACCATTCTGCTTCTTTGTATATAAATAGTTGGTTTAAGTCTCAATTCCTAAATTTATTCCAGATAAAAATCCTAGCTACCCCATTTCTGCTGAGGCAGAATTGCCCAGCATTCAGCGCTGCTGAGTAGCTTAATGATAACCATAAACCTAGACCTTGGAAAAGCCCTTACCCTATCTGGCTTCCAGTTTCTAGGGATGCTCAGAGTAAAATTATTCCCAGAAAAAGGAATGAGAAACAAGTGGCATCTTGCATGCATCATGCCAATATTTAGATGTTTCAAACCTTTAAACTGGGCATGGTGGATGTTGATGTCAGTTCTCTCATTAGAGCTGGAATATATTTATTCCCTCCCTTTGATGCTAGTCTACTAAACACAGAGTACTAAGTAGGGGTTTTTTGGCATAACGCTGAAATCCAAGTTGTCCTGGTGATTCCAGAAGCCACCAGGCTCTCACTGAGCTCTTGAAGGTTCCCTATGCATGTGTCCACATGGGCTGTGACTGTCTCATCTGCTAAACAGGGAGTGTAACAGTGAGACGTGCATTGACAAGGCTGAACATTTAACGTCAACGTGTTGAATTCAAAAGTAGGTTTTCACACCTCATAAAGGCAGTGATCAAATTATGTATACAGATCTTCAAGCATAAACCAAGGGTCTATGTATGACACTGGATGGGGAGCTACTGATTTATCAGTATTAAATTTAATAAACTAAATCCACTTCTTATACAGACTAAAATCTAGAAGAACGGCTTTGAAATCCAGTGCCTATTATTTGACATTATAATGTGCTAGGGCACATAACTGCAATGAAACAACCATTGACCAGCTTTCAAACTGACCCAAAGATGTAACAGAATTGATTCACTGTTTTCTTTCCAAAAGCATAAAATATAATAGATTATCACAGGTTGTCCCCTCAGGGACAAGACTGCCATCCTTAGTCTTAATGGAATAATACTGAGCTTGGAGAAAAGCTTACAACTTCAATAGGTCTTTACAGCATCCCAGGAGTGTACAATATTCACACTTTAAAGAGCTTGTCACAGTTCTCCTTTTACTTATGTAAACAGAAAAAAAGTGTTTAAACTGTAGTCACAAACTGTTGTATGCAGATCCCAAGAGAGGATTTATTTTTACTGCTTCTTTAACTCTTTTTCCCCGTCACAAAAGCTGTCTACATGTAGGTGACAGGAAATGTTCCCTATCTCTGCAAAGACATGAGAAAAGAATTTTAAAGATAGCAGTAACTATGAAGTTTTACTTACTTTGGCATTTCAAACTGTGTGTGCCTCTGATTTAGCTGAAAATGAAGAAGTCTGAGGCAGACTAAAGTTTCCTCCATTAAAGAGTCCTCATTCTGTTTTTCACAGAGAGATAGATATAAGCTTCTGGATCACAGCCCAGCTGCTTTTGAGCCCCAGGAACTGTGTATTGCAGCTGACCAACCTCTGAAGTGCCAATGCTTTTTCCTTAATCCCAGCCATACCCACACAGCCAAAGCCTGCCCTATAAATTGAGGACACTCACTTGTTCAAGAATCATCATTTGCACAAGAGGGAGTGCCTGTTTGCTATGAAAAACTGCAGTTATGTACATTGCACCCCATTTTTACATCTGTCTGCTTTTAATTTCAAAAGGAAGGGAATATTACTTGTGGCAGTAACATCTGCAAAAGGTCCTGGTGCCACCCTTTTTCCTCAGGTGTCCCCCAGCATGCCCTGGTGGGCAGCAATCCCTTCTGCAAAGCAACATGCATTCACTGAACTGGTTTGTCCCCAGCAGAGTGCCAGGAGCTCAGAGAGAGAACTCAGGGTGACTAAAACGGTGTCAGCTTTCCAAAGTGCTCTCCTAACTAAAGCAAACAAAACAAAACAAGAAGTAAGTTTTTCTTTCACCCCAAGGATTCTGCCTGAGTAAGGCTGGTCCCACGCACAGCTGAAGCCATACCCTGGCACTGGTGGGACTCCATGTGTCAAAACCCCCTTCCACTCTGCCAGGTGCCTCCAGGTGCTCTCGGACACACACAGGCAGTCCAATTGTAGGCAGCTTTAGGGCTGTCAACCAGGCAGCCAGGGTGCCTCAGACCACACTGGGCTCAGTCCTGCTCCTGCTCTCTCCCTCAGCTGCAGCAATGCCATAACCTGAGTGCAGGGGCAGGGAGGTTAGTTTTTAAAGCACGCAACAGAGTTTTTGACTTTTACAGGAGTGCTTTGAGGTGTTTTGACTGCACTGGTAACTTCTGGTTCAGTTTAGCAGAGCATCTTGGAGAAGCAAACCATAAATGGTTTGAAAGCAAGCAACCTGCCTCTTTATAACTTTTGTGTTCTCCCAATTTCTTCTAGTGCTGTACCTACAGGAGAAAAAAAAAACCCACAAGCATTGCCACCAGCCTCATGAGCTTGCAGCCTTCTTATGATAGGACCCAAGTATTCCCAAGGCTGCCCCATGCCTATCACCATGTCCTGCATCAGAGCACACTCTGTATTTGCCCAAAGCTGCTGCTAGCGCATCACCACACTTATGCACAGCAGCCCCAGGAGCTGCTCTGTGCCGTAGGCCAGTTTTGATGCAAGATAATCTGGTTCACCTGGTGGGCGGCACCAGGGCATGGATACTGCAGTGAAGAAAATATACACAAACACTGTCACTATATCCAAAGTGGTTCAGTTAACAGAATCCTCTTGTCTGCCCAGAGGTATTACAAAGAATGACTGCTCCTGTACTGTGTAATGACCAGGCCTTGAGCTAGCAAACATTAATTCTATTAAATACAATTTTGCTTAGGGAGCATCTAGTGGCCTGGTGGACTTGTAAACCCCAGTTCTTTCAGTCTGAGGTAATACTGTTTCTTTGCAATGCATAAGTCGAATGCCCCATAGTGAGAGAGATCAAAATTATGAGCATGAAAACATGCTCAAGAGAACCACAAATTAATGTACATACAAATAAAAGAGTAATGGTCATTCAACCACAAGAGCTTGGGTTTCAGGGTAAAAATATCCATGTCAGTGCTGGAGAAGGGACAGAAACCCAAGCAGCTAAGATGGAGAGAGGAGGATGAAATTAATTTAGCCAAACCTAGTTATGTGTGAAGGTAAGGTACTTCCCTCAGATGTTCATCCTCCTGGAAGAAAACAACCCTGAAACTTCCAGAGCTTTAAATTTCTTCCTCCTGGACAGTGATATTTCAGTGCTGAGGACAAATCACATTTGAAGGCAAGGGTGGAGACACTGAAGGAAAACACCACATTGTTGCATTTGCCTTGTTTAATGGTCTAGAGGGATGTTGGAGTTTTTTGTTATTCCCATCACAGCAATAATAAAACCAGTATTACGAATGAGATTTTAGTCATCCATATACATGCATGTGTGTGTGCACATATATGCTGCTCTCCAAACACAATCAAATTGAAACTGGCTATTTCAGCCAGGACAGCATTGTTATAATAAGCCTTTTAAATGGACAACTTTACAGTTCAGTTTCCTATAAGCCCAGTAAAAGATCTGAGAGAGAATACAAAACAGAGAAAAGAAAATTGAAATGGAATAAACCTGTTGATTGGGCTCTTTTCAGCAGCACCCAGGATTGATGAGAAAATCACTTACTGATTGACAGCCTAACAGATCTG
The DNA here is from genome assembly GCA_013397815.1 of Aleadryas rufinucha. Lineage (NCBI taxonomy): Eukaryota > Metazoa > Chordata > Aves > Passeriformes > Aleadryas > Aleadryas rufinucha. The sequence goes on along the minus strand of VZTH01002404.1, from coordinate 1,019,754 downwards.
AACCTCCTCAACTGTGTCAGTACTGGCATTTTATCTAGGTATATAGCAGTAATTATAGTAGTGGAACTGGAACTCAGGAGATTCAATATTACTTCCAAATGTAAGAAACTGTACTTATACGTGGTGTGAAGCTAATAAGTCTGTGCCACTAGGATTGCTATTTGTGCCTGCATTTACCTGTTTGAATGAACAACGTGGTTTTAATGTCTGTGAAATTACAGTTTCTGTTCTCCATCTAGGAGGTACTTGAAAGAAAATAATAAATGTAAATCCATATTGTGCATCAGTGTACCAGTGTTCTCCTTCCAACAGGCTGTGCTCAACACCACTTACCTTGAGGTGCTTCAGCTTATTTCATAAAGCTGCTGTAGGTTTACATGTGGGCAACCAGCCCCCCTAGGCAGCCCCAGAACAGGATGACCCATTCATCAAATTCCCAAACAGAAATCACAGCTGGAAGTAGCACCTTACAGTCCCCCATCCCAGAGAGCTGCCCATCTGTCTTGAGTGAGGGAGTGAGAAGGAGCTTGTGTTTCTCAGAGAAATGTATTTCCCCTGGGAGTTACACTAAGCACATCCTACATATTTCACATAGGGTACTGAAGAGCTCTCGTAGATCAGGGCTCTGAGTGGCTTGCTGGAGGGTTGGGATTTTACTAGCCTGAGTGTAGGAAGGCATCACGCCCCATTCAAACCTCTCTGGTCTTCCCCAGTCATCCAGACATTCACTTTTTAATGTGTCTAAAGAAGCATGCTAAGCTGGATTCAGGTGTGTATCTTCAGAGGGCAATGTAGCAAGACAAAGAGCCAAAAGAGAGAAGGGGAAGTCTTCTAAATCTCCCTTCCAACCCAAAGAACTTCCTTCGGGCCCACCAACAGCAGCCTTCACAAAAACACAAACCCAGAACTAAACAATGATCACAATTATGTTTCATGCTTGAAAAAACAATTAGATAAGTGATACTTCTAAGAAAGTAAACTTCTTCTATAAATGCTTGCTACAGACCTAAACATTTTCTGAAACAGAGCTGCTTGCAGCTGGACAAAGAGAATGCCACAACATTTATGTGTAATCATTTAGGAATTATGTTACACAGTTTGATGAGGAGAAAATGCAGTTTTCCTGAAGAAAAATTTCTAAAGAACTCACTGACAGATTTTGGAAACAGAACCTAGTGTACCAGATGTCTCTGATAAGACTAAGTAATTTCAAAAGTTTCTTATTATTGCTACAACTTGCTCAGCTTCATGGGGTTTAGCAAAAGTCAATGTTTTTGCTCAGACAACCTTCATATAGTCTTTTTTATCCTCGTTATAAGCTTGATCACAAATCCACTGAAATAAAAAAGCCCACACCTCTCCTCATTTTCCAGCAGGACTGAGTTGGATGGAGCATTTTATACAATTGGAATAAATAGCCAAGTAAGAAGCAAAAGATTATTAAGAATTTCTTTGGAACAAACTGCAAGACACCATACAGGATTGATTCTTCACCACTGAGGAGTCAGCATAGTTTAGAAATCCAGGGTGAATTTTTTTTTGAACCTGCTGTAACATTAACTACTCCAAGTTCTTGTACTATGCCAAGTTCTTGTATCCCTCTGATGTTATACCCAGCCCAGTCCTTGGAGTGATGCTATCAGATTCTCTTTTAGCTTTGTTTCCCTTGCAAGGGACAGAGGAAGGAGGACAGAGATAGCAGCAGAGAGTAAATAACATTAAACGATAATATTAGTAAATATATTTGTTTCCTGTCAATCTCAATACAAACTGGAGCAAGGCGATAAGAACTACCACTCCTGACTCCTACCAGGGCCCTTGCTTCCAGTTGTGGCAGACGGAGGGAAAGAGCAGATGCCTGCTTGGGAACAGCGGAGATGGGACAATTGACAGTTGCTCCTTCTTATGATGCGCTTAATTGAAAACAGAGGTTTTCTTTTGCAAAGCACATTGACCTACATTTCTCTTCTGACATAGGAGCTTCCTGCTCAGCCTTGAGGTTTGTCACACTTCACTTTTCCCAGCTTGGAAACTACAGCCAAAGACCCTAATCAGCAGAGGTTTAAGGCAGACTGATACCAAATCCTGCAGATCCTGCTAGTGAATCCTGTCAGTAAACAGAGAAATATTCCTTTGACCAAGCCTGCTTGCTGATAGAATGAGCACACCATGTTTGCTCTCTGTAGGAACTGACACACTGCTTTCTGCAAAAAAACAGGGGGCAGACAGACATTTGGACAGATGATCTGTCCACATGCCTTTAAGATGGTTTAGGTCTAGTCTTTGGATTGTTCAGTCACAACTGCCCTTTGGGTGAGGGGGAAGGACAAAAAGAAAACAAAAAGAAAACAAAAAGAAAACAAAAAGAAAACAAAAAGAAAACAAAAAGAAAACCTTTAGGAAAAAGTTCCTTGAAAAAGAAAACATTTAAGAAAGGATTTTATATCTCATTTAGAAGAGAGCAGAATCTGATATGCAGAACATCAGCTATTAAAACAGTCAAAGTATAGCTTTGGTCAAGACAAAAATAAAGATGGGTTATGTACATATTTCAAATACATGGTCATATTACATGGCATGTCCTTCCAAAGGAAAACACAGTTAGGCTGTGACAGACAGATCAGCTGCGTGAAACTTTCTGTTACCAAAATGTAGCAGTGAAATAGTTAACAGGTCTGGCTTTTACATTGTCACAAAGAGACTTCATTGCTAGCATCCCACTGAGATGAATGAAGGCAGCTTATGTCTAGTGTTATTGTTTCCATGTGTTTGGCTCCAGACTCAAGCCAGCATTCCTCTCAGTTTATACTTGAAAGGTTATCGTCACAACCAGAAGAGATAGAAACTTTCTGTAAATACATGTATGTGTAAAGAGGAGGGCAAATACAGGTTAACTCCACTTACTCAGTTCCAGCTTTCCTGAATTAATGTTTTGATAGTTATAGCAAAAAGATTTTTGTTTACAGAAGCTTCTGATTATCTGAGTGGCAGAGATGTCCCTTATAGCACATTTGGTCTGTTTTATATACACAGGGTGATCTGATCAATACTAGCACAATTTTATCTTGTGGTGGATAATTTTTAGTCTTTTAGGCTTGGCAATAAAGTACCAGCTAAAAAAGAACACAGTAAAGTATGCAACAAAGAACTGCAAATGGAAGAAACAAAGTCTGAGCATAATTTTGAAAGTGAAAGGCAAATAACCTGCATTTTGGTAAATGAAAGTATACTGCTTATAACAATAGTGTTCCAGAAGGAAAATGCCTGAAAAGACTGGAATAATTTCAGTTGGCCTGAGTTTCATCATGTGAGTCTTGCTAAAGCCTGTTTGGTTTTTTTTCTCAACTTTCTCCACCAGTAATCTAACACTGAAGTTTCAGCATGGAAGAGTATCTCTAATTGTGCATTACCTGTGCTTCCCTAGAGACAAGAAGGAATCAGAAACAGCTTGTGCAGATCAGTATTTTTACCCTACCTTGAAAATTAGACTTCTTCTCTGACTGACAGGATTTAGATAAAGTATAATTATTAAAGTATTTCTCTTTGGGAACACTAAAAGTGTTTCCAGCAATATCTATTTTTGGGTTTTTTGCTGAATCCAGAATTCTTCTGATACAGAGTCTCATACATATGCCCTAGCTATAACACTGTGTGGTTCTTATTTTCTGCAGTACTAGCTAATAGATCAGCATTTTTCTTCTTTAGAACATGAGATTTTCATTTAATTTTAAAACTGATCTATGAGGATATCATTCCACAGACTATTTTATTAGACATCTGGCAAGAAAGGAGGTAACATACTGACAAGGGTGATGTAGTGCCTGACTTCTAGGCTTCCCCCCTTCTCTTAAGGTAGTAAGGGCCTCTTACAGAGAGCCATCAGAGCCTTATGCAGGTGACTCGAATTCCAGCTTTGACCTGAGCTCTCAGTTTCTTGCTATTAAGAGGCCCCTGAGAGCTTAGGACTGCCATGAGAAAATATGGGTTTAAGTGGAATTTTGGATGTCTGAGCATGGTCCTTGGGAGCTCAGAGACTCAGATCCACAAAAGCAAGTCTGAGACTCGGATGCAAAACAATTGGAACTGAGAAACAGGATTATGTCTTAACCTTGATCATCTGTAGCAGCAGCTCCAGAACAGGACTTTAGGACTTCTGTTCTGTGGGAGGTCCTTCTTTAGGCACCTTAGTCCAAAGCTGAAGGCTAAATATTATTATTCATGTGTCCAAGAGCAAAAGCATAGGCTCCCTGAGGGGCTCTATAGCCCCCAGTATTAATTACCCAGATAAATTAGGCTGGGGTAGATAATTTGAGAAATACAACTTGCTGTAGGCACCAAATGTTCCCAGAAGAAGAAATACATCTCTTAAATATATAAAATAAGAAGCCCTGACTAATAATTATGTGGGGGTTTTCCTGTAAAATTCTCTTTTTCATGGATTTCTATTTTCCACCACAGAATGTGCTAAACAACCAGAGACATGGTAAATTTTTAAATGTACAAATGTTCTAATAAACTTTTACCAAAGGAAGAGTTTGGCCACCTCAGTATTGAAAGCAGTAAGCCCATTTCTCTTTCAGCCTGAAGTAGCCAGAGTGCTACACTGATCTACACAGCAATGCACAAATATGTTGTACAAGAAGCTGTGCCTCTATTCATCTTAATCCCATGGGATTTTAGTGGCACTAACCAATGCAGCCACTCAGGTCCACTAATAATGGCAGCCCCCTGGTGCCAGTATGATGGGCTTTAGAAATAACTGTTCCTATCAAAGTTATTCCCATCCAAAACTTCACCAGTTTGTCATTACAGACAATGACATTTGCTGAAGTTTGAAAGGTCTTGCAGAAAGCCTCCAAGGTCTGAGCAGTGGATGCAGATGAGGTGCTCCAAAAAAAACCAAACCAGTGCCTATGCGGACTAGATGACCTAGAAAGGTTCCTCCTTTCAATTGTTGTTATGGTGGTATATTGCTTGAGCAAGCTTAATTGCCTCTTAATGAAGGTTTATTTTGATGGGCGAAGCAGGAGTGAACATGATTGTTGACTTTTTTAAAGAGATACTGAAAAAACCAGGCTGCAATCAAATTCCTACCATTAGTTAATGAGAACAGGATGGAAGTAATGAGGTTAAAGCAGTAACAGAGAAAAATTAGCCTACATGGACAACTCATTTGCAGAGTTACACAGAGATGGATTTTGTCATAGTAACTTGTGCAAACTTTCTATGAAAAATATAGACATGTCAGGAATAAGGACAACTCTTGTTTTAATTTAAAAAAAATATTGTTTATTAAAAGAAAAAGAAACTGGAAAAATAACAGAGTCCGAATTCTTAAATTAAAATAATAGAAAAACCCGAGATCACGGGATTGGAGATCCTTGAAACCAAACTGGTTATGTGCCCACAGCAGAAATCTTCAGCGCTGGGTTAACTTCAGCTAATCTGAGGCAAAATTATCTTAAAATAAAATAAAAGGTCTCTGGAAAGAGATAGGCCCTTCCCCTCCCCCACTTACCCAGCACCAGGGGAGNATTTAACAATTATTACCTTAACAACTTTAATACTTATTAACTTGGTCATAGATGATTTTTATATGCAAAAGTCAATCACCTAATTTTCATATATGACAGTCCTGTTTCTCTGCCAGGAGGAAAAGGGGTGTGTCCTTGTAGGGCCTGCCCTTTATACCCTCTTGGCCCTTCCCAGAATTCCCCACTGTCCAGCCCCATGGCCCAGTATGATTGGTGGGTTTTGAGGTACATCAAAAGTTTCTTTTACCAATCGGGCATTTACTGGGGAGGGACATGGATTTTACAGAAAGCATGGACACTCCATAATTAAAAGGTATTTAACAATTACTATCTTAACAACTTTAATACTTATTAACTTTGTCATAAGATGATTTTTATATGCAAAAGCCAATCACCTAATTTTCATATATGACAGACATTTACGCTAGATACATTTCCAATGAAGATGGTTCCCAGGACAACAAATTTGAGATGCGGGTTGGACTGAATTCTCTCCTCTTTCATCTCAGTCTCTATCCAGTTTTCCTTATGCACATCATCCTCATGTCCTTGAACAACTCAAGAAAAACTACAGAAGTTTTTTTGACTATTGTATGACCCAGCTTTACTCTTTTGTTTCCATGATCATCCCTTCTCAATCCTCTGGGACCACAAACTGTCTCTCTTGACTGCAGAAATTTAGTAAGAACCAAATTTTGATCTTAGTTGCATCTATTCAGCCCCAGTCTAATAAACAGCATTATGTGAGTGAAATGGTAATTAGATAACACAGCTGAGGTTAAGTGTGAAGGGAATAGTTCAGTCCCTCTCACGCTCTTAGGGCTCAGGTTCTACTTTGCGGCTACATACCAAACAATATTATACTCCCAGCGGAATGGAGAGGGCGGTAATCTTCCCTGGGATGCAGGGTTGGAGCTCTTTTGGCTGCTGGGTGGGGAATGCAGTGGCTTGGCAGCATGGAGCCAACATAGCAACAGTTCCAGCCTCACAACTTCCACAAATATCAGCAAATTTATCCCTTAAGCTCCCAAATTTAAGAGGATCTATTTCAGCAGAAAGAAACTCACAGCAGAAGTGCATGCAAGGATGAAAATAATATCTGGAGGGAGGAGAAGGGATTATGAGCAGGTAATGTTGTCTGAATATGTGAGAGTCTCTATTACGCTTTTCCTTGTATTCTTGTATTCGTTTGTTCCTGTGCAGGGCTCACCTAAGAGGTGAGGCACAGTCATGGAAACCAGAGGAATTAGGACATTCTTTACCACTGCCCCCTGAGAGACATCCACAGCAATGAAGTAAAGTGCAACAAAAGGCAAAAAATCAGGTTGCTTTGTGTCAGTGGATGAAGGAAGGGTGGACTGCTCATAGGGTTTTACAGAGACACAGGTTTTCCTTATGCACAGGACAACTGCAAAGACAGGATCCATTCCCTCTTGAGGTGTTGGTTAGGCAGGAGAAACCGGAGAACCTCATTTCCACCACAGAGGGATTGCATAGCAAACACTGGGGAGGGCTCTCCTCCCCTTTGCTCGGCATTGTGTTAAAGCCATCAGTTTAGCAGCTACAGGGGACACACACGAAGGACAACCTTAAGCTACGTTGCAGACAGACGCTTGCCCCAGCCAACATGCTGCATTCATAAAGGTACCAGCAGGAAACCAGCCCAGCAAACGCTCCACCATGGCGAAGGGAGACCACTTCTGACTTCCAGGGAGGGAGCAGGCAACAGAGAGGTTGTGTCTTACCTGCGTGCAACAGTTGGCTCTGCAGAAGTGCCCAAAAAACAATTCCAGGTCCCCTTGAGGCTGGAAAAATCTCTACAAGGGAGCTACATCTATGTTTTCTTCTTTAGCCATACAAATTTTAGGGTATTACACTTCATCTTTCAAATCTTTCTCAGACACACCTCGGTGTGAGAAGGCTTGCCCAGGGACCACACACACTTTATCCCCATTCTACTACAGACTTACCAGTTCTTATATTATGGATGAACACCCACATGGTACATTATTTTTTAGGCTTTCTTATTTCTTATGAAGACTGCAAGCAGTTGTCATGAAAGTCTAGTCTTCTTCCTTCTGGAAAGGCAGATTTAATTAGTGGCTGCTTCCTCTTAGTTTAAATGACAAAGACAGGATCCTGGTAGCAGCTGTGAATAAATACTTAAAGACTTAATTACTTTCCCCTTCTCTGATCAAATGACTACCTAAAAACAGCTGCAATGGAGGTAGTCCTGTGATAGCATGCTGCTTGGAGGAGTTTTCAGGACAAGCAAAATTGTCTAAACTAATAAAAAGAAAACAGCTAACAAGGTGGGAAATCAGAAAATAGAAGTATCTGGTCCTTTTTCTTTTTTTGGTTGGGCTCCTGACTAGGAATTGGTAGAGGAACTACAGTATATCCAGGAAAAAAAAAAGGAGGAAAGTTTGTTTAGGTATAATTCAAGATGTCTAATTGACTATTTGAGATTTATGAATATTTCTATACAATTTTCCTGGACAAATCACAGCTATGAAGAATGGTGTTCCTGACATGCAGGATTTGGGAAAACAGCATGTATGGGGTGTCTCTGTGGATTCTGTGTATGTGCTGTTTGGAGAAAGCACATGTGGTTTTGTGTGCAAAATGCTGGCTAAAAATACAGTGGTGCCTACCTGACAGGGACTAAGTGCCTGGGTTACTGCAGTTCTCCTTTCTGGCTGTGGGCAGCCAGGGCAGATGTTGATGTTATTGGCATATTTTGTACTTTATGTGCTTTGAGGAAGGAACAGGAGGGAGCCAGGCAATTGGAAGGACCTGTCCCTTCTCACTGTCCATTCTCTCCATGCAAGTTCTGGGGAGAAGGGGTAGATAAATCTTCAGGGACCAAAGAGGAGTAGGACCCCATGGGATGGTGGAGCAGAGCCAAGAGCAATGCTTATTTTGTACATTATGCATACAGTGAGGCAGGAAGGACTCCCCTACAGGCATCTTTTTGTTAGGAAATTCAAGATAATAAAGCTCTTGCCTGGTCATTAAGAAAAGGTCAAGCTCAAAGTCTGTCATGTCATTAATTTAAAAGGTAGGCTGAACACTAAAAGGAAAGAGCTTTGGGAGGCCCTCAAACTGCACATATACACTAATAACGAGATGCTAGTTTCAGCCACAATGTTTCCAGTTGTTACATTTCAGCCCCCATTTTTTAAGAGCCTTTCGCCCTTACAAGGAATACAGCCTGAGACAGGATTTTATGACTGCCTGATGAATTTTCTACACTGTTTTGGAAGGAAAAAATTAAATCTGCACTTCCATTATTTTTATGAAGAAAAACTGTGTGCAGTGTTGACAACTGCCAGATTGTCTTATCTTAATATCATTGGAGATTTTTTTCTTCCCATAGGCTGAACTCAAAGAGACCCATTAATGTGACTTGTACAAAATGGAGCAGTTAAGGAAGAAAGGTAAAATGGATGTTTTTGGGCTCTTCCTCAGTTTGGGCCACCAGAGGCAAGATCTGAATGAGGCTGGCTGCTTTGAAGTGGCTGGCTGCAGCTCCCGCCTGCCTTTGCCACACTGGCTCTGTGAGGGTGTGGTGAGGAAGAAGCAAGAGGAATCCTCCCTGACCCGAGGATGGGTCTGCTGACAGCCAAGACAGCTTGACACTGGGCAGTGACAGAAATCTTCTATAATGCACAGTAACATCTGGCCCGTGTCATCTTTTCCTGGTTCAGCTGATGCTTTTTTCCATGTGAAAATGCTAAAAACAGATCCAAAGCCTCCATAATTAAGGTTGCAGCAGTTGTTTCTTTTTTTTATTATTATTTGAGAAAACCTTTATAGCTCGCTTTATAGCTCATGGATTAAAAATCTGCTCTTCAAAGTAGAGGAATGCAACTTTCTGGCGCTAGGAGCTGTCACATCTCCTGCAGGAAGGTAGACAGCCTGACTACTTCAAGCTGTATAAATGCAACAGCCAAAGAAAGGATTCGCTTCTCTTCCTTTTCTAGGTCACACAATATGAAGAGACAGACAAGCTGTCTTCATACTGTCCCTCAAAAACATATTTCCTTGCTATCCTTTCTAGCTATTCCCATTTCAGTTGAATGAACAGAGCAAGGGTAGGAGAAGCTCAGACCTTGCTTTGTTCACTTTCTTTCACACTGAGCACTTCACATGCTGTCTCCAGAGCTCTTGTAGGTGTAACATGTGTCTACAAACACTTTCTCCAGGCCACTTGGAAGGCTGGGTTAAGTGGGAAAATTGTGACCCTTCGGTATCTAGGGAGGAAGGATGGGGGTGGTCAGAGAGGTATTTTGAGGTCAGAGCACCATAGCTTTGCTACAAGGAGAGATCATCCTATCAGAGATTCCCAGCCTGTCCCCTTTGCAGCTGGCAAGTGGTGGGAATGCCTGTAGTGCTGCAGGCACTGGTGGGAGAGGCTGCAGCTTCCTGAGTGCTGGCAGTGTGTGCCTCTACTTGGAAGCAGATGAACCAGTAGCCCTAGGGAGCAAAGGAGCTCATGGCTATGCAGGTCAAAAGAGAGGTGCCAGAGGACCACTGTGGGATATAAAGTTCTTGTTTTCCTGGGCTTCTTGGTTTTGCCTGCTTTCATCTCCAGGAGCAGAGTGCCCTGTCTGTGTTTTTATAGCCTGTAATAACAGATGCTTTTCAATGAGTGCACGGACAGACAGCCTATTGTCTGGTTTTGTGCCTCAGAACTGTATGGTGGGAAGGGCTATTGGCACTTGCCTTTGTTTACTCTGTTTCCACGGATGTGTGGTCCTTAGAAGGATGGGGTTCTTGCTGTCCTTCAGGTGTTTTTATGGGCCAGGCCAGAACACAGCCTGTTTGTGTTATGTTTACTTTTCTCAGAGTAACCCAACTATGCCATGGCCTGAGAAGGACCTCAACATGCACTTAATCTGAATGGACTCCAAGGGTATCCAAATGGCCCCAATAAACAAGGGTGGCCTATCTGAAAATATTTCCTGGTTGTGAACATTGCAATGTAGGCTGAGATTAGTTAGAAAGTCTGGCTTGTGCATACATATTTTCTCTTCTTTTAGTGTCCCAGTGGGGAAGACAGTCCCTGAAAGGCTATGAAGCATGGACTGACTAGCTTTCAGAGCTTACTCCTTGCCAGCAGCCTCTCTGTGTGAGGCCAATAAAATTTGTTTGCACTTGACAACAATAGAGTATTTTTGCCTTTCACAGTGCATCTCCTCAGGACTAACTGCTGTTTGGGAAGGCGCTTAGGTCTGTCCCTCCCTTTTATCCCATGCAGGATGAAGACAACACCCTTTCATGCCCTGCTTCTAGAACATGGTTACTTGCTATAAACATTGGGGTGGGCTTACAGACTGGGTGGAGTGGAGTTGCTTCTAAGCACTGACCTAGGAGGGGTCAAAGGAGGGACAAAAGCTGGGGATGTGGAACTTGTGTTTGAAGTCAAATAACTCTTGGGTGAAGGATGTTCTTTGAGGAGGCACTGAGATGTGGTAGGAGTGGGAGGCAGCTAGGTGTTCTTCCTGCAGGGCTAGGAACAGATCACCCGATATAATTCCCCTCATGCTCAGCCCTTTTCCCCCCCAGCCTCTGTTATCCATGCCGAGGGGCCGAAGTAAGAAGGTTGATCACTCAGAGGGGAGGAAGGGCATATGGGAACTTCCAAGGGGATGTGAAGGCCAACTCAGGGTACAGTTACAGTCATGTTCCATCTCTCCTGATAAATGATGCCTGGGAAACTTTTTGAGGGGTGGAGTGGGAATATGATGTATTCCCCTGCAGCATTCTCTTCTACTGCCCTACCTGCTAGAAGCATTTTTAAGAATGGGGAAGCAGAGGGTGAGTGTTTTCAGTTTGGCCAGTGTCACTCTTTGAAGCACACTAGTTTCAAAGACACGTGGGACATAAGCATATGACTGGCATGCATCACAGCATGGAGTTGGACTGTGGTGATCAAAGAGGCATTTGAGCACACCATGCAGCCCTGCCGGGTCAGAAGACAGTGCTCTGTTCTGCAGGGCTCGAGCTCACTTTGTCACTGGGACATGCAGAGGCCTTTTGCTTTTTGAAATGGTCAGCCCCAGGTTGACCACCTCACATCTGGAGAGCACTGTGGTCCCAGGAGCAGTGCTAACCCTGAGTGCCCAGGAGGCTGGGTCTGCCCTGTTCTTTAATACAGCAAAAGCTTTTTCAGCAATTCAGTGACCCTACTGAGAGGGGTCAGGCAATAAGCATTGCAAAAGACTTTTCTCTCCAGCTCTGTGGATGTCAGGGAAAATTTTGGATCCTTCTTCTTTCTCTCCAGCCTTATGAGATAAACACAGGTTATAAAAATCAGGACAGTGGATCAGGGGTTGTGCATGGGACTGCTAGCCTACTGCAAATACAAAGAGACAGAGCCTTTCTAAAGAATGATGTAATGAGCTGTGGGCAGATGTTTTTTCTAGGGCAACCCAAATACTCTGCAGGGGAGTCTTGTGTGGCAGTCTAAGATGCCCAATGAATTTGTGAAAAAAGCTCATTCGCACAGAAGTGACACCTTTGCTGGTACAACAATCCATGGAGCAGCTGGGCAGACCCCACTGTGAGGGGGAAACAAGCCCTGCACTAGCCAGGGAATGCTCACCTGATGGGTTGCTGACTGTGGCTCTTCTTTTGCTCACAGCATCTTCGAAACCTCTCACCAACTCCTTTTGTTGTGCTGAGCACGTCTGCTACAAAGCCCTTATGAAATAAAATACTGGTCCTGAGAAGGGTAATTATTACAGGTGTTATGATCCAGAAAAAGTTTTCTATTAACTCAGATCTACATTGCTTAAATTATTTTGAAAGAAAATGACAGGGTCTCTATTTCAAAAACGGTCAGAGAGTGTTATATTTAATACAGTTGTCTAAAATACTACACAGTATACTTTACTGCTGTGCAATAAAAAATAAATGATGTGAATAGTTATATCTTCTTCAAGCTTAGCAGCTGGATCTATTTTTTTTTTAAATCCTAGGAGCTTGATTTGCCCAGTTCTTGTAAGGGACAATTAAATTTAATGATCTACACTTGAAAAAATGACCTGTGATTCTGAGAATTTTAATTTAATGGTTTCCCTGCTTGAAATATGTCTGAAGTGCTTTATTGTTTAAAATAATTGTGTTTGGTGGTTCTTGAAAGTCAAAATGGGAACATCTCAAGGAGACAGAGCCAGCTTTTCCTATACAAAAGGCTGACATATCACACTAGGGTAATGATATTCTAACAGGCATTTGCCTTTTGGTTTGAGCACATATAACTAATTGCAAAAGGTGCTTCATTGAATTTTTAAATAGAAGAACACAAATTTTGGAGAAGACATTATAATTTTAGTTAAAAGGGAACTAAAATCTGTTTCTGATGATGCTTCCTAATTTATACAATAGCATGACATGACATTTCCAACGCAGCTGTTTCATGTCCATGCTAGACGATTTGTATGGTCAGTTTGGGCTTTAGTGAGGTTTTCTGGATCATTTATAATCTGGTGGAGTTTTTTTAAGATTCAAAATTGCTGACAATGTAGAAAACCAGCAGAAACTATCTTATGACTTGTGGTTTTCTTTGTACAGACATATTCCGTAGCAGTTCATATACTTACTTAATTTTGTAAAGGAATATTTATTTGAAAGGGATACAGAAAGCTTTGGCTGCCTGTTATTGATAAATCAACTTTTCTGAATGCTCACTGACTCTTTTGGAGCTTGGAAATGTGTTTTATTAGCTGAATAAGCTAATGAAAAGCAACTAGTCTGTCCATTAATCATACCATTAGTTGCATTTAAGTCAGCACTTACCATACCACAGTGCTGTAGATGAGAAGTAGCTCTTGCTCCTGTCACATGCAGGAGGTCCACGTACTGGCACTGAAGTCACTTAGATGGGTCTCATAAAGCAAATATGCAGAATTTGCGTTTGACAATGGGCAAAACTGAAGCCTTGCTGTTTATTTCAGGCCATCACAACAAAAGCTGAATAAAGCACAGCAAGATAAAATCAATTAGCACACAAAATATTTTTATGCTAGGGATTTAGTGTAGTGTTCTTTGCATAAAAATTGTGATTCATTCCATTCTTTAATGTGTTTAAACCATGGGTGTTCTTAACAAGGGACATCCTTATACATGCTATTTTATGCAACTTGGTAAGAATAGGCAGCATTTGCTCTTGACAGCTGTAGATCAAATTACAAGCAAGCCACATAGAATGGTTCTGCAGAGGGAACCCTTACTCCCCTACTGGGGTCCTGTGAAAGACTTGGACAAAATCCAGCTGACTTTGCTCCCCAACTGCAAGGAGCCAGACTGCATTACACTGCTGGCAGCACTCAGCATCCCCAAGGAGGTTTTTCTGAGCAGAGTCCAAGAGCAGCCACCACCCAGGGCTGCACGATCTGGTCTGCAGCTGGGGGAACCTTATGCTGTAACTCATTGCTGGGGTGGTGGCCAGGAGAAGACCCATCCAGGGCAGCTGGAGCCTCACCTCCTCCAGCCACCAATGCAGCTCCTGCAGTGAATGTCGATGTTGGTGTGGCTGTGGGTGCCTCCACATCCTTGCCTGTCTGCTCGTGATTGTCCCCATGGGCTGGGGGGACATTTGACACAGATGCTGCCTACTATGTCGTTCTCATGGTTACACAACAACAGAGGCACTGGCCTGCTCAGGGTGCAGGACCCTGGGCACTTGCATTCCCCCTCAACCCTTCCTGAAAACATTGGGACTGATGCAAGTGTACATCCCCATCTCACATTCTTCAATAGAGAGGAAAAATTTGCTTCACACAGGTAAAGCTCTGCTCTCACCATAGACTGTATAACTCACACGGTAAACCTGGCAACCCAGCAATGCAGCATACAGGGCAAATTAATAAATACAACCTTTATTATGTACAAATGATGAGGAGACCCTAGTATTACTTAAGGCCATGACTTTAATGGACTTTAATGGACTTCAATGGAGCAGTGGCAGGGAGAATGCCTTTACCAATTTCTGTTCTGACAGTTACCATATACAACTACCGTCCTTCACCAAAATGTTTGCAGCCATGCTTAATACTGGCTGCAAACTTAAACTGTCATTTCCTGCAAGACAAATGGGATTTTATACAAATCTGTGAGAGACTGGACTGTTAATGGTTAATGACTCAAACAATAGACCACCAAGGAGGTAAAGGGCATTCCTACCTGAACCTGAGCAGAGAGACCCAGTGGACCCTGTGCTTTATGGGCTCCTTTCACTGGATCTAGACTGAAACCATCACTTTGGTAAAGCTGGGACCCCTACAGCAGAGAAGACCAGAAGAAGAGGACCAAATGGATGCTGTCAGGATCCATGGAGTGGTGATATTTTTTTCTACTTAATCTGTCTTCCTATCACTCCTTCTTTTCTGCCCTAGACACCTTTTCCTATTTCCTTCTCTCTCTCCCTCTCTACATCTCATTCATTTTTAAATAAAAATCCATACTATTGAATTCAGCATATGGTCTTGTTTGCGCCTTAATTTGGGCAGAGAAATCTCTCTTGTAATTTTAATAACTGGGTCTTAACAATGCAGTAGAAGTGGTATTTCTTTAAAGGCCTGGTGGAACATCTGAAATTCAAGTAGCAAGCCTGGTGGGACCCTGCTTTAATAGATCCGTGGGTGACCAGGGAGGATTTTTGTGGGTTTGTTTGGTTTTGGTGTTTTATTCTTTCTTTAACAAAGTACCCAAGATGGCTGCTATTAAAAATCCCTCCTCAGGACTGTTTAGGTAAAGTTCAGTGCTGACTTTCATTTTAGCTTCAACTTAGCACCTCTCATTAATTTCTAACATTCTTCTGGGACTTGGCATTTCCATATTTGGTTTTACTCTTGGATTATAAGAGACAAGTTTGAACAAAATTCTTTCAGCTAAATGAATGTGAAAAAAATATCTTCCATATGTTGTTATCGAAGTCTTCTGTAGCTGTTTAAGTCAAAAATGGCAAGCCAGAAATCTTTATGTTGGCTTGCAATATAGCCTCTTCAAGAAAACACTCTTAGGTTGAAGAAAATTGGTTAAGTAATTTTAAATCAACTTGTCATTTTTTCTGCATACTCTGTAGACCTCTCTCATTTTCACCTCTCCCTTTTTCTTAATTTAGTTTTGAAGTCCTTGTTTAAAATGAGTTTGCCAGGGATTAATTTACTAAGAATATCTTTAATGACATCTCAGTTATGGATACATTTGTCAAGAACTCCAGCTGTTAAGACCAATGGAGTTGAAAAAGACAAAATACACATCATTGCTTCAGTATATCTGTGTATTGTCAGCTTTCTTTCCCAGTTCTTACCAGTTTAAGAATCAGACCTGATGATCTTACTTAGGTCAGTACAATGACAATTCTGCACGTGTACAGCCAGATGGTTTCTTGCCCTTTTTTAATCTGAAAAACAGAAATAACATACAAAACCTAGGCTAAAAAGACTAGTTGACAGATACCCACTTAAAAATCAGAAAATCACAGAGGCTGCGGTTGCTACAACAGTACTAAGACTTCACACCCTCTTTATGTTCTTGTAAAGCTTACAACACACTTTGACAAAACCCTGTGTTTAGAAAAAGATTAAGCCTTTAAACTCAACTACTTAAATCTAGGAAAAAGTAAGACTAAGGGTAGCTCATTCTCTGGTCCACTAAGTATCTAATAATTTGGAGCCCACTGGGATGGCCTCAGTGAGAGAGGTACTAAACTCTCCCTTTCCTACTCCTTCCCTCCTGCGAGAATGAATACACTGGAGAGCAGGGGAAGGAGTTTTCTGTGAGACGGGTATTCAAATCTCTTCAGCCAGGCATGAAAGCTTGCCAGCAGTTTCCAAGAGCATGCTAGCTCTCAGTTATTGTAAAAGTAAGTACATAAAAACATATGTTGAAAATCCTTCACATCCTTCCTTTCCTCTCTTTGCTGTGTTTGCCCCTGGCTAAACAGGGCAGCTAGGAGCAGGGCACTGGAAATGTCTTTCCCAGGTAGTTAACTTTCTATAGACATCATAAAGGGACCCTAGACATCAAACCCATGTGTGAAGCCAAGGAGTCCTGTTATTCTCCCTTTTATAGGGAGAACTACAGTGCAGAGAGATTAAATCCCAAATTTCTAAATGGTTTGCTGTTGCATTCCTCATTCTTGTGTAACAAAACTTAAATAGCAAAGGACCGAGTGTTGGCATTTGTTTTGGTTAGAGCGGTAAATATTCACATAGTCTGAAAAAAAGCCCCTCACAGAACACTTCTAAAACATTGGACTAATCATTTGCCCAAGGTTGTATGGCAAGCCAGTGTTAGTGACAGAGAAAGCATATTTCCCTGGGCCTCCAGAGTTTTGAGCACACAAGAGTCCTGTCTCTTCTTCATTCCTACTTTGTTACCTGAATTACAGGGATGTAAGAGACATCAACCTCATTCTGCTTTGTTCTGAGGAGCACTGCATTACTCTTTGCTGATCTACTTCATAAATAACCATGTCTCAGATGGTCACAGCCACAGGAGAGGAAGGTACTGCTGAAACCCATGTGCTGGCTGTGGCAGGTGCATTTACAAAGAGGCCTTCGTGTTTAGGATGAAATTCTTAAAGTTTCCATGAAAACTGCATTTGTTAAAAGAACTCAGATTAAGTTTTCATGTGTAACTTTGACAATTTCTCAGCATTAGCTTTGTACTTCATATTTCCTCGTTTTAAGAAGAAACTGGGCTCATAACAGACATCCTTAAGACAATTCCTGCATGTTATTTTAGTGGATAAAAGAAATTTCAATACTTTAAGAGGAAAAAAGGGGAAAACCAAGTTTGTTCTGAAATGCTGAGACCAACAGGAATCTGAGATCAGGGAATCTCAGTCTCCACCTTGCTGAGACCACGGTCGTTACTGATCATGGAGTGACAGAAATTTACCACTCTCCCTGCTGGCACTTCAGTGATTAATAAAAATACACACATAGGAGAAGATGCCTGAATTTCCCTTGAAATAAACCCAGTTACACTCAGAGGAGAGTGTTAAAATGTATACATTAGGAGAAAACATAAAAGGAAGTAGTGTGTGTCCTGGCTAGACATAACACAGAAAAGAAAGTATTTATTTTATGATGAGACACGTGACAAAATGTAGTCTGAAACCCACAGTCTTTTCAAATCTGGTTAGTACAGAGGGGTAAGCAAGTTGGTTGCAGACTCTGTTTATATGTATATGTGTTTTATATACACACACCATATTACATACTGCGTATATAGAAATATGGTTAAAGATCATGAAAATGTGGATCTGATTTTAGCACCTGAAGATCAGACCAAAAAGGAGGACTCAGTGAGGATTGATGAGCATTCCTCTCTAAAAAAGTGTTATTTGCTTATTAATCTCTGCTTTTGGGCAGCATGTTATGGATGTTTACCACTGTGTACAATAATACTCTACAACACTATTTAGGTACATAACACATTTGCTGCAGGTCCACCATAGATTATAATATATACCTATACTTGCAGATATGTAAACTGCTAAATTTATCAGACTGTCCTTGCACTTTTGGTCACCACAAAAAAATTCATGTGGTTTACTGGCAGATGCCAGAGGATATGGACACTCCTACTGGAAAACCAGTTTCTTCTGAAGAAACCAGCATGGCAATACTTCAGTGATGTTTTGCTTTCAGTTTGTTTTCTATATAGGCTGTAGATTTTAAGGAAGGCACATTTAAGTACACAGGATTTACATAGCAAAGGATTGGGTTTGTGTGCTACAAACAAGGAGAAGTTTGGAGGGCTAGGAGTTTATCACATCACATGAAAGTTTATAATAAAGAGAAATCAGTTGTTCTCTGTGTCAACTGGAGGCAGCACCAAAAATAATTAGTATAGTTTGTAAGAAAGAGGATTTTACTTAGATTTTAGGAAAGGATTTCTGACTACAAGTCTAATTCAATAGTTTAACAGGTTACACAGTAGGAAAGTTGTGGAACACCCTGTGGAGGTTTGAGGTTAGAACAGATAATCTGAAAGGTGCAACCTGTCTTTATCCTATCTTAATGTCAGTGGTGGTCAAAATGCTTAGCTCAAGTTCCCTTCCCTACCTATATATCTTTGCTTTATAATTTTAATTCGATGTAGTTATTTACAAAATGTCTTGAGACATCAGGGAAAACTTTGTCTTGTTCTTCAGTAAAAGTTGTACAGGAAAGGGAGGGTACAATAACAGTTGTCCAGAATTTATCTCATGAGATACATATGTGTAAACATCCAACTAAATAAAAATACACATGCCCTAACAGAGCCACATATTAATGCAGTTACCAGTAAGGTCTCTAAGTAGAAACAGATTATGGAAATAAATCAATTGTTTTTAATATTTAATAAGATGATATTTCATTACATGTTAACTATTCAGTCTAAGAGGTAGACTCTATTGAGTTGGGTATTATACACTCACAGGAAAAATTATAACTGTTCTTAAAGGGTATCTTTCTTCAAAGATGCTCAAAACAACCCTTTTGGGCCTTTTCCATTGCACTCAAAAAGGACTAATGCTTGACTGATATTGCCTGTGAACCACCTTGACCCTAAGCTCCTTTCCTGCTGCCCATATAGTCCCCATTTTCTGTTTCTGAATTAAATTTCTTTTTCTCAAGCACAGTCCTCTGCTGAAGTTCTGCTTGATTTTTGGACTGTCTCTCTCATGTATTATGAGTATTCTGAGTTCCCTTTTATGTGTACTTCCTGTCCTCCCAGTATACCAGCACCATTGACTGTTATACATAGAGGTTATTTTTTAGCTGACTTTTCTCAATATCTATCTCCCTAGTTCTTATTTCTCTGGCTGTGTTTATGAGAATGTTACACAGGAGAGCATAAAAAATATTACTATAGTCAAGATCTATTACAGCTCCAAACTCCCACTGAACTACTAGACTGGATATACAGTCAGAAGAGAAAATAACATGGAATTGACACGGTTTGTCCTTGTGAAGCTGACCTTGACTATTTCTAACCATTTTATCCACCTAAAGATACATTTTCTCTAGTGTATTTTCAGTTATCTTTGTTAGCTGCTTCATCTGTAATTTCCCTAGTCCTTGTTTCATCATGTTGTGGTTCCACTCAACACCCACGTCTCTTTATCCTTCTACCCGTCCCTCTCTTTTTGTTTTTACACTCCTCAACCTTTTTTTCCCTCATTTCTTTATCTTTTTTTTTCCCCAAATCTTTTGTGAAACCATACCTAAAACAGGTATTGGATTTATTCTTCTCTTGTTTTCCATATTATCCTATTTCTTTTGGTTGTTAAAAGCTCTCACTAATGACTCAGAAATTGTTCAGCTAATTTCCTAAAGCTGTGTGAAATCCTTTGACTACTATTTTTTAACGTTATTCTCTTAACTATTTTCCCCCCTTTGGCATGTTGTAGAGAGAGTTTTCCAAGTTTAACACTCTTGGTAGCAACAAATGCTTGATGTCCCAGTGGTTATGCTGGCTAAAACAATTTTAGGGAAATTCCCTCCCATAGCTCTCCCATGTGGCTAGCAATACAGAGACTATAAATATAGCCAAACCGCAAGCATTTTTACCACTTTAGCTGATTTATGCAACATGATGGTGAAAATGTCATCAGGCAATCCCTGCACTACTATTCCTGTCTGTGTTAGAGGAAAACTGGCGAAGTTTTTAAACTTGTGATTTTCAGGTAAATGCCTCTGATCAATTTGGTATAATGTGTTAGAAATCACAGTGAACACACTCAATTTTACAAACCAGTGAGGCCACTTTTTTCAATGCCATGTGAAAATAAATATGAAATAATAAACATGTTTTTCTTCTATTTAATGCACAATATACACACTCATTTCATCTTATAAGGCTGCTGGTTCATGAGGACTCAGAGCATTCCAGGTGATGGATCTGAACCAATTTTCCAGTAGTTCCATTCTAAGTGAACTGGAATACATACATTTTCTTCCAATACCTGTAGTTTTGAAATACAATGTGGATGGAGAACTTCTTATTAAAACACTCCGGAATCACAAATTATAACTGGAAAATTCAGATTAAGGTACTTTCTTAATAGAAAAAAAAATCTATGAAGAATCTTCATTTCTATACTTTAATGTACCAATATTTGATAAAACTGAGGATAGCTTTTGATAAAGAAATAATAGTCCCCGAAAGAAAAGTCATCTCTCTAAATGTAAATATTCTCCCTAAACTAGGCACCTTCCCTCCTTTCCAAAAAACCACACTTTTCCCTTGTTGGAAATTGCTGCCAGTGCTCGAAGCAGCCACTTGAAGGAGTGAAAAGTATTTTAGTTTCAGTACATGAAAACGGCCTCAAAGTGTCACTAGAGAGCTATCGATAATCTGTTTCAAGCTATATTTCAAGGTTTTGGGGCTGCTTGATCTTTCACTCAAGAGCCACTTCTAACTTAATCGTTGTTATTGCTTGCATTGCCCATCGATATGTGTGGCCATGAAAATACCCTGGCCGCTTGCACACGGATGGCAAGGCTTTCAGTATCACAGTTCCACTTTTATGAAGGCAAAGAGCACGAAGTGAGAAAAGAAACTTGCAAATAACAGATCTTTAGGGGGGTGGGAAAAAAAAGGAAGTTGGTAATTTATTCCCTCTCCCTTCATAATCTTGACCAAGACAAATAGAAATGTGATTCTAACAATGGTAGGAAGTGAAACAGCCTAACCTTTCTGCATTTAGCCTGGAAGCATTTTCAGAGTAGAGACTGTCTCTCGTAGATGTTTACACACAGTGCCTGGCACAAACAAGACTCATATTTAATCTTGGCCTTTTGAGCCCGTATCATAATATAAATATTTCCTAGTAGTAGTAGTCTTACAGAAATGAACCTTTGTTTATACTGCTGTTCAGAAGCCGTCCCCGGCCGTGCCCCTCCTGCGGGATTCCTTACCAGCAGTCCATGTCACTGTCATCTGCAATTTGATTGCCTTTAATATGGCTGATTCACGTGTAAGGAATCCTGCAGTACTGAACGTTTTTAAACGTCCAGTTTCACTTGCAAATGGAGCATTTCTTACTCGTATGCTGCTTCACTCAAGTGCTGCTGGGAACACCTGATGTTCAGCACCCTTTCATGGTCTCACTGGAAACTTGTGTGGCTTTCCTGAAAAGTTACACTAAAAGTGTCCTCACTCTATCTTTGTCACAAAAGATGAAGAATGTATTATTTCTCCTAAAATCCTCAGGAACAACTTAGCACTTCCATCCTCTGCATCTCGGTGACAAAGCCACGCAGAATGTTTCTTGAACAATTGCTTTTGTAGTTATCCCTGGCACACCTGCCATGAAGCATTTAGGAGTAGGGAAACTTCAGAAATACTATTTTGTTTCTACTTCTATATACCCACAGGTTACTCAACTAATGACTATCATAACATGTATGCAATAACAACAACAAGATGCAAGTCAAGGCCCTAAAGCCTCTTTAGATTAGATTAGATTAGATTGGATTAGATTAGATTAGATTAGATTACATTAGCACTGGGATTTAAACAGAGCACAGTTGGCTTTGAATCTCTCTGTTTATTAAAGTTGATTGTCCTATTATAACATCACTTGAAAGGTATTTTTCCCTTCTTTCCTCTCTTCGGCCCAATTTATAATAATGGCAGAAGCTTCATGATCTTGAAACTACAATTTTCTATGCAAGCAACACAAAGGCAAAAAACCCACCAGATTAACACAGCATTCAGTGGATAGCAGTGATGACCAAAAAGTATCATTTTTACACTGAAAATAGCAAACTTTTCTGATGACTTATCCAGAGGATCTTGTAATATATTTCTGCATCATCACTTCAATGTATAAACTTGTTAAGCATTAGACAGACTCTGTGTGATGGAGGCAGAGGAAAAACCAGGACTGATGAACTTTCAGGGTATAAACTCTCACATATTTAACAACAAGGCTAAGTTTCCAGTGGCATTTCATTTTTGTCATTTGTAACAGCAACATGTGAAAGTACTTCTGTCCATTTTGCCAGTATGGTCCTGTGGGTCTTCAGCCTCTTAATTCAGACAAACACAGTACTTTCTTGTACCTTTATTGCACACCACTTCATGTGGATTCCAGGTGGATCCTTCATAGAAGAATCAAACGCTTTTCTCTTATCATTAGCAACATTTATGGGGGAATTTTATAAGTGCATTGGATAGCTTAACAAATCTCAGGAAGCACTCATTTTGGCCTCACTCTAGTGTCACCAAGATCTATAAAAGGGAAATTATCTAATTTAGCATACATATGACATTGTTTCTCCATGTGAACATTAACTTGTAAAGTTGTTAAACAGCAGAATAAAATATTATAACAATTTTCAAATATACCTGTATAAAAACATACAGGAGAAAGAATTCAAAGAAATTTTGGAATTATTCTCACTTCACTGCTTTGAATTATCTTCCTGGATATTTATTAGAAAGCAAAAACATATGTAGGATACACAAAAATAGAACTGGGGAAAAAATAAAAAAGATCATGTTCCTTCCTGTGTTCTGAGTATCAGTCCATGATTTCTGTCATTTTGTTTAATTACCAAGGTGGGAAATACTTGCTGCCCAGTCTCCTCAGAGGTGTTATATCTGGTAAGTTTGCTGTAGCACGCCCCTAAACTGCAGTGTGGGACTTGTGAGTGGCCTAGTGGTTCATTCCTGAAAAACATTACCTTCACCAGTCCATTTTGGACTTTCATTGGTGGTGTTTGAAAGGAACACAGATCTGCATGCCAGTGGAAACAGTGTCTCTCATAAGTAAATAATATTTTTTTACAGACAGAAAGAGGGTACTTTAAACCTATGACAGCTTTGCTTCAGGGGTCTAGAAAAAGCAGTTTCTTCCTTTAGTTCCTAAAGCTTGGGGATTGCTTTTTTTTTTCTCTTGGTCTCCCTTTGTAAAGGCCCTGCCTATGCAGGCCTTAACTGGTTCAAAATGGTTCTTTTCCAGTGAGAATGAATGGTTTTAGCTTCCTTTGAACAGCAGATGACCCTTGTAAGCATGGGTTTTGTGTCATCAAATTAATTTAAAATACTCAGGTGGTTCTACATACCAAACTTCAGAGAAATAACTACTCTAGCATAGGCTAGCAAGGAATTTCTTGTAGCTATTAGAGCTACTCAGCAAGAACAACTTACCTAACCAACAGATCCATAGGTATTTTCTCTTTCTCTTTTTTTAGAAACCAAGGTGTGAACTTTAGGAGAAAGGGTCTATCTTGGACTGTACCTAAAAATAAATCTCTAGTCACTATGGTCTCTGCAAAGAGCAATTATCAAACACTATATTACCAACAGTATCAGCTGTGGTGTTAGAAAAGACCTCAGAAGGTCGCATTGCTTGGCTCAAAACATTCCCTCTCCAGCACTCTTCTAGTGCAGGTTATCACATATAGGGCCACAGGAACTAACCTAAGAATCCTAACTCCTGGAATATTTGCCTACTAGGTGATAAGAATGCATACACCACCAGCAATAATTCCCTGTACTTGCAGTTCTGAAATGAGAATTGTGTTAGGTGCCAAAAAAGAAAAAAAAAAAAAGACCCTCCCCCCTCCCTTTAATTGAATAATGTCTGCTATTTTATCTAAATTCATCATATCTTTGAGAACTAATATTCCATATATCTTGTTTGTGTCTTTCTAAGTGCAAATATTAATGTCTTGTTTCACCTAGTATCCTGATAGTCCTGTTTTGGATAAACATGCCTTCCTGCAGCAAAGACTGAGGGCAAAGATGTGTAAATAATACTTGTAACCCTCCTTAAGACTTCAAGACATTCTAAAAACATTAACTTAAGCTTTATGTCACCTCCATTAGATAATATTATTGATGTTAAAAAAGGGACATTCTGAATCTGAGTCACTTGCTTTTGTATAAAAAGTGTACTCAACAATACAGCCCAAATTTACATATTTCTAACTCTATACTTCATTCACAGGGCACTACTTTGGTCACTCCTCTGTATAGGTATAATTGCCACTTTGATCCCATTGCTAACCCTCCTCTGACCTTCCCAATAGGCAATGTTTCCACTTCAGAGCAAGCTCAACAGTTGTCTCAGCAAATGCATCATGAAACACGCTGCTACATCTTCCCTTTCTCAATCTCCAAACAAGCAACAGGCCTTCCAAGCTCACCACCACACTGGCTCTCCCTGGGGCAAGCCAATACACAGGCTTTCAGTAAGCCTGCACTTCTTTGTAGCACCACCTCTTACACTCCCTTATTCCAGTGACAGGACACTGCCTGGCCTGCTTGCCTCTGCCCCGCCGGGCTCATTGCAATGCCAATAGTTCCCACTCACTGGCAGTTATCTGAGGATCTTGGATTTGTAAGAACAAATTAACCCCACTGTCTACACCGTGTTATAAACAATACACCATTGTCACTTGCTCCTTACTTCAGGAAAAAAGTACCTGCTTTATTCTAGCTCAGTGACCTGAGCATGGTAAAAAAAAAAAAATTGTTCTAAGCTAGAATCAGGATGCTTTCAACTAAGCTACATCATTATGGAAAACACATTTCACCTCAGTCTCTCAAAACAAACAAACACTGAAACCAGTCCAATATCACCTATCAGTGATGACCTTTCACTACTCTTTCACTATACAAATAGCATAAAGACTGAATTCACAGGACTAATTTTACAGGAAACCATTAACCAGCATTACAGTTTCAGACTATAATGTGTATTATTCTAGATTTTTTTTAAAAGGCAATATTAAAGGACTTGTAACTTAGAAAAACACAATCGAAACAGATGAAAACCTTCAAGCTTTATCTAATCATCTGCAAGTGAAGTTCAAGAGTTAGCTGTTTCAAACAGTACTGTAGAACAAAGAACATTCTTAAAACATAGACAACATCATAATAAAGGAGTGAAATACCTACATATGCAACACTTGCATCTAATACAACCAACAGGAGTTTTTAGATATGTGAGAAGTTGATACAAGAAGACTTTTTGTATCCAGGGATTGTGGACGCAAGCAAGAAGGTGATGGCACTCCAGCAGAAGCTGAAGCCTCAGCTCTGCTTTCCCTCACCCACCTTTCCCTTTACTTGCCTTGCTTCCTTGCCTGAAGGCAAAGTCTCTACAGTTTCACATAAAAAAGTATCAGGACCAGATACAAAACTCAAGTACTTGAGATCAGACATTGTGATTTGGAAAGTCTGAAATGAAGTTTAGATACTACCAAGATAGGCATGATATCTGAAAGCACTTTTGTACAACCAGGTTATATTCTTGAATGAAGAAAACTGTTGTCTCAGTTTAAGTAAATAAACAAAAGAAGTAAATCTCTAGAGCCCAAGTCAGGTAAAATGAGATTCCAGTGTAAATTTTACCTGAAAATATGACATTGTTTCAGCGCAACAGAAGTTACCTTGTTCATAGCAATAATAACATTCTGTTTAAAAAGAACCACGATATAGGAAAATTGGTTTGAAATCACACATTTTAAATTAATATATGGTCCGAGAGAATTTGTTGAACAATACTTATAATAATTAGCATTTTCACTGAGGCAACCAATGCAATTAAAAAAAAAAGTATAAAGCTTTCTCAGTAAGAAGATGAACCACCTGACCAGTCACTAACACCCAGCCCCTTTGTTTTTCTTGTACATAAAAAAGGATATTCCACGATTCCACAGAAATGACTACTCAGTCCCTTGGGGACCCAGGGAGGAAAGACAATGCTTCTGCACAATTTTCTGGCAGGAGGTAGCAGTTCAAAACTCCTCCATTTCCATCATTCCAAGCCCTCTCTGACTTCTGTCTTCTCAAACCACACAGTGGAAAACTGGCATCATCAAATCTCACCCGAGTGCTGGGACCAGAAGAGCAGACCATGCAACTGGTGTTCTTAGATGCACTTCTGAAACTCTATTAGTGTCAGGACTTTGAAATATATTTCAAGTCAAGCCAAGCCACAGAATGACAAAGCCCCAAGCCAGAAGTCCATCTGCCAGGGGCAGGAGCAATTTTGCACTCCCAGGAATAGGAAGTGCTTCAGAAACCACCAGCTGAGTGAGGAAAAAAACCATGAAAGTTTGAGAGGTTAAGAAAAATCTGAAAAAGAACTTTACCAGCAATTATTCTTTTCATATGCACGCATACAGTTTGACCAAAAAAAAAAAAGAAAAAAAAGAAGAAATTCAGACTTCTCTTTAAGAATCCTTGGATTTAAATATATATATATTTATTAAAAAGAGACATTGACTCTATGGCCAAGACATTATGCGTCTCAGAACAGGTTTTTACAGCCATGTTATAAAAACCCCTTAGCAAAGCAGTTATGCACTAGACTTCAAACACATGTACTCCAAGAATGACACTGGTGTGGAGGATCTTGTTTTACATCCATTTATTTTTGTCCCTCAGCAATTATAGCATAGTCTCAATACATTTCTAAAGTTATAGAGAAATACCAGGGCAACTAGAGTACATACAAGCCAAAGTTAAAATGGTAGACAACTGAATTAAAAAAACCAAAAAAAATCAAAAAAACCCAAACAAAACAAAAAGAAGTATGCATTCAGCAGGAAATCTACTATACTTCATTCAGTTTAGGCTTTGTTCTTTAGGGAACAAGGTGCTAACGTGCCATTTTCTCATAAAATGAATCATAATTGCTTCCAAAGAGTTTCTGCTGAAAATGGTGGAAGCAAATAAGTGTAACACTAAACTTTCTCCTATAAACTTAGAAGCAACACTTTCTTGAATCAATTTCCACCCTCCAAACACCACTGCTGCTTTTCTTACATGAACTCACTGTTTTATTAAGGCATACTATGCCCTGAGCAATATGCTGGAAATTAGCCAAAAAGCCTAACAATTAGAGGCAAGCACCAAGTAATTTTTTTTTTATTGACAAATTTTGAAATCTGTTTTGAACTCACCTGTACTTGGGAGTAGCACTTGAGGAAAAAAAGAGAATATTGCTTTTAATTACTTTAAGCAGAATGGCAGTATTAGTTTCCCCCTTCTCCTTCCAGGCTAAAGTTTTCAAGTTAATCTTCTAGGTACCAAAGTAGGACCAGCATTCCGAGACCTAAGTCGGACATCTGTTCAAGAGCTTAATTTTTAAGCAACTCAGCATAAAAAGTTCAGTGCCTCACCCTAAGCAATTCAAGTTAAATCTTATTTTCCTCAAGAGGCAAGACCCTCATACGCTGGATACCTCTGGTCTTAAAAGCAAGATGGAGTCTGGACAGGAGAATCATACACTGTACATGCTCAGACTGCCTTCCAGTCTTCTTTTCAAAGCCAGAAAAGCCTACAAATTACCTGGTGCACTGCACAATTTCTCTGTAAAATGCACAGTATTACAGAGTCCAAGATCCAGGAAGGTAGTTTTCAAAGCTAGTGCTAACAGCATACATGACTTTCTCTGTACAAATTTAGGCAATACTGGCTAGTCCCTTTAAGCTACCAGAGTATCCATAAAAGAAAGACAACCAAATAATACATTTTATTCACATTTATTTTTCGCTTTTAGTGTGCTCACAGAAAATTAGAACACCTTAAGCAGGAGTTTAATAGCAATTTTTGTAAGCAAAGTTACATTCCATCTCTAAGTCAAATTGGTCAAAGCTTCTCCAGTATTTACAAAAACATGATAGACAAGATGCTACACAAAAAAAAACATTGCATCTGAAGAGTTTTCCTTTATTTTCAAAGACAACTGGAAAAGAAAGCATTGTCTGCTGTAATCAAAAACATACCACAGTATAAACAGTAACCATTCCACTTATCACAGCTTGGTTGAGTTTAAAATTTGTGTTTAAAAGGTCCAAGATGACTGCAGTTTTACAAAAATGGGCAGGGTGGAAAGAGTTGCAAACTTCATGTGCTTCTGGATATCAAGATTTGTTTTTTTTATACAATAGTCACAGTTAAAAACACCCTGCTGGTAATACATAATTACACTTTATTAAGGTCATAAACCAGCAATAAACAATAAAGCCTATACAACTTGTATTTCTACTTAATCACTGACTGATACAGCTAACATGAGATAAGTGAAAAGTTCCTATGGTTTAAATGAATTCCTAAGACTATGATCTCTTTATCTGGGTATTGATTTTTATTTTTTATTTTTTTTTTCCTTTTTCCTTTCCTTCTTAATCAAGACTTGTAGTGTTGTAAACCTTATAGAACATCTGCCTCACAAAATACATCGTAATAACTTTCTTTTAAAAAAAAGACTAACCCCTTACATCATTTCTGGCGGGGCGCGCTCCCGGCAAGGGCTACGCGCCCCGGGTTCCCCACTGCGGCCCCTGTCACTTCATTTGATATCCCTTATTGACCCACCCATCTCCTTCATATATGGGCATGTCCATAGACCGATCGGCAAAAGTTTTATAATATGAAGAGAGTTGCAAAGTATGAAATTAAAAAATAAACGAACAAAAAAGAAAAACAACCAACAACGAAAAAAAAAACCGAACCAACCAAAAAAAAACCCCATTAATACGGATGAAAAAAAAAAACCAAAAAAACCAAAATATAGAGGATGGGAGAGGAGGGCAGAGGGGAGCCCCCCTCCGCCCGTTGGAATGGCGGCAACACACAACGATTTGAGATGGGAGCTGCGGGGGGAGAGAAAAAAAAGAAACGAGACATCTTTTAAATCAATCCCTGGTTGTAGACAAGTTCTCCGAGACCAGTACCTGGCACCACTCCAACAAACAAACAGGGGGGAAGAAAAGTCCGTCGGCGAGGGGCGGCGGCGGCGCTTACTACTCCGCCGACTCGGCGGCGGGTCCCTCGGGACTGCTCTCGGCGGGGGGCTCCTGCCGCGCCGGCTCCTCCGCGGGGGCCGCCTCCTGCTCGCCGCTGCCCGCCTCGCTC